>BLKM01000436.1:766571-1151455 GCA_013340265.1 Coptotermes formosanus | reverse complement strand
GTGGTGGTGGTGGTGGTGGTGGTGGTGGTGGTGGTAGTGGTAGTGGTGGTGGTGCTGTAAGGCCCAGAGCCGAGGCGACATTTTGCGCCATCTATGTACATCGCCATATGGTTAATGACGCCGTGTCGAAACACCCGCATGTCACATACATCTTCCAGTTACGGCGGACCCAGTTAATTACTTCATCGTGAAAATTCAAGTGGATTATGAGTAACTCTGTGACATCAAGTGATTGCCCAATCACTTATGGATTCATAACGAAATGGAGGAACGACACTACCAGACGCCTTGTTACACGAAGTGACAGTAACGTTGCTGCATAACTCTATGAAGCATAGTTATGTCGATGGATAGGGAGGCAGTCTTCATAAGCGGGAACAAAGTGGAAGTCAACGAGAAATCGGGGGAACGACTGAACGTGACAGGAATAAGCGGAAACGTAATGAAAAGAATTGCACAATGAGACACACACATTTTAAATCTTTACTTACTTTAGACACTAAAATAAGGAGTTCCAACACGACAGCCAGTGTAACTATCACGTAACGCTGAGGGTGTTC
The DNA here is from genome assembly GCA_013340265.1 of Coptotermes formosanus. Lineage (NCBI taxonomy): Eukaryota > Metazoa > Arthropoda > Insecta > Blattodea > Rhinotermitidae > Coptotermes > Coptotermes formosanus. The sequence goes on along the minus strand of BLKM01000436.1, from coordinate 1,150,895 downwards.
GCGTAGCCACTGTAGCCGTATTGTCATCTACGGCCTGTCTGGTTCTAATATATTTTTCCACATTATATCATGAATGAAAAGATTTTCGGGGGGCGGGGGGAAGTTACAGAACATAAAATGTGTGTTTTGGTTTTCTCTACAACTTTTGTCTGACACATTTCTCACTCTAAGGGGAATTCAGCGAGATATTATCACAAACACGCACAAATCTTCACGTAAAGTACCCGGTATTCTTGTCAAGTTTTAATAAAACTTCACTTTTAGCGACAGATTCTCGAAAAATCCTGAAATACCACATTTTATGACAATCCGTCCAATGGGAGCCGAGTTGTACCAAGCGGACGGACGGACGGACAGACAGACAGAGACAGAGACAGACGGACGGACGGAGACGGACAGAGACAGACAGAGAGACAGACAGGCAGGCAGGCAGGCGGACGGACGGACAGACAGAGACAGACAGGCAGGCAGGCAGGCGGACGGACGGATAGACAGAGACGGACGGACGGACGGACAGAGACAGACAGACAGACGGACATGAAGAAGCTACTGTTCGCTTTTAGGAATTTTGCAAAGGCGCCTAATGAACAAGAGTGGAGAGCTGTCATAAGGAAAAATACTGACATTACGGCATAGTTGGAAGACACATTACAGCAGACGCCACAGTAGATGTGAGCGCTCACATGGAATTAGTTTCCGCTGATTATGTCGAGACTCAAGTTGTGGATGCGTCAGTATTACGGTTTTACCTCGGACATCAAATTTCAAAGAACTTTTTGTGCGCGTAATCTTTCACACGGACACATCTGTTTAAGCACAGAAAATACCACCATTTCAGAAAGGGATTTAATCTGTTTGGCCCCTTTGCCACGAAGGCAACGTTCTGTTGGACGCGAGGGACATTAAAATGATCACGATCACATAAATCAGAGTTTCCACCACTGTCAGTGTACAAATCTGGGTGCAATTGCAGGATTCGATAGGCGAAATGCTTTGAGGACGTAAATTCAATGCTCATAAATCAGCATCATACATCTAGTCTACAGTTAGTGTTCCCAATTAAACATAAATGACACCTTTACTAATCCCTCTACTATTTACGCAAGAATTTAAAACACTGACACAAACTGGTACAGTAGATAATCTCTCAGAGTGTCGAGTGCACACTGTATTGTTATGAAGCTCGACAATTGGGCGTCACTACAAAAAATCTTACAAATAACTTCCCTTTTATTAGAATTCAGGACTCACTTTTAAACTTATGTTTCAAAAATTCACTTTAGTTATATCCTACCACGTACCACTCGGTTTCCAAAGTAGCCGAACTGAAATGTGTGCAGATTAAGACCTTCTGGATGTCCATCTAATGTGGTAAACAGCTATCAACGATCAGAGAAACCGGCTTACTCCGTAGAAGGTAGAAGAGTATTCCTCCAAAATATTTGTAACTTCGTACCAAACTACACGGCGCCACATCTCAGAAGACAGTAATTTTCATATTCACCGCCCTTAGAACCTCAAATGTCACTGAACTTGGAACGGCAAACCATAAATACAGACATCATACCTGTTCACATGACCACATGGCAAAATTAATTTGAAGCGGAAGTCCCGGCGGCCGATATGCCCATTGAAGTTTTTCGTGGTACTCCTAAGTCCCTCCAGCCAAGTAATTCCTTTTTGCGTAGCCTGTGGTGCGACAGGTCCACAGCCTCTTCTAAAGCACGTTATCCACACAGTGCGACCTACTGCCGCCTCTTTCAAAATCCATCGTCTTCTCTTTTCCTTAAGGTCATCCAGTAGCTGCTTACATCTTCTTCCTCCTCACCTTCTTGTCCATTATACATTTTCTTCTCTCTTTCGTTCAATAACGTGTTTTAGAAGGCTGTTCCTATGCCACATCTAACCAATCCCGTTAGCCTTCCTTCGTTTTATTTGTGTAGGATGTATGTTTCTTCCATGACTTTTTTATACTTTGTCACACGACTGATCCGGGTGATTTTCTCCATCCTTCCCCAACAACACATTCCAAAACTTGCAAGGTGGGCCTCCTTTTGATCTACTTTCCGAAGTAATGGGATATTACATTAAGACAGTTCACAACAAATTCCATTCAGATGTTTCTCAATTCACTGTCCACCAGTTCGACATTCTACAATATATTGAAGCAAGGAAGCGTCATTACACTAAGCAAAAACAGTAGCTACAAGACATGCATTCCTCTGTTACCATTTTAGCGAATGTCCACGTAACTTGCCCTATTCGGACTTAGTTTTAAAACACCTTACAGCTCTTTCAGAAGTTTTAAAACACCTTACAGCTCTTTCAGAAGTTTTAAAACATCTTACAGCTCTTTCAGCTCCTCAAAAGGAGACAGTCTGTCTCGTAGCAACACAAAAACGGATAGAATTAAGGTTTAAGTATTTTCATGATGTGGGTTTATGAACAGGAAGATAAAATATTTGGACCTAAACCCCAGAACGCGCATTTTATGAGTTTTCTGAGTCTACGCCATTGATTTTACTGGCCGATAACCAAAACCATTAATCACGCTGTGTGCTTCTGTACATCGGATACACACTTGGCAAACGTTACTTTCTAAGCAAAAGAAGAGTACCCATCAACCCACTGGACTTATTTCAGCTGTTAAAAATGTACTTTTGCATAACCTACATCGCTAATTTTTCGGTGAATAGTCATTTACTAGACACACGTGGGCCCTAAATCTGTGCTCCGCGTATATAGCGACACGGACGACTTATTTAATAGCGTCTCAGACAACCCGAAACAGAAATTTCTGTGTCGAAATATCAAACCATCATTCATTTAAACAGGGATAACTGAGGTGAGTATTTTACACACAAAAAACCGTTTCACAAATAAAGCCGTTCATTCCTTTTGACGCAATAAGGAATGAGGCAGACACTGTCATTCTTAAGAGCACTGTTTAAGAACGCGCACCGCCTGCTTTAACATTAAGAAACTGAATTATGTCCAACTACTTACGCGTTACGTATTTCTTACATAAATAGCAATTATTACCCTAACAGCTGGCCTTTATAATAGGGACTCTCTTTTCTATGGGGAGGTAAGCCTTAACTCGATTTTTTAAATATGTTTCAAAGGGTCATGAACAGAATTCCCTAATTCAGTTTAACTACAGTCCCTTTCCTTTCACAGATATATGAGGCTCATTCGTCTTGTTTCATCTGCTTTTACAAACAGCGACTAAGTGATGAACACAGAAAAGACTTCATGGCTCTCTCTGGCCCTAAGTGGTGTCTCTCAGCACAGAAAAACATGCACAGGGTCTTCATCGCTACGAATTCCTTCCTTCCTTCCTTCCTTCTATCACGCACAAAGAGTTCTGCTGTCACAACAAGATGCCAGACGAGCATCAACACTGTACACACATACGTAAGCATACAAAGTCCCTCCGCAAAGCATCGATAGTTTCGGTACATGACACTTCCCTCTATAGATGCATGCGTGTTTAATTTTAAAACTGAAGATGGAAGGCAATAAATAACATTCCTGGATGTTTATTTACGACATTAGAACTGTAAGAAACATGGCCATCAGGAAATTAACACGCATAACTTCTTAGTCACACTCGGTGCTGTGAAAAGAAACCTTGTTTACGTAAGAGTGTGAAAAATAGAGAAAAGTGTGCATCAGACGGTTAGAAGTTATACTGATTGACGTATGTAATACATTCAGAGGGATGTAGAAAGATTGGGAAAGTAAATAAATAGACACGAAAATATCTCGCTGTTAGAAAGCAAAAAAAAGTGGTAAGTATCTCGCAGTTAGAACGGAAAAAAAGACAGAAGTGATAATTATCTGTGAAAAGTGGAATGTAACAACTGTCTCTCTCAGCACTCTCAGCTGCAATGTCAGTACTATCTTGTTGCCGTACTGGTCGGTTTTAAGTAATAATAATACATGTCGAAAATAATAAAAATACCTTGAAGAGTACTTCTGTAGTTGCACGAACTTGGCTCTCCCTAACGTGCAGGCTTTCTTGGTTTAGCCGCATCATGTAACAGATACAAGCCGTGAAAACCCAACGACAACAATTGTGAAACATCAGCAAGAAGAGAGGGGTGTAACAGTGTTTCCAGTAACAAAATTATGTTGACCATTGCCTACATCGCCTGAGACATCGACCAGCACCACACGTATGTTACCGTAATGCCAACGAAACAAATAAAGACGGGAGTACAAGGAATTTCCGACAAGTCGTGTTATTTCAAATACACCTCAAGGTTCCGTACAGCACCGACATAAAGAGTGCTCTAATGAACAAAGGGCTGTCAACTTTGCAGACCGCACCAAAGAATGGCGCGAAATAAGACACTCCTCCTAAGCACGTGTTCATTGACACTACGACAGAAGGCCTACGTTCGTAGCCACTGTATGTCGAAATCGCACCACGAAACTTCTTTCCATTCGTTTCCTATCAAATCTCATAGGACTGTGGCGCTAATGTGTGTTAATTAACGACGCAGAATTAAATACGCAATTGTTTTCATTGTAATTTCTTTTATTTTCATTGTATACTTTAATTTTATTGCATGGCTAATTACGTTTGTTTAAGTAAGAAGGACTGTAGAGAAAGTGGCTGTTGCAATCAAAGTACTGCCCAGCATTCGCCTGGACGGCCAGCCACGTGCACCTTAAGGGTTCCAAGCAGATGGCTGTCACTGGGCCCCATGCAGCCAACCGGACTTGTGACTGCGAATGGCCCTTCGGCTGGAAGGTTATGGATCACCCACCTGACAATCCCGATCTCTCGCTCAGTAATTCCCACCTCTGTTGACCAACTACGAGATACGCCTCACTAGCGAGTTGCAGCGGTCATCGAGGTCAAACAAGCTGTCACCTCCTGACTACACGAAATTGACTCCAGTTTTTTATACGCCAGGAAACGATCCTTGGTGCAAACGTGGGACAACAGCTTATATGCCAATGGTGACTACCTGGAGGTCTGATGTGTACCATCTGCTGCCCATGTGCCATGCACACACCGACGTTAGAATAAAGATCGCGGCATCGGAGTGTTTGTTACCTTACTTTCTTAAACTCATCATTATATTAGAACTAACTAAATGCACTGTTCACTGTTTTTATTGCTTTCTCACTTCACTCCGACATGTTTCGACGAACGGAACGTCATCTTCAGGGAGCGCACCTAACGTTTTCTACATCTGCTGGCAGGCTCCATGGAGCCTTAAACTCCTTCGTATGTGTGTGTATACTTTTTAATGCCCTGAATTTCTCACACGTCACTGTCTCTCTCACTATCATTGCGCAGTGCCGTGCTTGTAGTCCTTTTCAGTTTGTCCTGTTAATAAGAAGAGACGCTCGACGACGACGAGAAACTAGAAATGTAACAATAACTGCAGTATGCCTAGGCTGTTTCAGTTTGTGCATCAAACATGGCGACAGAAATACTTCACAGCGACACAAACTCAAAACGACACTTTTCCATTTGTTCTTAAACAGAAATGAATAACTTTTATTGGCACTTAAAGTAAAACGAATCCTGCTTTCAGAGACCATTATAAAGTTAAAACGAAATGTAGGGGTTTTATTAAATTACAGTTCATTGAATTTAATGCCAGGCAGCTTGCCAATTGTAGGAAGGCTGAACTGTGAATAATGTATGCAGATTCCGAGCCAGCGAATGCGGAGCGCAACGTTGTCCTATTTGTTTATTTATTTATTTACTTACTTATTATTCTGGGCTTATTTAACGACGCCTTCAATAGCACAGATTATACAATGTCGAAAGCCTCGATGTAAAACCAACTGAAGGACTGCGTAACAAATATTTGTTTGGTGCAGACGGCTGTTATAAATATGTTTTAAGGTATTAGGATGGGTGTTGAATAACGAAATGAAAAGAATGTGAAAGGACAAGCTCGTGACCTAATCTGATAACCTGCGTTGCAGTTTAACTAACCGACTTGAGGAAAGAACTAGAAATCTCGGTGCGTGTAAACGGTCTCTGGACTAAGGCTGGAACGCGGAACTGTCACGTTACAAAGCAGGAGGAATGCTACCAACTCGACAGAGACGGTGGGTGCACGGGTTCGAATTACTTGCGACGCCTGAAATTTCTGCGTGTTTTCCGTGATAACGTGCATTACTTTGCAGTATTACAGGCCTCACGAAGAGCTAGTTTCCCGGGTACTAAGTGACTCTGTGACGAAACGCGGCAGAGTGCTTAGTCGTAGTAGGTTAAGCGAAAGAGTATGAGACCGCAAAGAAAAATAAACACAGAATAAAGACGGAAAATAAAATAATAAACAAAAGGAGTGGACGTCGTGATACACTGGCTGATAACCGCAGTACATTTAATTGAATTCATGATGGAAATCTCCACAGCTAAATGTAACACATTCACAACCCAACCGTTACGTACAGCGTATTATGCGAAAGCTTACAGATTGACGTTTGCCGCCATGACTGTGTTATGTTGGATACTTCCCACTGTCTAAGGTAAATGACATAAGTAGTACACAAAATTCCGGAATCTGGCTCGACGCCCTACTCCAGTTGGCTAGGCGTCATTACGCTGAAAAAAATTATTACTGTTTAAAGTTAGAAAATAGGGATGGGAACAAGCTAGGACTTCTAAACATTAGGCCTAAAACTCTAACCTCTATACCGCATCCTGCCACTTTATTTTCAAGTCCATGTATTTCCGCTGTTTTAATGTCTCGTCACGTGATGTACAGAAATTACACGAGCCGATGATTTTAAGTAACTTTACTATTTTCTGTTAATTTAATCGGCAATACTATGCAAACAAATTAATGAACACAGAAGTCGTATAGGAAACCTGCCCCAAGAAGGTGGAACTTTTGAAACAATTAATTATACCTGTCCGTTATAAATTTCTGTGTATAAACTGCAGATATAAATTCAGTGCAAATCTGGACAGCAGCCGCAACATGCTGTGGGATTAGATGAAGCCACAGACGGACTGATGAGACATAGAGCCTACATGCTGCTATCCACACTCCTGTAACTAATCTCTGCCCCATCCACAAGTATTCCAGGTAAGCAGCAGTGTGTATGTTATCACAAGCGAGCGTGGAGTGGTTGCCACACCGCCTCCACATTCGCGAAGTAACCAATTTGTGTTTGGACTGAAACCTGCCAGCCCTACTGTTTCTATCAGTGTTTCAGTGGTCAGAGATAGAGGACCTAATGCTCGCGGACAGTCTTTAGGTTTCCACGAGAATTTTCAACTATCCGGACAACTTCGTAACTGTCCACTAATCACGAGAGTGAATGAAAACCAACAAACATAAATTAAATCCTTTCGAAGAAGAGGATATATTTTCAGTGGGAAGGGGTTATAAACGTGTAGGATTAACTGAAGGGTTCTGTCGTAAATCATGGTAATATTTTCTAGGAAAACGACGTCCTTGTTCCTCAGGTAATTTTGTATGAAAATGTCTATCAACATTATATTTTAAGAAATGTCACGAGATCAGAACAGAAAGTGCAAAGCTATTCATAATAAAAAACGTCACACATTCACATATCTTAACAGATAAGATAGCTACACAACCCTACACTTACCCACATGCGAGAAATTATTGATACATTTTGTGCGTTTGTAAGGAGTAAAGCCTCTTGGTAATGACTACATACAGTAGAAACGAGTACAGGACTTATTAGTACTCCTGTTTGTCAGAAATTATGTTTCGCGCTGATCTTTGTGAAGTATTACATACCAATAATTATAGAATATTGCGTCCTCTTTTCTGTAGATTCACACGGCGCCCCTACACAGCACCGGCTTCTCGTACCTACCCGTCACACACAAAACGCATGCGAAATTAGTCTAAGCACATTCTGGGATAATACCTTCAAACGCGTCATGATGCTCCTGACAACCGTCAAAACAACAGAAGTGTCAACGAAATATATAATGCCGCAATATCTTCTCGTAGAAGGAGTACATTTAATTATAAAGTTTCACTGCGTAGATTCACACTCCATAACTTTCCCCCTTCTCAAATGAAGAGAGCAAAGGTTAGGTTTGGCTCTCATTTTGTCAGAAACAATGGCTGTAGAATTTTTAAGAACGGATGCAATGACACTAAAATACGGAGAAGCAGGGCCTACTTTCAAGTACTTTCAGGAAAAACATTTTCGAATAAAACTGCTATATGAAGCAACAGAAGAATTCTTCAGAGGCCACTTATGAGTTAACTGAAAAATTTCTACATTTGTACATAATTATTGGTTTGATAATGTACGAGACGTCATTGATACACACCGTCAACTTCGTACAGCGCTATATTGTTCCTTAGACGACTCATCACCTGGTGGAAACCCTATGTAAATTACGTACAGCTCAATAAAATATTGTCCATCAATACTACTGCTACTATTACATTTGTCCAATGGTCGATAGGCCCAATTCCACCTGCAAGCCCAAAACTGCACCACAGTGTGAACTGATAAGGCACTGACAATGTGCACAGCACCTGTTCTCATTGTTTGCCATTTACTGCTTGACAATACAGTGATTCCACTATGGACCGAAATTTCCGCCGTGTTACGTTTCACAGCATTTATAGAACGCGATAATTAAGAGACACCCTGTTGACAAGTTACGCCGTTTTTACCTTTTCCAAATACACACGTACACAACTACCTACGCTGCAACGTATTTCAATTATATTCAGCATACATCACAAAATCCATAGCACTCACACTTCGTGCAGCGATGCGCTACTGCCGAGAGTACATGCACACTACACCAACATGCAGAGTTATCTCTGAAGATTAGAGGTCGTTCAAAATTATCAGCCTAAGTTATCCTGCAGCGAGGTATCTTTCTGACGAGGGCTTCATCATTTTCCTGCACCACTATTCATCAGCATAATAAAATGTGCTGGCAGATTTCAAATGTGATACTGAAGGAAGATTGAAAAAATTAGTTGGACCGATCGCGTGAAAAATGAAGTATTACACACAGTCATGGAAGAAATGAACATCCTACACACAATAAGCCGAACGAAGGCTAACTGGACTGGCTACATGTTGCATAGAAACAGCCTTCTAAAACACGTTATTGAAGGAAAGATAGAAGAAAATTCATAAAGGACAATCAGGTGAGGAAGAAGACTTAAGAAGCCACTGGATAATCTTAAAGAAAAGAGAAGGCAATGGATTTTTACACAGGAAGCACTAAACCGCGCTGTGTGGAAAACGCGCTTCTGAAGAGGCTATAGGCTTGTCGCTAAACAGACAGCGCAACGAATGTGCTGACACACACATAACGGTAAACTGACTTCGGCCGTTAACTTCAAACTCCTAGAACCAAAATTCCCTTTCTTAAACTTCTGTATTTATTCAGTTCTTCGCAAATGCACACACGTTAACAAACCTTCACACAGCACCTATGTGGAGGCATGTTATATACTTGTATGTGCAAAATACGCTTCTACATACACAGAATACAGAAAAAATACACACATGCATTCACATCATACTGATAGAATTCCTCTAATGTATAATCAGGTTTCTGTAACAAATTCAAACAAAAATTTGTGGGCCGTAATATATAGGGAAGCTAGCACTATTAATACTCGTAGATTACCGGTTCAACAGTTTGGCTATATATGCATTATATTTATATATATGTGTGTATATATATATATATTCATGCATCATGCCACCAGTACAAGATCAAGTCCTTCGAAATCAGTCCAACATGGTACCATACCTTCGCCACGCCAACATGTTTGTAACTGCTAATGTATAAACCACATATCCAAAAAAAATTGACATGTTTATGATCTATCCCCATATTAACTGTCCTATACCTGATTCTCATGTTTCATCCCTCATTGCCGTTATACCGAAAGCTAAATGCGCATTTTACACAGCGGCGGCTCTGTTGGTTTACATTGTATAAAATCAGTTTAATGAACACTGCATGTTTCTGGAAGATATATTACCGTGTAACGTTTCATAATACCACAACAGGTGGGACTGGTCCTATTTGCACTTAAAGAGTACCCGCCACTGCGAAATACTGTCGGATACTAAAGCACACAGATTTGCCGTATACCCTGGAGGCATGATGAATATGAATTTTCGCGAAGTCTGTCACTTCGTTGAAGAGTCGTTAGTGTGGGACATGTCTGATAAAACTGCCTTTCCAGAAAGTAAGTCTTAAAAGTATTATTTAAGTTCACATTCGTATAATTCCATATGTATTTTGAAACTACTGATCATTTGTGTATAAACAATAAATTTCATGCACATTCGAAATAGGAGCAGTGGTGTGTAATGTGAAACGACTTTAATTAAATTATCCGTTCATTAAAGCCTCCCCTTGCAGTCCTCATTATTAGATTATGCCCAGTCGAGTTTGTATTTAGCTACAGTATCACAGTGACACATTGGCTCACAATACTGGAAAGGCTGTGGGAAGCAGTCTGGTCGTTGTATTTCAGTCCAATAAGCATTGTACATTCATTGTAGCCCCCGTATCCTACTATGGCAAATGTATAGGCTGATGCTAACGGCACAAAGACGTTATGGGCTCGGGTACACACAATGCATTAACAATATGCGCATTTAAACAAACTACTTTTACTTATGAGGTTCATGACGAAGCTACAAACTACAAAACAATTGACGATATTACGTGAATTGTTACGCAACTGATATGATGGGTAACGTGCAAACCTTTCGAAATGTGCTATTTGGTATAACAGTTACTTAAACTCACGGGCTGGACGGGATGATTATGAACTGGCTACCGGCCAGAGGCCCTTTCGAGGAGAATTTTGTGAGTCCAGAATTGGCAAATACCTGTCAAGTATTCGCAGTGACTGTAATAAATATTAACAATACACCAACACCTATAAAAGTAACGTCATTAAAAACAAACGTCTCGACAATTCTTAGTTTCAGTAAATTGAAAAGTTATGGAAATATGGCCACACGTTTACACTAACTAAATCTGCAGAGTAACAACATGCATTAAGCAGAATGTTTTGCGGCAAGTATGCACTGCAATACCGACTCAAGCACACATACTCCTACCACAATCTACTTTATTCATAACTGTCTGTTTGTTTACAAACACTTCCGAACACACGTAAGGGTACAACAACAACAGAAGGAAGGGTTTCAGGCGCTATATTCTAAGGATGAAATGTCATTTTTAAGGTTTTCATATAACACACACAACAACTAAATTACATTTACGGTAAATCAGACACGACTTTCTAAATCACCAAAATTAAAATAATAAATAGGAGTGCCAAGTGCCCCCAAAACCTGAATCACCTCCCCCCCCCCACACACACACACATATTTATATATATGTATACACACATACATATACGTATATATTGTAACCACATTTCTTTCTGCATACTGTGTACGATGAAGTAAACACTGATTAAGTACCAACTGTACTCTACGAAAACTAGCGCCGCCTTCACAAACCAGTGAACTTGAATATTCACCAGCACCGCTGAGAGAACCTCAGATCTCGCACAATAAAGACAAATACACGACCCCATACTTAAGCGTACTGGAATCTTCACGCTTCACTTGATTTTTTATTGAACTAAGTATCTTGTCATCAGGCCATGATATCAGCCCTGAGTTCAGACACCAGACGAAACAGACGGCAATCACTGGGTAGCTGTGCAGAGACACTGCACTCCACACACCATCGTATCCACGTACATCTCCCGGCCAGACACTTGTTTCCGGAGCAGTAACACCAATCAACTTCCGAGTACGACACGCAACCAGCGGGCCGGGTCTGTAAGCAACGTGACTACCATTCTTCTCACCTCCAACACTGTATTTCCACACCAGGCTGTAATTTCGAACCCAGCCCGTGTGTGTCGAGCATGACGTATTTCTGCAATTACACGCTCCGTCCCTGTACACTGAGGTCACGTCAGGCCTGCATTATACGTACAATTCGTATACCTGTGCCTCAACTCCACACAGATACGTGTATACCAACAGGCATATGCCGCCGCCGCCACCGCCACCGCCACCGCCGCCGCCACCACCACCACCACCACCACCACCACCACCACCACCACCACCACCACCACAACCACCACCACCACCACCACCACTACCACCACCCTATGCTGATAATTCTCTCTATTTATGGACGGTAAATAAGCCCTTGTGTCTATGCACTTTGCTAGTAAATCATCTGGTCGGCGTGTAGGTAAAGCTCCACGCATTTTTACCTGTGGGCAATATGGATGTTACAAAATAACGCTCCGACTGCTTTACCCACGGCGAGGCAGCCTCCGATTCCAACTTGATAGAAGCATAAGTGTACCTGGGAAATGCGAATTGGTATGCAGGTGCAAGATAAAATCTATGCCACTGCCGGAAACCGAACCTCACCCACCTAGTTCGCAGCCTGTCACATTACTGACTGAAATATCACAGCTCACCGTATCTAGCTTTGTGTTAAGCAAACAGTCTAAATAGGTCCTTACAAAATACATGCTCCAGATAACGTGCAAATTGTAGCTAGTTGTTAGAAAGTTATGAACAACAAACACTGTATTTAAGGGTGTTACCTGCTTACGTGAGGTGATGTTAGAAAATACGTTCTCGAATGACCTGCTGCAGAGTATTTGTTTTTAAATAGTGTTTCCATCTAATGAAAGTTGTAAGATTTTAGGCTCTCACGGAGGTGTTGCTGAACAGTTAAGTCTTCAGGAATACTAGAAGACAAATTTCCTAATATACACAACACGGTAATAGGCGCTACTAGGATGTCCACTAATTCTTCATTCTTCACCAGAATAATTTATCTTTGTCCAGTTATTTTAGGCGTAAAATAACATTCGGAATAGTAAGTCAGTGGCTTTCGTTAATGTGAAATTTACTTCGCTATCAAATGAATTAAATTAATTCATCCCACGTGTAAATAAAACCTGGTGCCTAAGAGACAAATGACATAACAACAGTCTGTGATGCTGGCCATACATGGCTTACATCCTACACCTAATATTCCCACCTCCTCAGAAATGTAAACGCTGAAAAATTAACATGTCTGAGTCTGCTTTGTATTTGAAATAACATTAATCGTAATGGATTTTCAGATTCAAGTATCTAGGTAAGTAAATTTAATGGTTAGGTTATGGGGCTGGGCGGCTACAGAACTCGGATTCGACAGCCGGAAAGAGCAGATTTTTCACCCGCGCCCAATCCAGCTAGCTATGGGGCCGACTCAGCCATCTAATCAGTGACTACAGTTGTCCTTCCGCCCGGAAAAAACGGCCGGAGCGTAAAACTCATCGCTCCCTTCCACGATCAGTCGAAGTTTAAGAAAAAATGGAGCTAAACTTCCGCTAGATGGTGTTAATTTCTTTGGCCCCGTCGAAGAATTCGACATACCAATTGATACTGAAAAGTTAGATATATAATTTTCCATAATCTTTACATTTAGACCAGTTTCTTAATCCATTAAAGGAAATAATTTAATGAAAAAGAAATTTCCAGACCTTAAAACCCCACTCCTAAAAAGGCATATAACGGAAATCTTATAGGCATTACGGTTCAGTTGGAGTCCTCTTGGTTGGAGGGTATGCATGTCTGGAGCATACAGCAGACGGCTTGAGTAGTCAAGATGTGCTCACTGCATGGATCAATAATGAGCAGATAGGACGAAGAGAAACGGAAAGTGTACACCGCATCGAAAGATCCTTGAACTCTCGAATGTGTAGAGCTCAACTGCTGATGCTGTTCACCGATTGCATTCGATAGGTTTGTGTCTGTGAAATGGCCTACGCTAGGATTTTGATAGATAATCATTAATCCGGCAAAATCACAAAGGGTTGCTGTTGAAAGGCCTATTCGATGAAGCTCAACGTAAAACCATAAACTACATTCCCCGTTTTGTGAAACCTTCATCACATGAAGTACCTACTAGTTCAGTTTCAAAGTTACGCGAGATTAAACCGATTTACAAGCATTGGAGTGTTTACTGCCTTCGCTCGATTTCATTCAAATTCTTTCTACCGTATAAATGTACGCTTTTACATCAAAATGCAATACATCTTCGTCGCAGTACGTCCTCATGTATCACATACAGGAAACCAACTTAATTAAAGTTAACTATTCAAATACATAACCTGCAAGATACCAGCACTTTGTACACACAAATAAATAGGAAGCATGGAGACAAGTCGTTTGGCTATAGCTTTCACATATACTCCTTGGTCATAGGGGGGGCTCTAGAGAGGGATAAGCAAGGCGTCCGCATCAGGCCCCAGACCCCGCTTTTTGGTGGCCCAACATATCGTCACTGTCACGCATCACACACTTGTTATTCACGTCACATTAAGACCAAGAAGTAAAAGTGTTACGATTAACCCTTTAAAGATGAAGCGTATCTGTTTTATATAAGGACTCAGTGCGTACCGCGCTGTAAACACTCTCCACTTCGGTTATAAAAACCCATCTCTTAATGCGTTACAAGGCAAAAGTTGCTGTTTGTTCTGAGATCCGTACAAAACACATAAACGCAATGTGGGCACCACGTAGAATGTTTTAATGTTAAACCTGGTGATATCTAAAGTTACCGCTAGGCTTTAAAAGGTTAAAGAACAGAAACATTTCGCGGAAGTAAAAGAAGACTGGACGTATACGGATGAGCTGTAGTTTCAAATTTAGGCCTATGAACTTGACCATAATCCCAAAACAGAGAACAGAATGCACCTTTTATAAATGTACAGCTTGACGATATTACTTCACTTCACTTAGTCCGATCCTCTTCTACCTTGCGACGTAGAGGTTTGACGATATTAATGCTACATGTTTACACGTGGGAACGATACGGTTCCATTTTGTTTTCACTTGCACAAATTTAAGGCGAGGATCCGCACAGACTGATTCGCCCTGGTCCCTGCGCACCCGTCTACGGAGAGTCATTCACGTTTATCCAATTTGTTGCTTTGGAAGTACTTAAGAGCAAGATACTCTAAATACTGCTGCATGTATAATACCGTCTAAATCATGTCTGTTCAGTACAAGTTCACATCACAGAGAACAGCTCATCGGTTTAAAATAAAAAAGTTCAAAATAAGAAAACCTTGCGCACCACTGGAATCCAGATTAATTCGTCACTAAGTTTCAACATCAAACTGCTTTTTGCCTCCGCCTTCATGCTTAGCCCTGAAGACCAATGGAGTACGTAATTGACACAATAATGCTACACGGCCCTCGTTACTATAATGAAAACATTCTTTATACACTGGAGTGTTTTGCTCGTGTCTGTCTTTTTTTTCCTGCCGAAACGTGTCAATTACGCACTTCTGCTTCTCTTCACTCAGTGCCGATGAACAATCAGCGTGCATGCCTACCCTGTACTCCAGAACAGCTCAACACCAGCATCTTCCATTACATTCAACGACACCGAGAGTAACGCACGATTACAACGCATCGAAATATTGGATGACAGTAAATAATAACTTATCTGATATGATGTTAAAGGATATGGTCTTTGTATCACTTCAGGTAACTATTATCCAGACATCTGCCTGGACGAACTGAAGAAAACTACGACATACCTCAGTTAAGACAGTCGATGTTCACTCCGATAATAGCAACGGGTTCCTCCCGATTACAAATCCATTTCAGCTAACTTTCTCTGTGCCTTATGTCGCTGTTCAGTAAAAAAAAAAGGCTTCCAACATTTTATATAAACTGGGCCAACCCAACAAACACGCGTTTTTAAATTATAAAAACAACTGTCCGTAACAAGCCGCTGAGTCAGTTCACTCCGGCGCATGCAGTTTGCCTGATCGGCAGTCCGCAGTGGTGATAGGCCAGCCGGCTGCGGCTTACTTCTCGGCTTTTATTCGACCCCCCTGGACCAACTAAATCACCCTCGAATGGTCCATGTAACTACAGCTGAGATGAGATTCTATCGAATGGGCTGAGAGAATAGCGCTGTTACTTGCCTTTGTGCCAGTAAAGTGGAATTCTAGTCTCGTGACTCATATCATTCAAAATAATGATTCTACCAAGATGCGTGAATTAATATACGGTATATTCCATTTTTCTGCGCTCTTCCCACAGTTAACAACAGCCGCGCTCATATAAGGGGAAAAAAGCCGATTTACATGTAAGAAAAGGAATCCACCAAACAATACGCTACAGTGTTAGCATTTCAGGTATTTGTTGGGAAGGTAGGTAATTTGTGTCTGGGCGGAGTTACTGGCCATCTTGACCAGTTATCCAGTTTCCTTTGGGATGCTGCAAAGGACCTGTACTGCAGCCCCAGCATCGCCTTGCGTTACCTGACTAATGATGTCGCTAGCGACTTAAGAATCGAGCAATTAAAGAGTTAAATCCTGTGTTTTCAACGCGTACAACTGTGCTGTACTACGGCAGAACGAAAAAAAAACAGTACCTTGAATGTCGTTAAGAACATACAACCCACAGAAGTCTACAAAACAGAAAGAGTCGTTTGTGTTGACGTTACATGCATGATCTGTACAAACGCCGTAAAACAGTTTGGTGCTTTGTTGTAGCAGCTATTATAAATGCAAAAACTAATCATTTGCTATTTTAAAATTACAATAATAACTCTGTATAAGAAGTTGCAAAACACTTTTAAAGCGCGCGCGCGCGCGCGCGTGTGTGTGTGTGTGCGCGCGCGCGCGCGCGGGCGCGCACGTGTTATCTATTAAATGCTGCACTTCTTTGAAATCACCCTACCCTCTGAGTATGTCAAACGTCATGGTGAATTTCTAACCTCTCCAATCCGTTATACGTATCCCGCCCATTTCCTACCTCTTTTTAATCTGAACTCTCCACTCACGCAGTTCCGTCCAGTTTGCTATTACTTCGTCCCTCTTAGACCCAAATAACCTCACTACCTCACCGCATTCTCAGACAACCTCACTCAAACTATATTCGTTCCTCCGGACCCAGTATCCATTACAAAACCCAGTTACTTGAATGCTGTATAGGCAGACAACCGCTGTTTGTTGCGAGATTCATATAAACACTGAAAAATACCGTACGGGCAGAATGCAGGATTCTTTTAGTGTGGTACATAAAGGAACCACTAGGCTTTAAAGGGTTAGAACGTTTGTTCGAAATCAGAGGGTCATATTTGCCGTATCCACAGTACCCGATATATAGAAAAAACAGACAGCTCAAATTAGTTTGTGGAGGGACTAATAGTTCTCAGTACATGGGAGCAACCTCACAGAAGAAAACTTCCTCTACGGATGCCATAAACTGAATTGACCAGTGATCTTTATAATGTAACCCAGCTTCTGTAGATACAAAGGAATTGTACTCAAGAGGAAAATGATAGTCAAAATTCCATTTTAGAACAAAAACTGACTTTATTAAAAAAAAAGGAAAGTATATTCCCTTGATAGACTGGAAAGCTTGAAGTTTTAATGTGATAATATTTCAGTTTTATTCACTAAGTTTGTTCCAGCACTTTTTACCCAGATCCGAAGTTAGCTCCTACAGTAACACATTACTGAGAAGATGTCGGCAGTGTTGACTTCTTGTAACACTGGTTCGCTTTCACTGAAACCGCAACTATGAGGAACATATTTCTCGCAGAAACTACACTAAATATGGACGTGTATACATTTCAGCCTTCATTATTAAATTCTATCTCTATACTTCAAGCCCTAGGCCCTAATGCACGGTACTTAATAAATGCGGGGTTTCCTTCCAAAACGTTAGAGAGGTCTTTAGGTGATGTATCTTGCATTTTATGACTTGCTCATATCACTGCTCTGAGCAACCCGTAATGAAATATTCGCACAGCGTCAGCACCTTGTACAAAGGACGACAAGAAACGCGAAGTGTGCAGCCTCGAGATCTTGAGGCACGTAACTGAAGCGTAAGTATATAATATTAACTATTCATGAAAAGCCTTTGTAAAGTTTCCTATTAGAACCTATTCTTAACTAATTAACAACTATCTTGCACTAATACATGTCCCAGCTCGCTGGGGATGATGCCGGAAGCCTGAAGACAGATGATGTCGTCCTAAACTGCCTATTCTCAGTTAAGAAGTCATCGCAGATAACCGACAGATTGTGAACAAATGCTTTAAAATTCGCTGCATGGAGACTGGACACACCACCATCTTACAAACCTAATATGTCTAACATTACATGAGTCCTCTGTCATGAACAGGATTTACCTATACTAAAACCTATTAATTCGGATGAGGGGAGGAATCTTAGTTACGACCCGCAAGTAACGTGTGGCAGCACTGGCCAGTGTACACCAAACAGGAGGAGGCATCCGAAGTACCACCACAGACCTGTGTGAGCAGCAGAAGTGTAAGAACTTCCCAGTCAAATAGTTTCAAAACGTATTCACGCATTCTCGAATCAGCATGTTATCTAAGAGTCTTGTGATAAAACTACCTCTTCCCGCCCTACTAATGTACAATTTGTTTCAAACACCAATACATTTTTGGTAACTACTCATTACAGCCAAGATATAAAAATAAAAGAGTTTATTCAAAATTTTATAACCGTCTAAGAAACAATTCTTCCGCAAGCAATCTCGAACTGCGTGATTCTTACTTTTTACAGATGACTGAAATATGTTAACACGTCTATGTATTGCCGTCACAGGCCACTACTCGGCTAGTAGTAGTAGTATAGTAGTACAGTAGTAGTAGCAGTAGTACCGTAGTTATAGTACAGTAGTAGTACTAGCAGAAGTACAGTAGTAGTAGTAGCAGTCACCAGTACATATTCCCAGGAATGTGTCTGCTAACGCCAGGTTTTCTGCAGCACGGACCCCTTATATTGATCTCACAATCTACATGTATTTTACACGTATTATTACGTAAAGTACCAATCTGTACGGTTCCAGATTCCTGCACTTCTTGTCTCCGGTCTTGTTCCGAACACGATACCCAGACTGAGTCTGAAACACAGGACGGTCGGTCCAGCCTACATGGAGGTGTACCAGTCCCCAGCAGTGGTACGAAACAAATTTCAGTTGTATTTCATTACATAAATTTTAGCAATCATATTTCAAACACCATCAAAGTTTCGTTTCGTTTCGTTTCGTTTCGTAGTCCTTCCCTCTTCTACCTACTTGTTCAGAGCGGGTGTAGAGCGTTTTTATTTTCACTTGATCACACTCAGACACACACCACAGTCGGTAGGACTATTCCGGACGAGGGATCGGCACGTCGCAGAGACTAGATGACAACACAAACACTGTACAAGAGACAAACATCTATGATCCCGATGGGATTCGAACCCACGATTCCAGCAAGCGCTCGGCCGCAGACCTGCGCCTTAGACCGCGCGGCCACTGGGATCGGCCCCCATCGAAGTACTAACGTAATTTCAATCACATCACAACGTACTCTGTCCTTCGGGTTCTGTGTGAGTCATCATCACCTGCACGGCACTGTTACATGATATGCACGTGTACACTTCACCTGTTACAGTGACAGCTACTATGATTTTCCAGCGATTAAGAAATGCAAGGTGAACCACTGTTCAAATTAATGTGGCACTGACAGCCACGTCACACAGTACAATCAACCCTGCACGTCTCTTTACCCCAAACTGATACGCAATTGAACAATCAACTATCACTGCCGCGTGAATGTAATTTGTACACAAATATTCACTTGACAATCGTGGAAAGTAGCTGTGCTGCCTCGTTGTAGCTGCTCTCTTGTGCACTGTCTCGACGTCACAAAATTATGGATTACCCTGCTGATGCGAGACAGACGTTTCATAAAGCACTTAAACCTTAAAACTATGCAATTAAAGGCACATAAGAAGTTTCAGAGAATTCCAAAGACACTAACATGGTAAAATACGCACACCCAGCATGACAACCAATGATGATGTAACATCGTATGGCCAACACTGGAATTTTATAAAACAAAACGTCCCCCTTATTTACACACGTCTCGTCAACTACTTATGTTATTAATATTACAGATGCACGTATATGCCGAACACTATTCATAAACATCCATTAGGCAGAGCATAAGCCCAGTAGCAATTCAGATTTTCTCCATGTTCCAGGACCATCTTCAGAATGTGATTTTCAATTACTTAAGCCATTTCCTGCTTATGGAAAATTCAGACGCTATTCAGTGTGTCCACACAATCATCCGTGGCGTAGCTGTGGCGGGAGGGGGGGGGGGCTTGTATTACGGCCACCCGGGCGCCAAAGTCCACGGGACAGCAAACCGGGCGGGAGGTGAAAGATATGCCTTTCTTTTCGATTAAGAATATTTAAATTATTGTGCCACTGAAAGAAAATCCAATAAATAACTGTGATTTTTTTGAAGTGCCTAAGGTATTTTAGGTGCGGTGATTGTGAATACTCGCCCCAAGCGCCAAAAAACTTTGCTACGCCATTGCATGTCCTAAAAGACTGCCATTCAGTTAGCGCCCTCACGTCATACGTAGCATCCTCCTTAATATTATCCTTCAAGCACTCGCCTTGGTCGACCTAATGGTACCTTCCACTGAGGTTTTCCAGTCAAAATTTTGCAACTCATCCCCTTAGCTTTTCACATATACGCCTACCTTTCATCTATTTTTTTAAAATCACTCTTGATATTAGAGGAGGTGTCGGAATTATTACGCATCTCATTACGAACTTTGTCTAGTGAGGATTAGGTTTTCTGGGATGTGACGTTATATCCCTACGTTGGCGGTTCCCAACCTTGCGAATGCACTGTGTTTCTTCAAAATATCGGGAGCCACTACAGTAACGTAACAAAAAAAAATCTCAATTCCCACCTACACCGCTGTGGAAGCAATAATTCTTGCTAATTTTTCAGACTTTTGTTACTCCGCCTTACTCCTAAAGAACACAATATCGATGTTTTCCAACATTTTATGTAGGATATACCGTCACCAAACTTACTGTCGTGGTGACGGTACATCCTACATAGAATGTTGTTCCAATACCGCAACGGTATGTCCTGCATAAAGTTTCGATGTTTTCCCTCAGACTAAGTGTACGACACACACATAAAATAAGGTAAATTGTGTTGTTTGAGTATTTTGTGTAAGACCAGACAATTAAAATGAGCCATATGTTAGCGGGCACAAGCTTTCGCACAATTACATTCAACCAATAAATTCACTTGACATTTGGTTAAAATTTGTCATGCTAAGGTCGTATGAAATCTGTGTATGAATTCAACACAGGCAGATAATCAGATGCGGCAGCTCAAGAAGAGTCATGTCAGCGACATAGAAACGAAAGAAGAGCGTACTAGCAAGGAAAGGGTTTGGATTATTCACGACGTGGAGTCATCCCTCCTGAAAGCTGCTGTATCAGCAAGGGAAGTGCCAAAGACTGCCTCTCGAATGCTGCTTGAGACAGCAGAAAGTAACGTAGCTGCAAGTGAAATCAAACTGGTGACCCGGGTTCCCGGGGGGGGGGGAGTGTATCGCTGCATTGCTATCTGTAGCGTCTAACGATATGTACAAGCCTACAGAAAACTACAAGCCTGTTGAATGAAATCCCCTAACTCCAAATCCTCTTCAGCAGTTCAGAGAATCCGCTTAACGTCTTTACACTCAATTTCCCTAAGGCCTATTTCAATATTAATTGCCATCTTATCCACGCTTAGGTCTCCCAAGCGATGTTCTCAGGCAAATTTGTATACGACGCCTTCTTCATTTAATAACCCTAACGGTGCCAAGAGAGCAGAGCTGACCCAACACACGCCGTGAATAAAGATGGGGGAGTGGAGGTGTAGCTCCTCCCATTCTTAACCTCGGCAATGGATGGAGGTAAAGGGCCAGCTTCACTTACCATTCGCTTTACCGCCACACTGAAAGGGAGCTGGGACGTTCTGGAGTAGAGATAAACCCCTCGTCCCAGCCGGGAATCGAAAAATTCGTCGGCTGTCCAAAAATAGCGTATCCTGTATCGATACATTAGCTTCAAAATTAGCATTACAGTCTTTCTCTTCCACTTGTTTGACCATTTTATTTCACGATTCTTATTACATGGATTATATGTGCTATACCCACTTTTCGAATACTTTCATTAAACCAATATTCATGGTTTGCCAATACATGTCCTGTGACAGTCGTCCTGAAGAAACACGTTTCAGCAGCCTCATTCCTTCTCGCGTGTTCTTTGGTTAACGCCCAACCTTCCCAGTCATCTAGAATCACTGATATGGCTGTTAGCCCACAGAATATTGGCAAAAATATTACAATAATTTTCCAGTATTGTGTGTTTTATAGTCCTCTAGGACGAATTTCAACACCCATCATCCCATCTACGCTAAGGACTGAAAACTGATTCTTCCTTAAAGTACTAAGAGTATGACCAAATTTTTGTACGTACTTCCAATTCTCCAAACGCATAATAAAATGCCTCAAACAGGACTATAATGTAGTTATATTTGTGGAGGTAACCTTCGTGTTAAATATCTGCGATCGAAAAAATTTTCATGCTATCATGGAAAGTGCTTAACTCGGTCAAAGTTACACTATACAGATAAATCTTAACAATTCGCGCTAACAGATTTAATCAAAACCCATTTATTCAGAGTTCTTCACAAATTCAACTAAAATTACGTGTGCGAAGTCATTCCTGAGAAGTGCAACACACAGAAAGGATATTTTGCTGTTAAACAGGGTTGCTTCTGCTCCTTCATTTCATTTTACTTTCATAGCGACAATTAATGCATGTCAGTTCCGCCCTGCTGCATCTGGAAGTAGAAGAATCCCAACGGAGATATTGCCTCTGTTATTTATAATTGACTTAATCTTTCCGGCAGCACTATGGCCCTGGGGTCAACTCAACCTCCAAGAGAAATGAGTAACAGGGATCTCTCCTGGAGGTATAGGCGACCGGTGCGTAGGGCTGACAACCTTGCCATCTTCAGGTGCTGAATGTCTAGAAATTCTGGCAGCCTCAACCTTCTGGAGCCCTAAAGGTCTGTCCATGCCTGTATATGGATTGCTTTATTGCCTCTGTTGCTGATGGACCGACTTTGTGACCCTACGTGCTATTCATTCACCTTACCAGAGTTCCATAACGGGCATATCCCGTTCTCTCACCCGTCAGCCATTGAAATCCACGTATAATCTAACCTTTCCATATTATAGGCTATCCGCATAACAGACGCATAATGGAATGTGCTTTATACTACACACACCATATATATAAAATGAGCTGCTAGTAGCCTTTCACGTTGACCGTCTATGGACTGTCGACTTCGCTCTCTCTTTCTCTCTCTCTCTCTCACAGCCCCTCCGTTTTTAATTGACCTTTAAAGTGAACAAAAGCCACGAATATGAAGGCCAACTTGAAAGAGTATTACAAAACAAACCATGTCTAATCTCAACGCTGATACGAAATGTTTGAACGTCCCACACGCCTTACTTGAAGTCCTTTCAATAGCATGTTCTTTGTTACAGGACGCGCATCGCACACTCGACTTTGACAGCATGACGGTGCCTGTAGCCCAGACAGAATCGCTGTAACGAAAATCGAATTAGTCGCAGGTGACATTTCAACCAATAAAATGTTACATCGAACACGTGACTCTACATAAACGATCATGCCTTTCATATCAGTCTACAGGTAGTAACTTTACATAACACTGCTCCTGGGAACAGCCGTACCCTCCATAAAAGTACCAGTAATTGTGACAATAAAAGCGATTCACTGAACTCCTCCCGATTATGATAATGGAGAGACAGCAGGCCTCCGAAACGCTGGCTTTTAATCCAATTGTGACGCGGCTGATCACCCGAGAGGATTCTAATGCAGTTATTCGCAGTGAAAACATTAAATCATAAATGAAAAATTACGCATCCCCTTCCCAAAAACAGTCACTCCAGAAATGTTTATCTGTCACATCTATCCAAAACGCGTTCAAAGTTATCACACATGGAAACCTTTTTTAAATATGAATGAATTCCTGTTAATTTGTTTAATGTTACAGACCTTCGAAGCACAAAATTAATCTCGATTGCATATACAAATTCAGTTCGTACCTCACAGGAAACACAGTTTCCACTGCAAGGATCTACCGGTTACTGTTGTTTAAATATTAACCGCTGGTTACTGTCAGAATCATACAAAACCCACACATACAACTTGTAGGCAAAACGCAGTCTCTCTGAATGTCAGACGTGGTGGTACGTACTCATAACAACCGTGCTTTAAACGGTTGTGACTTGCGTCAAACGTCATGATGTTACAAAAGACGAACTGGACGGTGTAGCGACGTGTTTTGAAATACGTGGTATATCTCAGCATTTGGATGAGGTAGTAAAAACTAAAGAAATTCACTTCCATCTACAAAGCCAACAGCTGCAGGTAATGGCTTTGTACAAGGAAGTGCACGGAATGAGCAGCGTCAAAATAATAAAGAAATCCAGTTAGGCAGCCACTACCGTGCTCGCGCTTCAAACAAGTGATATTCAGAACACGAAGAAATGTACGGCGCTGTATCACGGCATTCACTAGCTCTTTAAAAGAGACACACGTCACGTTGCGTACCAAAAAGAAAGATACAGATTGAGCTAAAGAAACGCTCTTGTTATTCTGTTGGAAGCTGAGTAATATAGCAATGACGGGACACCAAGCCTCCCATCCTTCTCTCAGTATATTTTATTCTTACTGTACGTTATGTATAGCTCCTACTCTGTCACTTCCTCGACCACTTAGAACTTCAATCATTTCTAGTCTCTTCCTTAATTCTTTGTTTTTAATTCTTCGTCTTCTTTTCACTGATACTTCAATTATGGAACTGCTAAAAGTGAACTCTGTATTACTTACACTGGATACACTTACATGACAAATGGGCATGAATGTATCGGTCTATAGTGCACTAATTTGAGGCACTTAAGGAAAATGATACAAGTTTGATATGGTTATATTTTTTTTTGTCACAGCGAACAAAATATCCACATCAAATAGAAAATATACTTTACGATGAAGAACATGGTTATAAACTCTTTGAGACAAACACACATACCGAAAACTTAAAAACCTAATATCAGACGGCTTTGTACGCAATTTAAAACTGAAGTAAAGTCAATGGGCCGTAAACAAATATAAATAACTTTACACATAAAATTGCTTGCTCTAGAAATCAGAGTAAATTGGTAAAGAACTTTTTCTACTATAAATGTCTCATAACAACTTTAGATAAACCCTGAAAACAGCAACTCTCCATGGGATTTCATTTTAACCTTTTAAAGCCTAGCGGTTAATTTACTTGCTACCAGGTTTAACATTCAACAATTCTAAGTGTTTCTCGCATTGAGTTTATGTGTTTTATATGGCTCTCAGAGCAAACAGTGACTTTTGGCTTAGGCAACATTAACAGATTGGTTTTCATAGCTCAGACGGACGTGTTTACTGCGCGGTACGCGCGTAGTCCTTACATAAAATAAGACACGTTTCGTCTTTAAAGGGTTAATATGACTAACTCAAATATCAAGCTGCCTGAAAATGACTGCCTTACGACGTACGTACGTACACACGCGTGTAGATGGATGTCATAAAACAGTGCCATGTGTTAAGACACCGTCGCAGGGCGTGACAAATGTTAATTAACATGCTTCTGGATATCACTCATCACGGTATCTAAGTAATAATTTTTCAATTATGTAAATTTTCAATTGAAAAACTTCGCACTTATGAACCTGACAACGTTTCGAAGGAAGAATGCTTCCATCTTCTTAAAATCTCCATCTGAAGATGGAGGCACCAACTTCCATCAAAACATCACTAACCATCCTAAGTAATGCACGGTATATATTTTCTCTGCCGTGAAAGCCTCACATGGCATGCTGCTGAATTAGTGACAGTCGTACGGTTTGTGGTGGTTTGCTCCGAACAGAAGTGGCAGTTCATCTGCGCACAACTTCTAAAAAACTGCCGTATACACTACCTTGTTATAAAAACAGGATGTCGGTCGACTCTTAGCATCTGAAAAAAATCCATCTGGGGAATTCCTGTACCAGAGTGCCGTCGCTTTCTGTGAAACTCATTTGCACCTAACTGCATGTAAAGCATATAGTTCTCCAGTTTAATTTACCCACTGTTAAATTAAACGCCTCTGTAGATCAATACACCACTCTCCTAACCAAAGTAGGCTTTAAACACCAAACCCCTTAAACCTGAATCCAGAATACATTATAGAGTTCCGTTTCCCAAAGAGCATTAAACTCCACAGAGTATCAGGTTTATAGCCTATGAAATTACGTGTAATTTACACCCAAATTAAGGTGTTGTATACCACTCTCAACGATTCTACCAGTGCGGTGGGTGGTCAGAGGGAAGAGGCTCATAAAATGATACAACTCTACTACTACCGATTTGCAGTTGGATATTACTGCTCTTCAGATTGTGAGAGTGCTGTATATCGTCGACTGAAATTGGAAGTGTGTATATGCTGCAGACGATAATGACAAGAAACAGAGAGCAAATAATTTGTGAAGGAGGAGCAGTCGCGAAAGGATGGGAGAAAGAAGTGCCTGAGCCATTGGCACGTCTCTTGCAAGAAAACAGCAGAGACACGTACCGGCCACCGAGTCTCAGCAACAAGAATTCACCGTAAATCTCTCGCCTACGAGATGCTTGGATGAATGAATGAATGAATGAATGAATGAATGAATGAATGAATGAATGAATGAATGAATGAATGAATGAATGAACGAACGTAGAGTGGGGTGAAATAAGGCATTCGGTGCGACGGCCTCAAATGGGCCAACTGTAGTAGTCCATAGCAAGTGTCTGCGAAGTGACTTGCAGAAAGCATAAGCGGCCTGTCCGTGTGCTCCTTTGGAGAAACAGAACAAAGCATACAGCCTGAACGAGATTGAAACCGAATATCTCTCAAAGGGGTGCCAACAAACCCACTGTTCTTTCAGTGAGATTTCTAGCTCCTGTATGGACTCGCTGCACTGGGGGAAAAAAATTGGGGTGAGCGTATATCAAGGGGAGGCAACGAAAGTCACCGCCCTAGTAAGAAATGCAAAGAACGTCGGACTTTGAGGTGAAGTTGTGCAAAGAACAATTCGTCCAAAGAAGGTGAGCAGCATGCGAAATGTGACCACGCTGGCATTACCTCTTCCAGCAGTATTTTTCATTTAGATCTAAAGTGAGTTACTTGATGATGAAAATATTTCATGCTCATCTTCGAACTCGTTTGCGCCCGTGTTGAATTTTTAATTGCACCTTAAAATGGAAGTACTACACATAGAGTAATCCTACGAACCTCCACTGCAAACTTGCTTGGCAGCCAGAGGGTGGAAAGCTCGAAAGCATGCTTGGGAAACTCGTCGCCGCTGTAGTTCATACAAATTCTGGCACGGGCGTTGTTTCCTGCATGCTGTCTAGCTTCCTTTCTTTAAAGTACAGACATTACACAATCTATTTTTAACTATTACAGGCCGTAATTTAATATATAAAAATGGGGTTTGGAAAACCAAATCAGATATCGGGTAGAGACCGCTTACAGGGAAAACACAGATCGCCAAAGGGTGTGACTAGCCTTCCAGAGTTAAAACGAGACATGCCAGTGACACTTCTGTAGTGGAAGTAGATCGAAATATTCCTTGGCCTTGAACTAACAGTACTTCGGCTTCATTCTTGTGATCTCCGTTGATCCTACGAGCTCGAATAAAGGGAGTTTTCCACCAAACCACGCATTGTCTCAGAAGATTGTTCTGGAACCCCAGATACGTAAGTCTAAGACCAAAGCAACCTTAAGCGTGACTTTAATACCTGCAGGATGCAATTACAATCAGCAGCACAGTTGACATGCTGGATATTATTACAAACAGCAGTGTCAGTCCACATTCAGGATTATACAGTCCGCAGAGTAGTTTACACGCTGCATCTTGCTAAACAGAAGCATGAATTTACTTGCGTGATGTTTGTATCCAACAAATCTGTCACAAGTCAAACAAAATAAATCACCGCTGTGCTAGAATTACGTAAGTACATAAGCAATTTTCCCTGGAACGCAGTTAGGTCGAAACATGCGCCATCCTACACACATTCTACGAAATAATGTGTGTTCGAACGTACCAATTTCCTAGCACATGATGTAGATAATTACGTGATTACGATGCAGCGACGGTTGATTTACAGGGCGCGTCATGCGTGACGTAATGTGAGGTTACGATGCAACAGGGGTGGAAAGCATCGATCCTACGTCGAAAAATATTCGGAGCTGCAGATAAAGCGTCTAAAATATTCCGCATGAAAGATAAATTACGCAGTGCGAGGCGCGTATGTTTTTAGTCAACACTGTATCACTTGTACCGTGAAGAGACGATGATAAAACAGACAAATGAACACAGTCAACGCTCAACCAAACGGCGTCAGAATAAATATGTTCTGGGGTGGATTAAGGAAGACTTGAAAAAGCCTTTTAATTACGTATTGGTACCGCAACTTTACGGAGTGTAGGGGGGGGGGGGTGGCGCGAAATCTGTAGGGTTCCGATACAGAAATAATAGAAATTACCAACTTCCTTCACGTCAGCCTTATGGTGTCTAGAAATAGCTTCCAGATTTTTGGAAAATTTGTGGGCAACCGAAATACTGCAGCACGCCCCAAAATAGAATGTACAGTATGTCTTACGTAGCACGCCAGTAAGTTGTCTGGTGTGTCAGTACAGAACTTCAGTCCTCATGTAACACTCGTGCTCTATTCAAGCTGTGGCACAGTGCAGCGTTTTAATTTTCAACAAACTCTTGTGTTGCTAAGAGACGTCATAACCTATTGTAACATATTCCGGCATTAACTGGATATACTGTGGAAAACTAGAAACGAACTTCAAACAGGCCATCCCTAACGCGACCAATATTCGAACCGATTTCCTCCCGAATACATCTCGAGCAATGCTGTTGAGTGGCTATCAAGGGTATGAGGGCGTATGAAACTGAAATTCAGGTTAAAGACAGCAATACTGTTGCCAATTTGCTTCCAAATAAGCTAACATTCCGATGCTTCCCTTTTAGATCTGTTTAACCCTAAATCACTGTCTGAATGACACATCAGACGCAAGAGCTGCTTCCCACAGCGCGCCAATAGGTGTTCGGGTGCCTAATGAGGCGAGGAAATGAGCTAGGCAACTCACGTGACATCGGTGTGGGGTAGGTGGCCTATACGTGTGTACCTAGGGGTGCAACGCTTATTAGCCATTATTAGGTTCTCCCCAGCAACGTGTTAGTTACAGCATGACAGGAATTACTAGGCACTGTTTCTGTAGCTACGAACGCTTTAACACTATACGCACACAGAGCAGACCTCATGTTCTGCAGAACATGCAGCAGGCCAAAGTCACCGATGGGCAACGCGCAAGTTAGCGTTTATATTTCTTGGTTATTAAAAGGAAATGCTTGTCCTTGAAAGTAACTTACAGACCAACACGGCCTCAGGACTTCCATTTTCTGGGTTTCTCAATCCGCTTGTAGATATCTGCTAACGCTCTTGGTGGAAGACTGGCTGTACAACACAAACAGAAGAAACGCAAACATACATCCATGCTCCGAGACGGATTCGAGCACACTATCCAAGTGATGGAATGGAAGGAGACAGTATACACCTTATACCAGCATTACAAGGAAACGAAAAGACTGTAATTTACAAGACATTACAAAACAGCAACTTGATCAGTAACGTGTTAAGAAGGTTCTGCGCCAGTGAGTTACACATATGTATCATATATGCTACCACTTTGCCCGCTGTTTTATATAGGTGTGAAGCATGCTCTCCAACATTAAGGGAAAAACGTAGATATAGGATATTCGAAAAGGGGGTGCTAAGGAAGATATGCAGGCCTAGGAGGGAGGAGCTATGGAAGATGGAGAAAAACTGTATAATTCGGTGCTTCATTACTTGTACACGTTTGGTTTCATGTTCCGCAACAAGCTATATTAGATATTATGCAGTTACATTCATAACAAACTTTGTACTGCATTTGACACAGATTTTATGCAGGGCCTTACTAACAATCTCATGCTAACATCGACGCGGACTGCACTAAAAATTTTGTAGGAGGCTTTTGGACCCCAGGACAAAATTGTCCTGTCCCTGGTTTACAGCAAAGTGTGCAGGAATAAAATAATGCAATGAACAAAACGAAACAAGAGGCGTGAGGCTAAATAAATAGGCCTATAATTTATTAATTAAAGAGAATATGATAAGTAAGTAAGTAAGTAAGAGCCGTTAAGACATATTAAATTGCCCCTCAAATTTACCTGTTTTTACTTGAGTTTATGTTTCATCCAACAGAAAGTAGACAAATAAGTCGTTAAATCTCTTGTTGCCTAACTGTTACGCACCTTCTGATAAATAATTCTCTAGAGTTCATCACTGAACGTTCTGCCCGATGTTTAGTAAGCGAAGTGTGGATGCAGACGCCATGCGGACTATGCTGATACAGAACACAAAGACAACCCACTTTGAAGCTGTTAATAAAATCAGACCTCTCCGTGGAAGCCACATGTTTGGAATCTGCACTGTATAAAAAAGTGCGACAGGAGAGGGCTAGGTCAGGTATACAAGTATTCCTTCTGAATAAGGGCAACCTTCTGCAGCTGCCCCTTGAAGCTGGACTTGCCCTCACCTGCTGGACCAGTGCTACCCTCCCGTCGCTTGGTTTCGAAGGTAATCACAGCAGAAATAAGAAAACAGGGGTGCCAAAAGTTTTGCGTTACTTTACAACTACAAAGCGAAAGAAAGTTGCGCTGTACTTTAGAAGAACGTAATACAAATCTCACAAATTACATGAAAGACGTCAGATCTTAATTTTCATCGTTCATGCTTATAATTTATCCACGAAACTTGATTGTTGTCGTATTTTATTTTACATTATGCTGTTCCACATTTCCGCTCTGAGCCTTACATACTGATCTGAAGCCTGGGCAATAAAAAGAACGGTATAGCAACAGGAACTGTTCACATCCTACCAGATGAACAGGAGCTACAATCCGAGATCAAATAAGGGGTGAAGATGGTGGACACAAAATTACATAGACATAGGTTGTAACATCACAAAGAGAATGACCAGCTAAAAATAAATGGCGGGAACATTCTGCAGCTATGGAACGTTTACCGCATCGGGTTTCGAATTGCGGTCCACAACGCAAAACAATTTTGGAAAGACTCCTGAAAGCTCAATTATCAGACTTCTGTAACCCTATCGAGCACAAAATTCATTTAAACAATAAATGAAATTCCAGTTCCTACCTCGCAGTAAACACACTGCGTCTCCTTTACAAAGACCAACCAGTTGCAGCTTAGGGGAAAATAGCTCTTTATTGCTACAATCACACGAAAGACACCCCAACTGTGTGGACAGAAAGCTGAGATTTTTATGCCGGCAGAGCTCTGTCAATATAATGATAGGCCGAGCAACAGTAGTTAGATGCTAGCATGGGGAAAGAGATTTCTCCTCCCAAAGCACGCAGACCGGCTGCGCGGACCACCCAGCCTCCTATTCTATGGGTACCAGCGGCTCCGTTGCCGAGGGCAGAACGGTCTGTGTGTGAAGCCTACCAGTCATCTTCATACAGTGCAGAAGAATCCGTGGATTTATACTGCCACTCCCCTACATGACTTCGTGGTATGGTGCTTAACCTTTAAAAGCCTAGCGGTAGCTTTACATACCACCAGGTTTAACATTAAAAAATTCTACGTGGTGCCCACATTGCGTTTATGTGTTTTGTACGGATCTCAGAACAAACAGCAACTTTTGCCTTATAAAACATTAAGAGACTGGTTTTTATAACCGAAGTGGAGAGTGTTTACAGCGCGGTACGCACTGAGTCCTTATATAAAACAGATACGCTTCGTCTTTAAAGGGTTAATTACATACAGGGACAACTTTACCATTTACCTTTTTTACACAAACGGTTCAGAGCTGTGCGATCTGGTGCAGAAGAAGTAGAGCGTGTCGGTTTCACTGATGCATGAGTAAGTACGCTCTATACATTAAATTAATAAACATATGAATTTATGTTGAAACTGCTGCTTCCGCGCTGTACAAATAGGGTTCATATTGTTGCTCTAAGTCAGTGGTCGGAATGAGGTGGGGTGTTCTGCCAACGTTCTGTGAAGGCAAGCGGCAAGACTCTCATTAATAAGTTACGGCTCTTACACAGTAGACACTGCAGCTTGGAAGTAGTTCTCGTCTGCTCTCTGGTCCATACATATAGAAAATTAAATACAAACTCAGACTGGCTGTTACTTGCATTCTTACACGAAACAAGAGAGCATATATATATATATCCTACTGCACTTCTAAATACGTACAAAAAGTTTCCAGGTATGCTTATTGAAGTTTTATGTCATCCATCGGGTGATATAAATTTAATTTAATTTAATGCGCGAAAAGTTCGCCTTTGACCTGAAGTTTATACTGAAGTCACAGTTCATTAATACGGCGTTCACGTTATGGGCAAAACGCAAGATGGTTGCCTGACAGAGCAACCGGTGTACGTTATAAGAACACACGTGGCGCCTGTGTGCAGAGAATTATAGCTTCAATAAGTAAGACACCATTAGACGCCTACGCAATGTGTGTGTTAAATTAATCACAGGTTTCAAGTACAATTCGGGTAATCCTCTTAGTC
This sequence comes from Coptotermes formosanus, assembly GCA_013340265.1. Taxonomy (NCBI): domain Eukaryota; kingdom Metazoa; phylum Arthropoda; class Insecta; order Blattodea; family Rhinotermitidae; genus Coptotermes; species Coptotermes formosanus. The sequence continues at coordinate 1,118,244 of BLKM01000436.1, read as the reverse complement.
ACACAGCCTCCGGCCTTCAACTGATGCCAAATTCAGACAGGCTCCACAAAGCATTGCGAACGAAGCATTATTAAGAACTGAAGTCAAATATATGAAAATCGAGTGGGTTGATGAAGCCATGTAGAGTAACAGCGAATGTGGAAGTTATCAATTAGTGCCAACACTTGACACTACTGACTGACACAGTACTCCATACCAACCAGGAAATCACAGTTCATGCACCATGGATGTCCAGACATTTGGCATCACAGCGCAAGGACGCCAGAGTTTAAACTGAAGCCTAGATCGAATGTAAGCTGTCTGAATCACACAGCAAATGCTGGTTACATATGCGTCCATCACTTCACTGCAGAACAGGACTTACATATTAACAATTTATCATTTTATCTCTGAGGTTTCTCCACGGCAGTAATGCCGATTTATAAAACACAGCCCCGTTACAGATTTCTGGATACCCCTAAAACATTTGATTTTCCTAGCACAATACCAGAAAGATGCCGAACAGCCAACAAAGGAGAAACATCAGCTGCAGGATGTGATTGGGAGGAGGTCTCTGCAGATACAAACAGGGATCGATAGCTACAGGAAGCAGCCATTCCATCCGACACATACACAGTCTGACGCACGAGAGCATACGGTCGCTGTCTGCAACCCACGTACGTAACTAAGCGAAAAATACGCCTGTCCATATCAAACCGCAATTATATTTTGATCACAATATTTTTTTACCTTTTCGTCCACTATCTAAAGAACTAAACGTTACAATCAGAAGGCAGTTTGCACAGACTATGTGCCGAGTGCTGAGGAGGCAGAGAGAAAGCAACCAACGAGTGGCGAGTATTACGAATAGGGCCTTCACAAATATCTTCACGAGACGTAGGCACAACGATTGCGTCGAGAAAGAAAAGACGTACGGGCCAGTAGGACGCGTTGCAGTGAGAAAAATGAGAAAAATTCAATTAGAAAACCTTGAAGGGGAAAAAATTGTCAGATTTCGTCTACTCCTATACAGGATCATAAAATTCAAATGTATAGGATAAAGAGTATGGAGGAATGAATTACTATTATTATTATTATTATTATTATTATTATATGCCTTGATTATGTGTGTGAAAATTATGATCAAACTTCGAATTCCATAGATTCAGAAAATGTATTCACTGGATGAATAATTATCAGCATCTTTTTCATGGAAGACATTTTACAATTTAGTGAGTGAATTATTTAGAGTAGCCTGCAAATTTATGTGTGATTCTGGAAATATATACTACGCCAACGTCGGCTGCATTCTCTTTGTGCTTTCCAATTGCACTATTTTCATTTGTTATGTAATGGCCTGGCGACAGGAATAATCGACTTAACATCAGACTGAATGCTACACTACTACACCCCTTTCTATTAACTGAACATAATAAGATCATTTAATGCTGGTAATACGCTGGCAATAATGAGTAAATAGGAAGAAACAATACAAAACAATTGCAGGGGTAACGAGACAATTCAGTCAATACTTTCCGTCATGCAGCTTTGTTCAATACAAATTTCTCATACAGTCCCCCCTATTAAACTTTTGGATCCGCCTGGAGATTTATTTGCGGTAATATAAAACCAAACGTGAGACTATAAAAAAACTGTATTTGGATAAGTTACTTCTAAGCTCAAACACGTTCACTTCAAACAACAGAAGGGATTTGTACCTTGCAACAGCCGCTGGCCAGCACACGCACATTCTTTGTTTATACGCAGTACAGATAAACCTTTAACACTTGCCACCATTCCGTAGTTGAAAACAATAAATACACGCAAACAGGGTGCTATAATAATAATTTTTGCAATTAACAGGCTTGTAGTACATACACAGACTAAAGAGACATAAAACACCAAATAAAATACTAAAGCAGCTTCTTGAATACAAATCACTACGGCGAGAAGACATTATACACCCTAGGAAAAGACGCACAACGACTGCACCCGGATGATTCAAGAACAGCAAATTGGGCCTAATCCTACACAACTGATCATAATTATGACGTCTTATTGCTGTATGTAAGTTTCATGACAGCAGATTCAAAATTATGTACGTGCATTTTGAGCGTGCAACACTCGAACAAATTCAGGATGGGTGGTGGTGATTTCAAATTTTAATTCTGGTTAAGTTCGGCGTAGTTGTTTCGAGCTGCCAATAATACTGAAGCCAAACAATCATCAAAGTCTTCTCACGTGTACGAACTTCCTACAGATAACAAATAGCGCACTACCTTTCTCACAACACCTACGCCCAGTAACGTCGTGAGTGAGCCGGGCCCAGACTCTACGCAGTGTAAACAACGCCCTCTACTGCTTTTTGTCTGTTTGTCTTGTACCTCAATTCATCATTTATAAAACGTGGAAGCTTTGTTAAAGACCACGCAGGTAGGACTAATAGCCAGCTACAAGTTAGAATGCAATGTGTTGCTATTTGCCGTACTTAATGCCTGCTGCATCACTGCTGTCACCTCACCGAGTGATATAGCACAACGAGGCGACAGTCATGAGTTCAACAAACGGAACGACTGCATTTAAACGCCCGTTTATAATCACATCATAAATTGAAAACGGAACGCATTTTACACATTTGTTTCATTCTTGTGTTGCGTCCGTACATGGCTGTCAAACACTTAATTGTCGGATCAGATCACGCGACTATTACGAATGAATGTGTATAGACTCGGAAGGACCCTGACGTTGCTACTTGAAGATACCATCCCGGTATTGATCCCAGTGGCCGCACGGTCTTAGGTGTGGGTCTACGGCCGCTCGCCTGCTGGAACTGTGGGTTCGAATCCCAGCAGGGACATGAATGTTTCTTGGGGGTGTTGTGTGTGTTGTCAGGTAGAGGTGTCTGCGACGGGCCGATCACTCGTCCAGGGGCATCCCACTATGATGTGTCTGAGTTTGATAGAGGGACCTCACAGAGGAGGCCTAGGCCCATCAGGCCTGTGGAGTCGTGAGAAAAAATAAGCCGTGTATTAGCCTGCAGTATCATGAACAACGGGTTCACGATACTTAAAAGGATCCTGGCGATGGAGTATTACAGTAAGCTGAGCAGTGTGACGGGCATGTGTTAGACAGTACAGCCGTGTAGCCGGCCCACTAGGTTAGGGTCCTCCCTCCCTCCTCATTTCCGCCCGAAGTCGAAAACAGACTCGGTCTTCGAATCCCTGCCGGTCAGTAAACCCGAGACGATCAGCAGTGTCACTGTAACAGTCGTGATAGTCTGGCCGGTATTTGAAATCGGCACCTTCCGAACATGAATCTACACCAACACCTTCCTTTCAAAACATCCACGTTTCATATTACTTTTCAACTGGAAACGATACTCTGTTTACATGGGACCACTTTTTTATTCCGCATTAAGAAAACATGACCAAATTTTTCATAATTACAAACAGTAATGTATACTAAATATTATCTTATAATTTTACCTCAGTTATGGTACAAAAGTAAATAAACATTAAGTTAATAACTTCACATCGAACTGCAGGACTTTATGCTACCTCTAAACCACGAAATTAGTTCGCCACTTACTGCATGTTTTGCATTTCTGACGTGTATTCTTGCACTGTGACAGATTAGGGGCTACAAAAACAACTACAGACAGAAAAGTCATATCTTGAGTCCAGTTACTGAGGGTCCAGCATCCATTTGGTACAGATAAATCACTCAAAAATATGTACTGAATTTTGAAATGTAAAGTATGAAGCACGCTTAAAATGACACATCTTAATTCTTAGACAGACCGATGCCCGGAACTCCGTCCAGTGCCGGTTATGAAGGCGTGCACATTTTGCTGAATCCCCTGTATGCCTTCATGAAATGATACTGGGGTACGTAAGATACTATTAGCTTCATCTTCGCTTTTCCCTTGACAATTCAGCAAAACAGCCTTTGTGGTTTAATAATCATAAATGAGTACCGTAAATTAGCCACCCACCAATAATGATTTGCCCTTAGGATAGACAATGGAAAGGAAGGTTTACTATATATATTTTTTTTCTTCCTTTTGTCGTCGATTTTTTCCCGGCGCTGTCTCTACCTCAAGGAGGCCCAATGGTTTTGATTGTACAGAGATTGGTGAATGAAGACCTGCGAGTTGGAACGAAGTGGTCGGGTCCTAATCGAAGTACTTGCTGTGAACTTGTCTGGAAGGACTGACTAAATCCACGTACCATCTCAGCCAGAACACCGCGTCTCGGCCGAGATGCGAACCGGTCACAGCCAAAGCAAAAAACATAGTTAGTTGCCCCTCCACAAACCTACTCGGTAATTCGTATCGTGTTGCAAGACTTCTTAAGCATAACGTATGTTAAGTCTTTGTTCGTTTTAACCATTCTATACATTCAAAATTTCGGGTGTTCTGTGGTAAACACATTAAATGTTCTCTTGTCGTCGCGGCATGGCGCATCCTAAGCCAGCCTCCAGATGTGAAGGTACTGAATACGCAGTCGTCAAATAACAACACGAATTCGTCTACCAGTTCTGAAATTCGGCGTGGGATTAACAAGTGCTCGTGAAGAAAGATGATGCTTACGACCTCTGTGTACAGATCAAAAGATCTCGGTCACGGACAGAATCTTTGGGCAGATGCAGACAACGGGAAGGGATCAAGGTAGTGGACCCACAGAAGTATTTTCTCAATGAGCTGAGCAACTCCAAACGTCTCACTGGTAACTGTACATTTTAATTTTCTGAGAGCAGACGTTATTAAAACAATGTCCATCATTAGCAGTTTCCTTGCTTTGTTTCTTGCAATGACTACGCACCATTTGCATGGCCTAAACACAGTCGAAACACAAAAATAAATGACGAGCTGAAAATGGCTGTTGCAGAAGCATTCATGAACTTTCGGGATAATATCGCAACTCTTACACACAGATTCTGAGAAAACTACGATAAACACCAACAGACAAACAGTCGACCTGCCGAATATGGAGCAGAGTCCTGGCCAATGTAACTGTTGATGTATGCCTAATAACAAAAGGCTTGCAGACTGTTCAAGAAGGGCATAACGTAGTCAGCCACTTAAATACAGAAACAAACAGCAGAATGTCATGTGTGCAACAACTGAATGAAATAAGGTAGAAAAAACTTGGGGCGCATGAATGGTACTAGAAGATCCCTTTACCGTAGACAAACCAAACCACATAGAGCACAAGAGACGACTGGACAATAACAGACCACGTGAATGCCACGGGAACAAACATATGGTTTGTTTTGTGTGCACTCTCCAGTCAAGAATACAGCCTACTGTAACACAAAGGGCGAACAAAATAGAGTCCACGTGCCAAGCTACGCCTGCTAACGTAATACCTGTAATTAGTACAAGTATATCAACGCAATCGAGAATGGAGTAGGATGAAAATATAACATAACGTTTTAAACTCTTCTGATGAGCACTATACTCTTACACGCAGACATTTAACTATCAAGAATGCTTTCCTACGAAACTGTACTCAATATATTTTAAACACTTTAATATAATTCAGTACTGATGGTTTAAGTAATATGCATGTACTCTAACGTAAATGAATTTTGCGCAGTCCTCTGATGTGTTAAAATATGACTTCCTTGAAGGTGTGTCTTTAAGAATCAAATGTGTTAGAAACCTATTATGTAGTAAACGATTTAAAATATGACAACGTGCATTGTGATTGTACGATTTTCAATTATTTGTAGATTATAACCTAACATGTGCGACAGCAACCACATCTATACTACAGCCACTGAACCTTCTTATTCGGGAGGTCGCGGGTACGACCCTCTGTTTGGTCTGGTTATACTAAGAGCACATTTCTATTGATTTCCGGAGATCTGTCTAGTGGTTTGAAATAGGCCAAGAGCGTTACATTTCACACCTCCGAGACAATACAGCATTCATAATCACCAGATCGTTCGAAACTACGCAACGTAAGCAGATGTCAAAGCGTACCGGCGAAATACGAATGAAAACAACGCAGCATGCCACATGTCGATACATTTGTTGGTGTTGCGGTTACGCAGGTCCTTGTAAGTGGTTGTCGAAGTTTCAGAGGAACCTGCAGACACCGTACTTCTTCCAGTTATAAGGCTTTCTTGTGACAAAATCACTCTGCATACTGAGGGCATACTGCGGCAGTGAATAACAAGGATGTTTCTAGAGTTAAGCTTCAGACTCCAGTCAATTTCACTGCGGAAAAGAAGTTCTCGGTGTCTACTAAACAGAAGGCTGAGTGGGACTCGCAGACTGTTAGACGTAATGATGTGCTACACCCCAACACTCCGGCACGCAACCTGACCTCGACCATATATCGTATAGCCTGTGATCCCTGAAGTACAACTGTGCAGGCTGGTCCTACTCAGTACCAACCATCGGTCAGTGTGTTAACATGTAGATATAATTATTTGTAAATTCTCGAAATATTCAGCTGTGGGCCTGTGTGCCTGCTCGCAATGCTTATCAGCCCCTGTGGGAATATGATGCAAATTATTTTCGTGGTCATCACATTACTAGCCAGGTTCCACACTAGTTGTATTTAATGCCACCGTCTTAAAGACAAATGTTACATAGCATTTAATAAGACACTTGGGAGACACAGGCGTAGATGGGAGGATAATATCAAAATGGACCTTCGAGAAGTGGGATGTGTGGGCATGGACTGGATTGAGCTGGCTCAGGGTAGGCACAGGTGGCGGGCTCTTGTAAATGCGGTAATGAACCTTCGGGTTCCATAAAATGAGAGGAATTTCTTGACTAGCTGAAGACCTGTTAGCTTCTCAAGAATGAGTCAGTCAGTCAGTCAGTCAGTCAGTCAGTCAGTCAGTCAGTCAGTCGGTCAGTCAGTCAGTCAGTCAGTCAGTCAGTCAGTCAGTCAGTCAGTCAGTCAGTCAGTCAGCCAGTTGGTTGGTTGGTTGGTTGGTTGGTTGGTTGGTTAGTTAAACATCTAATAAGACACAACACGATGTTTACAGAGAACTGACGAAGCATTTGGGTAGACGCGGATCATGGATTAATTCAAGGCATTAGGCTTGTATTTGCCGGCAGGGAAGAAGAAACCCCCGGCATATTTGCGTGATTTCAGGCTTCCGCCGCGATGTAGATGAGATCTGCCCTCTGCTGGGATATTACGCAGCGTACGATGGTAATTCTGTACAGTCTGGACTTCTTGACCCGTCAAGATGGGACAGACAGGTTGTCCCGAAACGTCGGTACTGAATTGCCACTCTATGCTGCGTAGTGTTCCAGACGAGCGCAGATCTCTCCGACACAACTTGTCTACCGGTCGACAGTCGAACAGGAAACATCACGAACATGTGGCAGGAGCGCTCACAATAGCACTGTACCAGTGCCTAGTGACGTCCCGTCGCAACGTTCAACACGCGAGTAAAGAGACGAAGAGAAGCTTAACTTACCTTCTTGAAACTGTCTCAAATATTGTCCAGAAACCTGAGCAGCGATAGCGGTACGTACCCCTTAACCCTCTAAGGACAGTAATTAGTGTATCGTCCTCTTTGACATTTATAAACTCTTACTTCTGACTACACAGGGCATTTATGTGCTGGACATGATTTTGACAAACTTCTAGTATTTCCCTAAATAACACTAACCGGTTGGTCTTTCTAATAAACAAGCGATCTGTTTACCGTGAGGTACGAAACGAACGTCTATATATTATTTACATAAAATGCAAACTGCGACGGGTTAAGGAGCTTGCACAACCGCCACACCAAACTAGAATCAAATGCAACGCTTCCAGTTATAGCACCCTTTCCGCACGCCCGCCCCCCCCCCCCCCCAGCGGTTACGTAGTACATACCACTGATGAGTAACGAGGGCCCTGTACCCAGTGCAAAGAAAGCTCAAGCACGCTGCTGACAGATCTTAACCTTCTGAGACAAACTTAATGTTCATTATTTATACCAGGTCCCCAGTCTGACTCATGCAGATCGTAGTGACGCCTGTTCTGTATCAATATTTCTATCAGAGTACACGTTCCTCAAATTACATTTGAAAATTTTCGCAGTCACAAGTCAAAAAGAGCAAGCAACATTAATCTAAGCCACGTAACAGCAAAAACAGATGTTTTATTTGTATTTGTAAAAGACGTATTTAATGTTACACTTAAGTGCGCGATTTTAGGAAGTAGTATTGCCTTCAGCCGTGCGTGATTTAACGAAACAAAAGCAGACAAAAGGCTATACTTTTATTCATGAAATGCTTCTCTTCCTCCATATGTCTCACGCAAATATTCATTCCACAGACGTTTAAAATTCTCAACATATTTCAAGCCCTAATGTCGAAGCCAACCGCAAAAATAAAAATACATTCCATTAAGATGTACCATTTACTTCAGCAATGACAAATTAATTTCCTCGTTACTGTCACATTCTCTCCTATGCACTACACTTTCCACAATTTGTCCACCCCTGTAACAGCAAGCGAAAGGGACAGATGTTGAAGTAGACCGTTTTTCTTCTGACTTGAATTAATATCAACTTATACACAGGAACTCTTCAAACCCAACCCCATTTGTTAAGCTTGTTGAACTACAGTGAAAATGACATTTCATTCAAAGACCCCATGACATCCATTATTTGGTGTCTGCAGTGGATATGTGATACTGAACAAACCTCGAGCCCCTTCTCATGTAATGTAATGACAATAAACAATAAATTCCGAGTACAAGAAGGAATGCCGTCCAACCAGTGGCACAGAATGTCTCCGTTCATAGAGACGAGACCTTCTGACACAGATTCATATTGATTCTAATACTTCCACAATGACTTCAGACTCATGTGAACATATAAGTTAACACGAATGACGCATTCATATACAGAGAGTTGTGCTAACGTTATGTTACCATGGATGCAATATGGTACAAAGCTGTCTCTAAAATTTCGGTTCTTCTAAATAACGGGAACCGTCTTATGGCTTTTCCTTCCGCTAAAATTGCCTGCCTGATCATACTTTCACGTCCACAACGCAATTATTCGACTGTCCAGATTTAAACAAGGTAGGCCATGTACGTATAATGTAATGTTCCGATGCATTCTCCTAACCACTGTTGCCATGGAGACGAAACAATGTGTCCTCCGTGTCCTGTCGAACTGTATGTCACTGCATTCCCTATACGCCTTCATATAGCTGCTGTTTGTTTAATCAATGTGACAACTTTACGTTTACTTTGCACGACTAACACAACTTTCTCCACGTGTACCGGATTTAATGGAATTTTTCAACGTATAAATTATGAAAAGACAATAAAAGACACAACCTTACTCAGATCTAGAAGCATTTATGTTAATCACTTTCGGAAATTACAACAAACACTTAACGAAATAGGGTGCAAGAAAAAACAAGTTTTTTAAGCTTTGCAGTTACACAGGCCTATATAGTGGCACTACATTGCGATTAGCTTTGAGACAACTGATTTTCATCTGCAATAAATACATAAGAAAATAAGCCTATGTAAAATAGCGAAGAATACATTTGGAAAATCCGTGTACTCCAACGGATTATACGTTACACCCTTGTTGCCACATAATCCCACCGGCTGACAAAAGTATAATACCAATGGGCCAAACAAAACCATATCATACGCAACCACACCACAACCACACTCAACATACAGTACAATTCACCTACTGCATTCGTATCATCAACCGTGGTCTCCGAAGTGTACAAAATACTTACGTTAAAATTTATATACAATCTTAAACACGATATCTTAATGTTACAGGGAGGAAGAATCCTTACCTCCACAAATATTCGCAAATTGTGTATTTTACACCAGTTTTAGTAGGTGGGAATTACACACAGCACGCGCGCAATTTGATACGGCATTCCCGTTGCATCCTCTGAACTAAGATCTCCTTCACATTCCGTTATTTCGATTGGATATAGCACGTTTAGGGCCCCAACATGCAATATCACTAGAAGCCGTCCCGTGACTTCTATATTACAGCGCGACGATGAATTACGAAGTGAAACGGTGAAAAAAAGTATTACAAGGGAAGTGTTTTACGGTGCAGGTTCCAAAAATTTGCAAGAAATGAAAGAATAAACACGAATGTAACATGCGTGACAGTGAGTCTGTTTTAATGCGAAATATTCCTCAAAAAAAGATATAAAGTTATTACTGCTGCTACTACTACTACTACTAATAATAATAATAATAATAATAATAATAATAATAATTGAATTTCAAACAAGCACGCTTACACAGCGCAAGGCCAGTTACGAAAACAGCACGAATACATAATACACAAACACTTAGATACAACACAATTACACAAAAAAAAACCAGAAAAGTAACAGAAAAGGTGTGAGCACTGACTCTGTACCCTAACAAAATTTTGTCAGTTTCTAATACAATTCTACCACAAAAATCAGAGTGCGAGAGGTGTGACCAACTGTAGTAAAATAACAGAAAATCTCTTTTAAAACCGTAATTGGTTTTCTAAATGAAGTTTGCTGCCATTACGCATTTAGCCAAAGCAAAGTTTTTGTGTGCAACAGAAAACATGGGGTCTCTAATATTATGAACTTGAACTTCATCAGCTTATTTATTTACTTGTTTATTTACGTGCTGACTCACCAGCCTAATGGTCCATTACAAAATCAGCACGAATAGACGAAGAATAAACTACACACATATATATATACATACATCCTTACGCACACGCGTGCACACATACACGCAAGCACACACACAAGCACACGCGCAAAATACATGCACGCACACACACACACACAACATAAAACATGCATGCAGAAACAAGGAACGAAACCACAAACAAGAACAAAATACAACACAGAAATAGTTCCCGTGTTGAAAATCTATAATTAGCATATCTGCTTCTATCTCAGTTGCTCGAGGGCTAATATCTATACATTTCATATTCACTAAAAATAAAAATGCAATTATACGTGTAATTTATAATACTTCGTTCCCAGGGTCCTCGGAGGCATTCTGAGATCTTATCGTGGCAGTCATTAAATTCTTTGCCCAAAAATTCGCCATTAGGACAACACGCAGTGTGCAGCAGCACTGTACTCTATTCCCACTTAATAGCACAGGGGTTAATACTCCAACGGTTCATCGCTGCGTCAGAGTCAGTTACCATAAACGTAACAACTGTGAGTGTGACCACTTATATGTGACAGCAAAACGGAATGTGAATGGGTTGCCTAGAGCGGGACTTAAATGTAGGCTAATGCTGCTTATATCCATGAACATTTACGGTCTAAGTTTCTGACTTAGGAGCTAAGTAATTTGGTACCAGACAAGAAGCATTCACATTATCATTAATTAAAAGAAATTTCACTAACCTAATCGTAAGTTATGGGGAGGAAAGCATGCAGACAGTAATTAGCAGAAACCTATTCTCTTAATGATTACCGATAGTCCTCCAGATGGCTCTGACTTGTGCAGAGCAACTGTATGCTTGTCACGGCGAAAATCGACGACCCCACTCACCCATCTACCTACCAATTTCTTCTCCCATACGCTGCCATCTTTACATGCTGGGGGCACACTTGATCGATCGCAGTAATTAAGAGGGAGCTCTGCTTTTGAGGGCGTCCCGATTCGTGTCTTGAATGACTTGCAGGCTCTGCATCGCGGGCCTAAGTCCTATCTACCTCCGCCCCCAGCCCTCCCTCACACCGCACCACAAAACTCGTGAACAGTTTTATTAGGAACACAAGTCCTGTTATTTCTGCTGTTGCAGTTCTTACAGGAGAAGAAACGTCTTGATTTTTAAAACTGACGTTTATCTAAATTTTACATAAAAGTCTGTTCCTACCCCTTAGAGAACACAGCCGTATCCGTCACTAAAGAATCAGTTCAAGCTGTTCAGGGAAATAATATGTTTTTATTACCGAGCACCACACAAAACAAATAAGTACAGTACAATGCGTGGCAAAACGCACAGTTTCGCGACGTTACATTAGGTGGTGCATACATCTGCCACTCGGCTTTCAAGGGTTAATGCTACATTCTGGAAATGCAAGTCCGTACACTGAGAGGACCAGGAGAAGATGTTATTTCAAACCCTCGCAGGACGTCGGTAAAATTGATTTAACAAAGGAACATTTATGTCAACAGCACGTTGTGTTCGTGAACCTGTGAAATTACACACACTCGTAGTTTCTGTAACATCATTCTTGCAGCAACTATTCCTGCAGCGTCCTGCACGGGCCCACCTGACAGCGTCTACTGCTCCTTGAAACAAAACAAATGCATAAACTGGTTCTCAGCTGAGGTGAGCGAAGACACTGATATTTAAACACAATTTAACCGAAATATTAACCGCGATACGGAACATCTCCGTTGGTGTATCAAATCACAAATTATGTTTATTTAACTCTTCAATCACACACAACAAACTGTACTGTACACGTTATCTTGGCGACTAGTTTCGGCTCCGAAAATGAGCCATCGTCAGACCACTAACAAGAGGAGTAAAATGGAGAACGGAGCCATCGTCAGACCACTAACAAGAGCAGTAAAATGGAGAACGGAGCCGTCGTCAGACCACTAACAAGAGCAGTAAAATGGAGAACGGAACCATCGTCAGACCACTAACAAGAGCAGTAAAATGGAGAACGGAGCCATCGTCAGACCGCTAACAAGAGCAGTAAAATGGAGAACGGAGCCGTCGTCAGACCACAAAAAAGAGCAGTAAAATGGAGAACGGAGCCTTCGTCAGACCGCTAAACAAAAGGAGTAAAATGGAACACAGAGTTTTCCATTTTACTGCTCTTGTTAGTGGTCTGACGATGGCTCATTTTCGGAGCCGAAACTAGTCGCCAAGATAACGTGTACAGTACAGTTTGTTGTGTGTAACTGAAGAGTTAAATAAACATACATTTGCGAAATATTAGCAACTACGAAGTTCCATAACTGATCGAATTTCACAATTCAGACGTTCATGTTACATTTCTTTAGAACATGAACACCTTTACCTTTGTCTATGGTTTGTTTTGCGACATGGTTTAGACATGAAATTTATCAAATTCCAATATACAACACGTTCATACGTGCAGGCTATCAAATCCCAATACAGAACACGTTCCGACGTGCAGGCTATCGTTCCAATATAGAACACATTCGGAAACGCAGGCTACCACATTCCAATACAGAACATGATCAGATGTGCAGGCTACCAAATTCCAACGTAGAACAAGCGCCTGTAACCAAATCATTACGTACAACTACGCACATGAATAGTTTTCGACATACGCTTTATGCTTGAAGAGAATGGGACACTAATATGGACAACAACAGATCAGGTACGTGAAACTCCTGACAGCCTATCCGTGTCACTTGAACGCAACCTCGTGTGTGTGTGTGTGTGTGTGTGTGCGCGTGCGTGCGTGCGTGCGTGTGTGTGTGTGACATTACACATGTCTAATCCCAGAGATCGCTCTTCGTCACAAAATCAAGTGTTCTGCAGATGTTACATTTAAGTTTCCCTACACAAGGCAATTAACACGCAACAGGTATTCAATTTAAAATAAACGCCGTCATTGGAACAAAACACATCGAATATCTGACGTTTTACGTCGTCTTCCCCTGTCTCAGCGTGTCTACAAACACACCAAAAGCGGCCACGACCGCTTCCATGCTTACACTTCCCAGGTACCTATAAATTAATCATCCTACCATGCGCTGTTACGTAATTTGAGCTACTGACAATAAATAAATAAATAAATGTCACATTCATGTTCTCAATGATTCAATGAGGTATAACAATTCCACTTCCTCCACAAGACATCAACCCCACACCTTAGGTCTGATTAAATCTACGGTCTGGATTTGAATTCCTGTTTGACGTGTCCATTGTCGCGAACCAACAGATCCATTTGTGTTGACCATAAAGCTTAATCAATATCAACTGCACCCCACCACACCTTCTCTGTCAACCCTGTCACAGGCTCAATGCGTCGACTACAAACCCTTAATGAAGCGTCACATCACCTCGACTTACATCATTCTTATAGCCTAATATTCTAATAACTAACTTCAAGGAGCACAGACCTTTTAAATGCCTAACATAATGGTTCCTATATTTGCCAAGAGAGACCTCACGTTATGAATGCCGAAGTATCACAGAATCCCCCGACTTTTCTTATCCTGAATCACAACAATCCGCTCCACGCCCTCTTGTTCTATTTAACATCAATTTTAATAGTCTGGCTGCATTCAACAGAGTCCTATAAACTCTCTCTTTGCTTCTGGTTTTCAAAATAAAACCCAAAATCGTTTCTATTCTCTCCCATCCGTGTAACATGCCCCGCCCATCTCATCCTCATTTACACGACCACCTAGTTATAGTAGCGCTTTTAATATTATCCAGCCAGCTATGTCTCCATGTCACCTAATTTTCGAACATGAATCTTCACAAACATAATATTTCTATAAAATATAGCAGACTGTATGCCCTATAAACAGTGATTCACAGCCCAGCCGCAAGAACTAGAGCAACAGACACTGACTGGGGGATGTGGCGGCGCAAGTCTATCTCTACCCAAGTTCCATAATATGCTGTCACCGTCACAGCCACCCCCGCATAGGGAACACCCTTCCTTGCCAGTCTATTCTGTTCAAGGTAATGACATTGTCCCACGCTGATACACACGCACGTTCTGGTGATGTGGTTTGGTCTACTTCGTTAGTGGTTTCATGCCATGTTATCGTTGTTGGGTCTGCAAGCGCAACAGTGGTGTATGGAAAGAAAAACAAAGTCTGCAAGTTGAAAATTAACCTTTCCAGGATTGACCTTAATCTAAATTACAAGTGCACGGAAGGACAGACTACTTAATCGTTTACCTTTATCCAGTACCATGTTTCAAAATGCATGGAGATTTACCTCCAATCCCATTCACGACGTTTTGCTTAGGCAAAAAATGACTTTGCTTTGGTGTTGCTCCACTCCTCAAATTCCCTCAAAACTGTCACATACACTTCAGACGATGTGAACGGTTTTGTTTAAGTTTCCTTAGTCCGATTGAATACGAAATGTGAAGTTCCACCGTCTCTGTGGTGACTGAAAGTAATGACGGGTGTAACAGTGAGGCCACTCATACTCTGAAACACAGGCTGCATCTTCACATGGGTATATGAAGACTAGTGGTACATTTTGCTACATGCCTACATATCCTCAAACCCAGGCAACATCGGCCGACAGAACTAGGCGTGTAAACAAACTGCCGTTGCAGGCAGTCTTATCCTTTCGTATCGTGCAGCTAGTTCAACAGTGCGGTGTTGTCTTATCTGTAGTATCGTGCCGCTAGTTCAACAGTGCGGTGTTGTCTCATCTGTAGCATCGTGCCACTAGTTCAACACTGCGGTGTTGTCTTATCTGTAGCATCGTGCCACTAGTTCAACATTGCGGTGTTGTCTTATCTGTAGTATCGTGCCGCTAGTTCAACAGTGCGGTGTTGTCTTATCTGCAGTATCGTGCCACTAGTTCAACAGCGCGGTGTTGTCTTATCTGTAGCATCGTGCCGCTAGTTCAACAGTGCGGTGTTGTCTTATCTGTAGCATCGTGCCGCTAGTTCAACAGTGCGGTGTTGTCTTATCTGTAGTATCGTGCCGCTAGTTCAACAGTGCGGTGTTGTCTTATCTGTAGTATCGTGCCACTAGTTCAACACTGCGGTGTTGTCTTATCTGTAGCATCGTGCCGCTAATTCAACAGTGCGGTGTTGTCTTATATGTAGCATCGTGCCGCTAATTCAACAGTGCGGTGTTGTCTTATCTGTAGCATCGTGCCGCTAATTCAACAGTGCGGTGTTGTCTTATCTGTAGTATCGTGCCACTAGTTCAACAGTGCGGTGTCGTCTTACCTGTAGCATCGTGCCGCTAATTCAACAGTGCGGTGTTGTCTTATCTGTAGCATCGTGCCGCTAGTTCAACAGTGCGGTGTTGTCTTATCTGTAGTATCGTGCCGCTAGTTCAACAGTGCGGTGTTGTCTTATCTGTAGCATCGTGCCACTAGTTCAACACTGCGGTGTTGTCTTATCTGTAGCATCGTGCCGCTAATTCAACAGTGCGGTGTTGTCTTATCTGTAGCATCGTGCCGCTAATTCAACAGTGCGGTGTTGTCTTATCTGTAGCATCGTGCCACTAGTTCGACAGTACGATCTTGTCCTATCTATAGTATCGTGTTTCTAGCTGAACAATGCAGTGACCTCCTGTCTTCAGTACGGCGTCACTACGACAGACACGTCAAACCTGAAATTTTTGTCACAGGTCAACTCATAAAGGGCGAACACAACTCCATGCTGGGCAGCGTGCCATGCACACAACACCGCCTTCGTATTTGGATTACAGCACTGGAGACTCAGCGAGTTTAAAGGCATCAGTAACATCATGCTTACCCTGGGCTACGCGTGACATACATGCAGGCCTAAAGAGTACCTGCAAGCAGTGGAGGAATCAAGAGTTTTAACCAACAAATCTCTTCGTTATGTGAACCACAGAAGCCACACATTCTTCCATTAGTTTATGTGGCAGCACACTTGAAGTTACCAAGCATTAATAAATGCAGGTCTACGTTATATATAATTTCTGAATTATGGCGCCATGACACGTAACACTGAAAGAACTGTAGGATTCAGTGAGAGGCCCGTTACCTAAAAAATGGGGTTTTTTTATGTGCCGTGTAATTTCTTACCCAATAACGGGACGTAAGTGCAACTTACCAGTCGTCTACTTAACGGTAAATGGTGCTAATTGTGATTAATGTGATTAACGGCTGCACATTTCTTCTGCACTCCTTTGCTCACAAACATTGTGCTGATAACTGTTCAAAAACATACATTAATTAAAATGACTACGTTATCGAATTAAATTATTTGAAAAAGGAGGTAAACATGACGAGAAATAAAATAATGTAACTCTTCAAACATGATAATTTAGCCTGTATGCTGCCTCGCCGTTTGTACCAAACACACGTGTCTGATTTGGCGTTCAAGTGGAAAAGAGAAACATACAGCAGGGTGACTACAACTGACAGATTGCAAGGAAACTGGCCTAGAGCATAACTAACTCAAGAATAGAGCCCAGCTAGGCAATTAAGTCTGTTCCGACATTGTTACTACTTCTGTAAACTCCAAATATTTTAATTTTCATCAAGAAGAAAAATAATGAAATACGTATGCCAAAGAAAAAGTCGCATTTTATAACAGACAACTTCACAGTTCAGTGGTTGCTACCACTAAATTATGTTCTTGTCTCACAGACTGTGTATATGCGCTCGATAGGATTCTGCGAATGCAAAGCGATTGTTTTACCTTGCACTAACAGGTTGGCCTTAATAATGTGGGCCGTGTTTACTGTGGGGTAGGAACTGAATGTTCATACAGTCGCGTAAGTTGGATTAACTATGATATTTATAGGAATTATTCTGTGCAAATACAATCTTCACAAGTAACTAGGTAATTCAAAAGTCCTATGACTACTAAAGTCGTTTTCATCTACCAATATACGCACAAAACATTTCACGTTAACCTTTTAAAGCCTAGCGGTAACTTTACATATGACCAGGTTTAACATTAAAAAATTCTACGTGGTGCCCACATTGCGTTTATGTGTTTTGTAAGCATCTCAGAACAAACAGCAACTTTTGCCTTATAAAACATTAAGAGACTGGTTTTATAACCGAAGTGGAGAGTGTTTACAGCGCGGTACGCACTGAGTCCTTATATAAAACAGATGCGCTTCGTCTTTAAAGGGCTAATGGAATAATCTGGGTAAATTCTTTACAGTGTGGCATGGACGACACCAATAATACTTTCTGACCGTACTGTGAGATATGAACCACAGTCTACAATCTTCGCACCAACATTATACACTAGAACAAATTCAGTGTGTCAAAACCTATATCCACATGATTCATATTAACATTAACAACAGCCTTACTGCTGGCTTGCGAAAACATTTAGGCTTCCTGCTTAAAATCCCACTTTCACTTCTTCCATCTACAAGTTCAGCAACACAGCTTACTTGCAGTTATTACCGTCTTAGTACTACACAAATAAAAATCAAACTTTCCGCCACGCGTGCCCTGCATAGCAACTGACTCAGAATACTTACGCAGAACTGTTCCTTCAAATACCAGTTCATCTAATATGTTTTACTCCATATAAGAATCCGTGTCTCTAAATCATACAAAACAATTAACCACCAAATTATAACAGTATTAATAACAGCCGTACAGCACAACTTCAGATTTTATCGTGATGTTTATTCAATTGTCATTTTATATACAATTACACATGTTTCGGCATTTATGTTTGCCATCATCAGGTGTACCCTTTCAGAATCCCTCATACAGGTCATCATACAATGTCATTTATATTAAATACCGAAACATGTTGTGCAATTTTATATAAAATGATAATTGAATATACATCACGACAAAATCTGAAGTTGTGCTGCACGGTTATTATTATTATTTATTTTATTTTATTTTATTTTATTTTATTTTATTTTATTTTATTTTAAGCACAATGGGATGGCACACGTAAAGATAATTAACCATCAACAGATACCAAGTCTGTTCTCAGTTTCTGGCCAAATACATACACTTAATGATATCTACTCAGTTCACTTAAACACGGATATTTTAGCTACAGCCGACAATAAAGCCATCCAGCCTACTCCGTCTCACCGGAGATCGAACCTAGAATTTACAAATTCATGTCCAATACCTAAAACATCTCTCATAACGTCGTTAACAGCGCAGGTCTCATGCCGGTGCTTCTGTTTTACATTCCGCACTTAAGTCGTTTTTCCCAATAAGTGGAAGTTAGAAGCCCATCTAAGTAAGTAAAAACTTTTCGGAACTTTCACGAACGATCCTGTAGATCCCATAACCATGCTGGAAAGTAAAGGGGATGGGACGACTGACGCAAATCGATAGTGCAGTTCGTGAAAGAAATACGAACCGACAACCACTCCCTCCTGCCCACTGGCGTCATTACCTGAGACAGACCTTACCTCACACATAACTATGTGCAAAACACACAGTATCTAACGGCGCAAAGAGAACTGCTGCTTGGTTCACATGCTTGGGGTGCACTATGGTCTTCATATATAGATAATCTCTGATGCTACACACGGAATGTCTCTCTCACTGACGTCGTCTCAGCTGAAGCTGATCGTTTAGATACACTTTCCCATATTTTATGACTTGCCCGTCCCCTTACATTACGCAGTTCCACTGCATGTAAGTTTTTATTCTCAACCACTATACAACAATTCTTTTTTACTCCTACATGTTTCGGCTAACATTGTACCCATCATCAGGGAGTCACTTTTCACAGACGTGCGCAACGTATAGTATGTCAATAAAAATCTTATATGTAAAGTAACTGCAAGGAATATGTACAGCATTAAGCAGTTCCACTGATCCCTAAACCATCGCAAATATTAGTCACTTGCCGGTCCTCTTACGTTACCCAGTTCCACTGACCCCTAAACCACACGTTGAAGTTGCCACAGACTGCGATAATAATGATTACAATGAATAAAAAGACAATAATAATGATAAAAGGGGAACAGAAACTTGTAAGGAACAAGAAGAAATATTGTCGCAACAAGTGAACTTATACAAAGTACTGTATACCAGAGCACGGAGACTCACAAAAACATAGGCTAAGTTATAAATCCGGGATCCAGACATCCAGTAGATAAAAAGTTCAAACTACAGACGTAACACAGCGTTAGAATATAAGAGAGAGAAACGTTAACACATCAGACACTTTCTACACCTTCAGTTACAAAAAGAGTATTTACTACTTGTTATGGAACGAAGCCGAAGAAACAGTTGAAGATCTGAATATAAAGACTGAGACAGACCACGTTTTCCACAGAAAACACGACAGAACGGAGGAAACAGTTATGCTTAATGGCGTCAACATAATGACGAAAAATTATCCACCGCAGATCTATTGCCAATCTAAGGGCGAAAACTTACAGGAAAAATAACAGCTCGAATGCCCCAGAAGTGTTACGTTCTGAGGATTTTGTATCACTCATACCGTGCACATTCTTACAACTAATACATCAATCCACAAATGCACTTAATAAAGTACAACTAACGTGTTGGGCTTACAATCCTTTGTTCTAAAACTCCCTGAGGATGTCATCCCGGTGCCGAAACACGTAAGAATCAAATACTTTTGATGAATTGTATTTCATTAAGTGCATTTTTTATTGATGTATCAAATGTCCTGAGGAATTTCCTACGTTGTTTTAGCCGTATGTGTTTTCTTTATTCAGTACAGTATAATTGTTGACAGCAAATTAATTTCTAAGGGTTTATTTTTTAATTAAAATTTCATGTTAGTTGAATTCTTCCTAACCACATTTAAGAGATGTTCATTTGTGATCAGAATTATACACAATGCTTTGAAAAATACAAGCACACACACTTAGCGAAATATTTCGCATCTTTGAATGCACAATTTCCTCGGTGTACTTTCTTCTATCAATGAATTTTAGATGGTAAAATTAACATTTACACATGACGTAACTACACCACAAATATCTCCCGAATACGAAGCAGGAGTGCTACCCACTCAGCCATGACGCTTGTTTCTGCTGCATGGAATTAGTTCTGTACTTATAACATCAATTTCTTATGAAGGGCTGCACTAACTGAATGACGGCCCGCGCGTTACCGGAAACTACCCTTGGCCAGTCTAGCCTGAGACCACTCCACTGAAACATGTTCCATAATTTATCTGCAAACTTGTGACCAGAAACGCTAGACTGCGAAAATACTTCGACGAAAACAGATGCCATGGGAATTCATTTTAGACGACAGCTGGATCTGCTTTCGAATAAATTATCGTCTATGCTTTTTTAACACAGACGTTCCCTTATTTCCCTTTTATAAGGAAAGGAATTGGAGAGGCAATTTTACACGCTATATTTTAATCCCCAGGAAATTCCATTACTTACGATTACAATGAGATTTTATATAGCTTAAGGTCACGCTCTCGAAGTTTGTGAAAGTGAAATGCTGGAGCAGCAGTAGAACGGAAATTTTGTTCCCCCTTCTCCCAGCGCCTCAGTTTGTCCAGAGTATTGCATATAGATACTTAAATTAGAAGCCGCGCCAAATACGTAACCAAAAAGGAAAAAGTTATCTTTTGATGACTTGCAAGAAAATTAATTATAAGCTGTCTTGAAGTCTTCCGCCGCCTCTCGTGATCGCGTTAAAACCACATGATGAAGAAGTTGTAATTAGATCAGAAGCTATACGCCTGTACAGCAGCAACTACACCAGAACGGAGTTAGCAGAGGCAAGTTTTAATGAATGGGAATGTTTGGGCTCTTTTATAGCTTTATTAATTTTCACAGTCCAGAATACAAAACTGCTGCAACACGGCAAAAAGTCCGACAAGTCTAGAAAGGTGACCTTAATCACGTAAGTTGAAGAAATATCATGAAACATCAAAAAACGCATGTTCTTTCGGAAATCTGGGTGCACTGGGTAGAAAAGTACTATCACTTCCCTGTCCCCTACCCCACCCCGCACAGATCGTGCTGCTTGGGCTTGTGAAACCGTACACATTTGTGGAGACACAGAACACGAGCACGAGCAAGACTAATCCGGGGCAGCAAGGCAAATCTCTAGCGGCATACCTTCTAGAATACGCCACAGGTGACGCTCGAGTCTCATACTTCTGTCACCTGCATTTTCACACAACCGCGGTTTTATCTCAGCCTTCCATCGTCACTTGCGCTATCTGAGTCATCTAACACTGATGACCATGCAGACGAAGGTGCCAAGCAAGATATAGCCGCGTCCATAGTTACAATTTATTCGTTTATAATATAAGTAGGATTATAATGCCTTTATTTATCATTTGTTCTGTTTGTTTTGTATTTACCGTTCATGTGCCCATCCTGAAAGGTCGCAAAGTTGTGCCTGCGGGAACGTGATCCCTACTATTACCTGCACGTTATGCTTTTCCTGTTTCACGAGTCTTCGACATCACAAGCCACAATCACAAACGTAACGTCCACGTATAAGCACACTGGTCTACACATGAAATTAAAATTAACTGTTGACGTTTCTAACATCTGACAATAATCTCTTGCCCATTTCACTTTACATCAAAACCCCACACAGTAATTCCTCTGACTTTTTAAGTTCACACCTCATCTTCCCTCTGCGCATGATACAGATCATGAACTTCAAAAGCAGGTCTATGTCTTGCCTGACTATTACTTGGATCGCACACAAAGAAGCTTTCAGCCCCCATCTGATTTAGTTCATAATAACAGTACCGTGCATCAAACATCGTTAGAACTATTTCCCCTTCAAACATATTCATAGATACGCAGAGCATTTACTGAACTTCACATATGGTTGGTTGTTTCACGCTTCCAAGCAAGCAATTTATTTAATCAACACTTAAAGATTCAGTTCTTACCTCACAGAAAAAACACTGCATCTCCGTTATATAAAAGGGATATTTCACAAGTATACGAAACACATAAACACAATATGTGAGCAAAAAATCAGATATTCTTTAAGTTAAAACAGGAAGTACGTATATTAAACATTATGCTTTAAAGGTACAATATTCCGGTACTTCAATAAATGCGGCTACTTCAATTAATTATATACATCCCTGAAAAAAAGCTACGCCTACAGTTAACTGTCCTGAAAATCTATACGGATTTTGCTATACAATCCTAACAATACTAGACCTTTATACACATTTTAAATCTTTCATGGGTTATTTTGCACTCTTCAGGTTAGACTACGCGTACATTCTGATGAGTTTTCCTTTCCTTATAAGCCTGTGAAACTTTTATAAATCACTTAAATTGCTTGTGTATATACGGTATGCTGATGTTCCTTATCTTCTAAACAGCAGAGCAAAAAATAAACCGCCCTCTCCCCTGCAGGGTGTTTGTATCATCGCTACAAACAATGTAATTATCGTACATAATGTATTACTCCAAAAGCAATTAGGAAATCTTTGTCATAAACGTTCCAACTGTATACACAGATACAGAGCAATTTGCACAAAAAAGTTACTGCTCCTCCGCACATGCTGTAATCCTCCACCATTCTCACAACTTTACAGTCTAAACTACCACTACACAAAAAATATGAATATCTGCAATGTTTAATGAAGGCTTTAAACAAAATATATTACATATGATTACGCTGTCCTGCAGCATAATACCTTCGCTTATCTTTCTTTACTAAATCCTGCACAAAACGAGATATTCAGAAAAATCCGAACTGCAGCTTCACTTCCGTTCTGGACACAAATCGACAATTCTTAAATTACTTTATTCCATACGTGAAAGAGGTAGCCTTACGCGAGTCCCTGCCGCAAGTTTGTGAACAACTTCAGAAGTTACGAAACTCCTTTAGCATTTCCTAATATCCTAAGGTCGTTAAACAGAAAAGAAGAAAATAACAGGATGTTCACTGCTAAGGCTTAGGATCGACAAGCACGTAAAATTTGATAAATTAACTTACTATTTTTGTCTTATGTTTTACGACTGTCACTAACAGCCTATATAGAGCCGAATGACACTGAATTGTAAGGAGTCTGAAGGGAAGAGGTCTTGGCCTATCCGAGGTACCAGACCGATATTTGCCTGGAGCTACTGAGGAAAGCAGCGAAAAATGTCAGGATGGCCAAAGACAATCGAGGTTCCGGCCAGGTATCTCTCCAACACAAGTTTACGAGTACAGCATTACCACTATACTAACCATTCGGTAACAATTTGCTACTGCTCTGTTATTTGTTTAATATTCACATTCTTGTAAAAGGGTAACCACTTTCTTGTTGAAGACAAACAAAGTAAACAAAATTACTACACTCTGAATATTGCCAGTGCAGTCTGGATGTGTGCATTGCCTTCGTCGCTATAACACTAGCACACAACCTTATACAGCGGTGATGGATGAGTTTAGAGCAGTGGGGTACTTCAATCCTCTTTGCAGTAAAAACGTACATAACATCGGGAGCCTTGTGAAACGGGGCTCTTGTCATATTAATAAGTCCATTCATATAAGCATACTGCGACCAACGGTCGAGACGAGTTGAGACTTTCACCAGAAAGGATGGAAGTTTAGACAGAAAGAATGAGAGGAACTTTTCACTAAATGCCTGAGTACTTGAATATGTAAGGTATATCAACGGACAGACGGAGAGACAGATGATGAGTGTTCATACGACTCTTTTTGTTGTACGAAAGTACATGCATACGCCGAACAATTGGACAAATAATAAAAACAGGTAAGGTCAAGTTGACTATTCCTCCTGTGCAGGCATTCTGGACACGGATCTACTGACATGGCTATGCCTTGGGGAGTAAAGGTCTCACTCAGATCACGACCTTGTTGAATGTGACTTCGTGTAGTTCGAGCGTTATCATACCAATCGCCTCGCCTCCTTTATTATTTTACGCACTGGGAACTACAGTTTGATTCAATTAATTATATAGAAAAGTATAAGTCTTGTAATATCCTGTGTCTTAGAATTTGAGATCATCTACTGTATAAAATCCATTGGAATAAGAAAGGAGCTTTAAAAAACTGCACAGTGAAACCTGTATTAAATGGAGCCTGGATAGAATGAAAACCTGTCTTTAGTGGAGAGCTTTTACAGTCCCGAGAACCTGGCGTAAGAAACGTTATACAGCCACCTCTACTGAATTGTTTGATACAGTTTTGAAAGTGAAAATACTCATTGAAAGTCAAGCTTCACGGTCAACTTACATGCAGAGAACTTTACTGCACAAATGGCAATAACGAAGACTATACATAATAAGGTTAAAGAATCCCAGCCTTTTAAGCAAAATCTTTTAACTTAATCTCTTAAGTGCCTGCATAAAAAGGCAACCTACTTGCAAAGGAAAAGATACGGTCCCTTGCCGTTCCGTTATAGGGCAGGTTTCACTGTACGGTCATTCAATCCTGTCGCTCGTCGAGAATGCAGACACTCGGTGGTAGTCATATATTAGAACAGGCCACGACTTCTTCTTTGAAATTCTTCATACCATTAAAGAACATACCGTTTTGTTCAACTGTACTACCTAGCGATAAGTTATTCTCTCTTATTTAACGATGCTTTATTAAATTCTTGTGTTATATGAAGAAAAGTGGAGGACAATCCCGTGCAGTTACTTATGCATAACAGTTTTCTGCACAGTCCTGGTAAAGGCCCATGTGGCCTCCACGTAAAGTAGTGATTATGTCGGAACGACATAAACCAAAACTAATTCGACCGATGGCGTTCAATGTTCGTTTGTATCCCGAAGACAAATGTTATCGAAATACATTCAGCAGTTTCAGTGGTGAGCCATGTGGATAGACAGATATGAATTTCCAGTTACGCCTTAATATATTATGCTTAGTGCAAATGATGCACAGGCACGAACAGAAACTCCAAAACAGCAAGCAAGCAAGCAAGCAAGCAAGCAAGCAAGCAAGCAAGCAAGCAAGCAAGCAAGCAAGCAAGCAAGCAAGCAAGCAAGCAAGCAACAATGTGCCGCAGCTCAGGCTGCTGGCCGCGCAGACCCCGGCTGGCTCCCAGGGCACTTCATGTCGGATTTATGGTGGACAAATTGACATTGGGACAAGTTTCTCTCCCAGTACTTAAGTGTTCCTCCGTCAGCTACCATTCCACTAATGCTCCACATTCATTCATCTGGCATCTGGAAGGTGTACAGCAGTCCAATCAGTTACCTCAGTTTCAGGAGGCACATTCCATCACCACTTACAGAATAAGATAACGTGGGCAATAAACGTACTACGCAATACTGTGGCGCGTTCGCGTGTTGTCTATACCCCCTCCTCGGCTGTCCTAACAGCCCGACACGATACCATTCGAAGAGAACGTTATTATGGCGTTTTAATATCGCCGGCAACAATAAAACGTACTTAGGGCTTCATGGGCAGGGCCCGATATTATTGCCCGCTTTCCACAAAATTTGGATTTCCTCAGCAGATTTTCGTAGAAGTCCTCAATGCCAAATTTCACAGAAATCCGTCCTGTGGGAGCGGCAACGATATATGCGGACAGACGGCCGAACATGTAGAAGCTAACAGGCGCTTTTCGTGACCATCCAAACGCGCCTATTAAAGTTATCAACGTGCGATACAAACGTACACGTCCACTACAGTTGTGAGACTGGGGGTTTGACGGCGCTAAATGCGGGCTTACGACCCACACTCGATAATTAGCTACCTTACCCGTGACGACATGGATCCATCATCAAACACGTATAACCGAGCCGGTGGTTCACATATTTCAGCACAGGACTGTATAAAGCAGATAACCCACGGGACTGTACAATTTGCATCTAGAGCGCCAAAGCCAAATAAACACAGGGAGGGGGATTAGTGCCCTGTTACAACTTTTCCCCGTAGAGAAAATAGGTTTTTCCATAATACTTTCCCTTGCTCAATATGCTAATGTAGGAGCAACTTCTTTGCTTCCTTAATTTTGGCAGTATTATAACGAAGGGCCCGCCTTGACAATATGGCTGTCTATTCCCTTTGTAATAAAAGTTACTTACAGATGTCTAGGTCCTTAAAAACATGATATAAATGGAACGCATGTCAGTCTCAACACACTGTGTCTTTATTAGACGATGAAGTTTATCCTTCTAAGAGAGACAGACAGACACACACACACTCTATCGTCTGTAAAGACACAGTAGTGTTGAGAACAGCATTAATTTCATTTATATATATCACTGACACACAGACAGATGAATAACATAAACGAACGAATCGACTATTGATACAGCCCTTACAGGATTGCTGATCTATGCGGGAAGTACTCTAAGGAAGGGAGTATCTAATACCTGATTTATTATCAGCAATCCTATGTTTAAGAATTGACCCAATACAATGCGTGCCACAAACACTTGCAGTGCACAAGTCATCTTGCATAAATTCCAAAATCGACCTTGGCAAATAGGTATTATCTTCCAGCGTCTTCACAGATCCTATTATCATGATGAACATGGTACTACTGTCACTCTGAAAACTGTTTAATATTTTAAAGCCTAGCGGTTACTTCAGGTACCACCAGGTTTACCATTCAAAAATTCTACAAGGCGCTCATAGTGCTTTATGTTTTTTGTACGGATCTCAGTAAAAAACAACAACTTTTACCTTATACATTAATTGAATAGTTTTTATAACCGAGATGGAGAGTATTTACTGCGCGGTACGCACTGAGTCCTTATATAAAACAGATTACGTTTCGTCCTTAAAGGGCTAATTTCTTCACAGGTTACATGCACATTTCAATTCCCACTTTGACAAATTTTTTTCTTTTTTGAATTCATTTTTTATTTCGCCACTTAAAAGCAAACGTCGTTGATAAAATCTAAATTGCTAGACAGTCAATAAATTCTATTAAACTACCATTCAAATGTAACGAAGGGTAACACGTAAAGGTAAAGCAATCCCATTACAGGCCGGAACAGGCCCTTAGGGTTCCAGGAGGTTGAAGCTCCCAGATTTTTAGACAATCGGCACATGAAGGTGATAAGGTTGCCAGGCCTACGCACCGGCCGCCTTTACCGCCCAGGAAATATTCCTGGTACTCATTTCTGTTAGAGGCTGAGTCGACCCCAGGGCCATAGTGCGACCGACAGGACTAAAGGGTAACATGCAGTGCCTAAGATGATCATTCTGATTACCTCCTGTGCCTCTAAGTGCCTCATTTCTGATGTAACCAGACAGTACTGCTACCCTCGTATACTAATAACCTTCAAGTCTATTACCGTAAAAACGAGTGTTTGGGCACGAGGATGCCAAAGCCTGTTCGCCGACATACACGGTAAATTAATATACGCACAGAACACGAATCCGTGGAGAAATACTGACTAATACATAAAAGTATGATATTAGATTGAAATCCTGCCTCCCTGTTTTACATTAAGCCTCCCTCCCTATTTTTCTGTCGACCGATTTGCATGTGATAAACGATCACCATAAAACTCATTTGCGTTCCGCAGACCACATTTTTTATAAGTGTCTTCTTACGGCTAGGCATAAAAGAATTCGTTTCATTTTCGACGTTTGCAGATGAAATGCATATACGAATTTCGAGATGTACATTTTCTACTTACGCCACTCCCCAGATGAATCATTATTACAACAAGTATATACTTCATTAGTTCGTCAGGCACACTCAACAAGCTGCGTTATACACGTTTTTACTCGGCAACCATTTTGTCTCAGCAAAGAGCCATCGTCAGGCCATAATCAAAAACTACAAAAAATGGAAATCCTGTATGCTATATGAAAGAGATCGCCCCCTTAAGTCATAAATGCATTATACATGCATAAAAACAATAGGAATATTGTATATATATGACACACGCAATATGTTAAAAATTGAAGTAAATGTTAAAATGCCAATGTTGTTATAAATATGGAACATACAGGGTTTCCATTTTCTAGTTTTCGTTAATGGCCTTTACTGAGCCGAAAGTAGTTGCCAAGTAAAAACGTGTATAATGAAGCTTCTTGACTGTGACTGACGAACTAATGAAATGTATGCTTGATAAACACACCAACTGAGATAGTCTACGTTAAGATTATTACCATGGCCTGTTAACATGACAGCAGTTTGCTCTAACGAAGACCTACAGATCGTACTTACGGAGATTCGACAAACAGTGTCGGGGATTTGATACTGTACATTGCACAAGCAGTTACGAGGTTCCCATCACTTGGAATGTGACAGTGCGCTGCCTGGCCAGGCCTACAGCACAATTCAGTGGTGACCATAACGGAATAATGATTAGCAGGGGAAAACAAAAGAATGTCGGAGTACAACCTGCTCCAACCACAACAAACTTCGTATGAAGCCTCATGGGTTTAAATCCGAGGTTCTGCGGTGAGCAGTCAGCCACTAAACGCCAGCGTTATGGCACAGACATCATTAACACGACACGCCGGAATCCATAGTCTCAGTCACGAACACCTCAAGAACGTACCTCTTGCGAATATGGAGGCATGCCGACAGTTGTTGGTTAGAATGAGCGATTCAGCAATCACGGCGCCAGAGTTTGTGGCGGACGTTCATTGTTGCTGGTGTGTCTGCACCTGCTGCAGCGTGACGCGCGCGCGCATGAGGCTGCCCGCAATGGGACGGAGGGAGTGGTCCTATTGCTGTCCCTAACTAAAATCCTGCTTATGTCATGTCCAGCGTTCAGTGGTCCTATTCCTGTCCCTAACTAAAATCCAGCTTATGTCATGTCCAGCGTTCAGTGGTCCTATTGCTGTCCCTAACTAAAATCCAGCTTATGTCATGTCCAGCGTTCAGTGGTCCTATTCCTGTCCCTAACTAAAATCCTGCTTATGTCATGTCCAGCGTTCAGTGGTCCTATTCCTGTCCCTAACTAAAATCCTGCTTATGACATGTCCAGCGTTCAGTGGTCCTACTCCTGTTCCTAACTAAAATCCTGCTTATGTCATGTCCAGCGTTCAGTGGTCCTATTCCTGTCCCTAACTAAAATCCAGCTTATGTCATGTCCAGCGTTCAGTGGTCCTATTCCTGTTCCTAACTAAAATCCTGCTTACGACATGTCCAGCGTCATATGCCCAGCGTTCAGTGGTCCCATTCCTCTTCCTAACTGAAATCCTACTTATGACAGACTCTGCGTTCAGCTGACAAACATTCCAACTCATGGATCAGTACACACAAAGCGTTGGGTGTCTCAGAGAAAAACAAGGAGTTCCGGCTAAAACACACTAAGTCTACATTCTCAGATATCTTTCTCACTGCAGTGTAAAACAATACCTTGTCAACCAGTAGCAGCAGAAGTTTTAACTTGATGATTCAGAAAATTTAAGGGTGACGTCCCTTACGCTCTTCATGAAAGCTCAGTGCGAGATTCGAAGTTTTCACAGCGGCGTTGCAGAAAATTCAAGACTTCTGGGATTCACTCGCGATATAGGCTGATAAATATTTAACTACGTTTCGACAGATTGTAATGCTGTCAAATATGACTTCCCTGCAAATGGTCTTAAGGACCGAAACATATTGGAAAGCTAATATGTAATAAGGAATGATTTAAGACTGATAACGTGTGTAGTATGATAATGTGATTCTAATCAGATTGCAAGGCTTATGACACGATATGTAACAAAAAAATTTGAAGTACAGGCTGAGGGTGTTTGAGGAAGTGTACTCAACATATTTGTACCTGAGAGCCACGAGAAAGTGTAGGAGACTGGAAAAACTTTACAACAAAATGAAAGGCTTCAAAATTTTCATTGCACATGGAACTGTTACGTTGGCCAAACCAGGAAAAGTGAGAACGGACAAGATATGCAGCACGCATGAAGTAGGACAAGTAGACAGATTTTTAGTCAGAAAACGCCTGAAGAGAAGAGAGGCTATTGGAGATTTATGCTTATCTGGATGGACTTAAAGCAGATATTAAGACTGAGGATATGAAAGTGTGCAGTGCATCACGACGGTGACCAGAGGCTGACCCTCGTCAACAAGATACCGAATTCCCGCGTTCCACAAAAGGCAGAGAATTTCTTCACTGCCTTAGCAACTATTTGGCTTCTTAGGGACTCTGACCCGTGGAACAGATCATTTCTCATGCATCAGAAACGCAATACTCCTTACATACCAAGAAATTTAGACATCGTTGGTCGGCCATCAGGGTTCGACATAAACTTCAGCAACTTCTCATAATTCTGATGCAACCTTTGCACGCTGCGTGCGGCTGTGAAATGTACGTGCCGCACAGTCGTATCAATTTGTTTTAATCTCTGAGAGTCCTAAAACGATTTCCCGTTAAACACGCCTATAGGCCTTCAAGGGTCAGCGTTTCTTGAATATTTATCAACCCCTCGATTTAAGATGTTCAATATTGTGCCTTAACGAGATCGTTAGCGTTGTCGAGGAAAATAACGACAGCTTGAAGTGAATAAACCTGTTACCGGCCCACACAAACATGTCCATCTTCGCCTAGGCACCTCAGCAACAACTACCCTGTCCAAAGTGGGCAAATCTGGCTAGAAACTTGGGGATCTAACCCTTCGAAGGCAGAAGATAATATAAATTATATACAAAACTCAGTTCGTTCTCACACAGCGCACCCCATATCAACTACCAAACCAACCTGTTAATGCTGATTAACGCAATAATCTGTGTTGTCAAATACGCTGTGTGACAAAACGCAGTTTTATTAATGTTACAAGTGAAAACACGTTACGCGTAATAAGTGCATTACTATTCGGCTGCGGCTAGAAGATAGTAAGTAAAATATTATAGTCAGCATTTCTGCATAATCTGTAAAAGATTCAATATTATGAACTATTAACCCTTTAAAGACGAAGCGTATCTGTTTTATATAAGGACTCAGTGCGTACCGTGCTGTAAACACTCTCCACTTCGGTTATAAAAACCAATCTCTTAATGGTTTATAAGGCAAAAGTTGCTGTTTGTTCTGAGATCCGTACAAAACACATAAACGCAATGTGGACACCACTTAGAATGTTTTAATGTTAAACGTGGTCGTATGTAAAGTTACCGCTAGGCTTTAAAAGGTTAAACACATGGACTGCCAACAAGTTTAAGTGGACTTTCTCAGTCCGTTTAGCATGCGGGGCACTTGATCTCACTCACACAGGAACACTAGAGAAAGATCCATCAGGAACAAAACTCCGTCTTAAGAGTCGTTTACGAAGTAAGACAAGAATCCTTACTTGATACACCATTCCCGCCCCTCCGACTGCGCACGCGTATCAGCAACTAAACCGTTTGTCGCATTTTAATAAAACCTGCTAACGTAGTGACCACCGTCAGCCTGCACAGGAGAGCCAACACCGAAATTCATGTACAGTATACCAAGTATGCCTCAGACAATAGACAGTTTCAAGCATACCTACAACATAGCAAGCATGATCATTAGCCATAAGAAAATCACGCAGAGCGACTGCAAAATGTACGTACAGTACAGTCCCGATTGTCCGAGGTAATGTGGACCGAGGGAATCTCAGATAATCAAAAAACTCGGATAAAACGGAAGGTTTGGTTAATTATCAAATATTCACCTTCAGTACTGTGTCAAGTAGGCAAGACGGCAACACTTTCTGAAACTGAATAATAGCAAAAAAGTTAAAGTAAAAGAGGGGAGGGAGGAATAGGGGAAATCACAAATACATTTTTCCGTGTCCTACTGTGTATTGTCTTACTGTATATTGCATACCGTGTACAATACACAATAAGACAACGCAGAGTGTAGTTGTGATTGACCCTATTCCTCCCCCCTTTTTCATTTTTGTATCACAACGGGATGTCAAATAATAACAAGCATGAAGTTAGTTTATTCTTTTCATTCCATGAAGAACTTCAATTTTAGGCTGTTCGAACTTATGCGGACTGCATGTTAAAATCACTCCGTCCAGCTACCTGAATGTACAATGAAACAACTCTACAATCGCTCGACGGATTTCCATTAAATTTTGTACTGGGGTACTTACCGAATTTAAATTCGTCGACCATTTCAAATATGCATTAAAATCACCCAACAATAAAGGGAACTTCACAAAAGACCAACATGCATGTCTTAAGAGTACCTCAAACTTAATTCGCGCGTTAACCCGCTAAATATTTATCAGCGCAAAAATGTCGGGGAAAAAAAATAAGAACAGCTTTCATGCTCCACTAACTTTTTCCCTTAATTCTTACGGTCTTTGACACAATTAATTAGACAAAAGCAAGCGAAAACACCAGACTTTTTAAAGCAACGTACACATTTCCTACGTGTCTGTTACGCGTCAAAAAGCCTTTCCAATCTCAGTCCTATACGATGAATAATTTATAGCATCCACCGCACCGTATTGCCCACAGGGTTTAAAATGAAGATTAACATGACTGGCATGAAACAGAATGACCATCCATTACGCTATCACATATTTATATCCATTATGTGAAAAAGATGCGCTGGATTCGTTGTTCCGCCCGAAATACGAGAAAATTTGACCTACATGATTGTGTTCACTATAGGATTTATCATTCCAAACGAGCGATTGAATTCATTATTCATTTTATTCAGCAGGCTCACAACAGAATCATACCTCTTTCTATGACAGTGTACCAACGAACAACCAACAAACGAAACGGACCTTCATAACCAAAAATTAAAGGCAGACATCCACCGGTAAGCAGTATTCCCACAATTGTCCCAGCGGCATGAAGTAAATACTGACTTCAGGGTACCATGTTACCACTTCGGTCTCTCCTATATTTGACGGCCCGGAATGTTCGGCCTCGTTTGCAGCAACTGTCATCCGGTAGGACAGAAGATTTCTGCACCAGCCGCCCCCTTTATTATGTATAACTGACCGCTTTCGCATACGGTACTTGGCAACTCACTGTGGTCCTTTAGCTGAATCATTTATACAATCCTGCTTTAAAATGGTACAAAGGTCTTTAACTGAAAGGCATGTTGAAGGAAGCGGTCGTGGGCTACTTGAAAGCACAACCTCAACATTTCCTGAGCGGCTGAGGAAACCCCTTTACTCGATTGTAGTTAGGACAGCCAGTCGCCGAGCCTAACTTCGAGATCGGTGCTTTCTAAATATGAAATACGAAGTGATTTGTGTGATTTAGTGCGTCGTGAGCATTACAGTAGGGTTGGGTTAACAGCAACGCCTAACTTACCAGATCAGAATTGCGGATATACAAATTTTAGAATCATCATCATCACCACCACTGCTATTATTAAATTACGAGAAATGTACTTGTCACGTGATGGGGTTAACATAATACCACGCGTCAATCCATCCCGTCTTTCATCAAGCGTTTCTTGATTCCTGACGGGTGCTAATACCATTATAGTGCTCACCATCAAATTATTATTTTCTTGTGAAAATAAATGAAATCCGAGAGAGAAAAGTGAAACACAACACAAAGCAAAAAAAAATCTAACTTTAGCTGTTCAGTAACTCTTTTATTACAAGATTTTTCGTAAACGTTCGTTAATCTGACAAAACCTTCACTTGATAATATAGCTACTGAGTCACATGACGGGGCATATGCGACCTCTTGTATATTTCTCCGCGCGCCTACGGAAGAAACGCGAATGAGCGACGGACCTACACCGCGACGCACGGAGATTTACAAAAATTCTTACGCGAATAAGCGAAGCGGTGATGCGCTAACTCGCGAAAGAGGAGGGTCTTCTCTGTTTCACCGTTTCTACTTGAGTTCTGTCAATTTTGTTATATTTCTAGTCACATTTAATGCTCCTAAATGACTTAGGGACCACGCATGAACTTCAATTCCAAACCTGCCACGAATCCCTCACTTCCCATTAAGTTCACAAGAAGACAAAACAAAGGAAATGAGACACACGTGTTAGTGGTAACACGAAACATGACATTCTGTCTTCTTACATTTTAAATGTAACGCGGAACTTCGAAGTTCTTCACATAAGCGAACTAAGAGTTTCTCACAGCGGTGTTGGTCATTTACATCTTCTGGGATACGACGCCGTGTGAAATGGGCTACGAGTACCAATGTTTCGTAAGAGCGTAACGCAGCCTTCTTCAAGATGGACTGAGAAGAAGATGGAGGGAGCACTTTGGTACCTACACACAAAACGATACACACAGCGTCATGTCGGAGACGACGGAAACCTTCCTTCGCAAAGCATACCTTCCTATCAGTGCGCGGAAATTGGTCTCTCTGTACAACACAAATACAGACGTTGCAAGAACTACTGTGGTCATATAGGTAAGACGTGGCAACGCTGCTCTTCTAAACGAGTGACGTGTAATGAACCTAGGATACGGGGGAGAAGAGAAAAAGAAAGAATTATGAGGTGTCTGTAGCTAATTCAGTCTCCAGGGGTGTTAAATTCTGTACCTCTGTAGTACCGTTTCATCCCTGACAAAGGAGTTAGATAGAGATGAAGAAAAGGAATCCTTCAAAAATATCCCCACCTTATCTCACTCTATCGTACGCCTGCGTCCAGAGAAAAAGTACCATTTGGCCCTGAAGCCTAATGAATACATAAAACGCTTCTTCCCCAGCGGGTACCCGCCCAAGTTCCCTCTTTTTACCCCGCCCTACACAAAGATTCCACGAAGCCTTACAGCAGCTATTACGTTTATTATTTTATAATGTTAGGTTTGTGAATGTAAGCTATTTATAATACAAAGAGGACCTGGGATATAACTATCTTGCTAAGAGCTACCTTGCTTTATTGTCCTCAGTTCTGCCTGAGAGTGCTACAAAATGGGACACTACTACCAACCTATCTCTCTCTCTCCCTCTGTCAATGGATTTGGCTTTTCAGCTCTGTACGTCCATATTCTGGTAAGCTGGTTCAGAAGACGCAGTGAAAAAGATCCGTACTGTGCAGGTGGACATTTTTATTCGTAATATAATCTGATAATTTTATTATGTGAATAACAAAACCCACGGTATTATTATCAGCGTCACTAAGTCTCAGTCACGTTGTCTTTCCTTTGAACCCGGAACGGATATAGTTTATGAGCGAATCACGAGACATTTAATGACGATATTTCCGGTGCTGAATTCATAATCTGATTAAAGGAAGCTGGTTGCAAATGTCGAGAAAATTCTTCTCAGTTGCATCTTTGTGGAGTTAAAACAATAAATACCATTACCTTGAGTTATTACGCATGATTACTGCATGTAGTTATGCGAAATTACTAATTACTCTACGTAGTTACTGTGCGTAATTTTGTCAAGATAACTTTCCTTTGAAATCAACATGTTATTTTAAATCTGCAATTTGCATCTGCAATTCACCATAATTCTCTGTTGCCAAACTTGCGTGCAGGCGTTTTCAAATTTGTCTCAAAATATGCAGCTGAAGACTAACTACGATCCGTTTTCTTGTGCAACGGACAGAACAAGACGTGTCATAAAGCATTTTTATGCATACCCTGTACAGCGTGAGATCTGCGCTCTCCTGTGGTATAACGCAGCGTCGAGCGCTAACCCTTTACCGACGTTTCGGGACAATGTATCAAGGGTCAAGAAGTCCTCGGTGCCATCTTCAAGCGTCAAGAAGTCTTCTTGGACTTCTTGGCCCTTGATACGTTGTCCCGAAACGTCGGTAAAGAATTACCACTCGACGCTGCGTAATACTCCAGCATCACCAGCATCGCGGCGGAAGCCTGAAGTCTCCACACAGCGTGTTTGAAACTGCTGCGTAATGGGCAGGTCAAGCCCGTCCGCTAGCTTCATCTCCACACTATGGGAAGGATTTCGATTAAATATGGCACTGAATCAAGCAGTAACAGTTGTCATACAAAACTGCTTTTGGTCACATAAGCGCCTACCTTACGCGGCGCACAAAACGCATCTTTATAGGGTTTAAGTCACCGTACAAAATAGGTAAGCCTACCCACATATAAAGTCTAATATTTCATATGAAATATTTTCACATCTTTGTTTAAAAAATACAAGTACAAATAAAGTTTGACGATTTTTGCGAATTAACACGCCACCCAGTACACACTACACCTGAATCATCTTTCATCACTAATTACTTAAGCACTCTCTCCAAACTTTAAGAACATTACTATCCAATTCAGTTGCCTGCTGGTTCATTACAGTACGGTACAGAAAGGGTTTCCATCATTACAACAACCAACTCATGCAGTGGATAATGAGTGTAATCACTGTAACACCACGCACGCTACGAACAGTACAAAAAAGAGTTGTCATCTCTATAAAACAGTAATACGTGTATCGGCAGTAAATAAAATTAAGCACACAAATGTTTGGTTGGAAATCCTCGTGCTTTGTGGGTGGTTTATTTGGCAAAGCTCTCGATATCTAGACGACTCGTTCTCAACAGGTGTGCCGCGAGATTTTCCTAAATGTGCCATGATGATTTTAACAGAAGTACGAATTTATGAAATTAAATACAAATATATACGTACACAATCATTCCCTTCATTAAAGCTTTTTAAATTTATACTTGCCGATCCCAGTGGCCGCGCGGTCTCAGGCGTAGGTCTGCGGCCGAGCGCTTGCTGGGATCGTGGGTTCGAATCCCACCAAGGGCATGGATGTTTGT
Source organism: Coptotermes formosanus (assembly GCA_013340265.1). NCBI lineage: Eukaryota > Metazoa > Arthropoda > Insecta > Blattodea > Rhinotermitidae > Coptotermes > Coptotermes formosanus. The sequence continues at coordinate 1,081,123 of BLKM01000436.1, read as the reverse complement.
CTTGTACAGTTTGTGTTGTCAGGTAGAGGTCTCTGCGACGGGCCTATCCCTCGTCCAGAGGAGTCCTACCGACTGTGGTGTGTGCTTGAGTGTGATCAAACGAAATTACAAAAACCCTCGACACCTACTGTGAACAAGTAGAAAGAAAGAAAGAAAGAAAGAAAGAAAGAAAGAAAGAAAGAAAGAAAGAAAGAAAGAAAGAAAGAAAGAAAGAAAGAAAGAAAGAAAGAAAGAAGAAAGAAATAAAGAAAAAAGAAAGAAAAAAGAAAGAAAAAAGGAAGAAAGAAAGAAGAAAGAACGAAAGAAAGAAAGAAAGAAAGAAAGAAATTTATATTTGTATCACAGCTTCATTTTCCTGCTGTAAGACAATTTCGCGTGCTTATACAGTGAATGACATTACAGATATACTCTTAATATACACTTAGTTCTCTGTTCTAATACCAGTGCGCTGTAAAAAAAGCAGCACAACTGGTGTGCCGCAAGCAAAGAAAGCTTGACGATCACTGATCTAGACTACGTAGCGTCGACAGGAGATGACCGACTATGAATACAAATCAATGGTGGAATGACAATTGACAGGGGAAAACCAGAGTACTCGGAGAAAAGCCACACTGGCACAACACATCCCACGAGATGCTGGTCACATCGAAGACCAAGTCACGGAGAGCAATATGCCTCCGTAAATGAGTTTCGAGACCGTGAACTGCATTAAGGTAGCTGCGGAGAGAGCACAAATTAATAGAGAGATATTAACACCTGTGTTAGGCCTACACAAGAACAGGCAATTGTTCCTACAGCTCAACAAGTTATAACTGCTGCATAAGACCTGACTGCTGGATTAACCATTTCAAAGCTGCCTTTGGAGAACTGCGGAAACGAAAAAATTTCTAGCAGCCTGACTATCTGAGCTCAGCTCAATAATGTATTTCACTGCCGCTTGATTAAAACACTTGGTTCTTACAGAATACAAAAATAAATGTCAGAGAAATATCTTACACCACATTACAAAGCTATACAGGAGCATTATTTTACCTGACAGATACTGTTTTTCACTTTCTGTCGGCTCGCTTATCGTATTAACGTAGCCCACTCAGCCGACTGCTAACACGCAGAGAAGTGACAAACGACAGGTGTCACACAAAACAGGGAAGCCATATAACCCAAACTTTATTCGTCTCAGGATCCTCTCAGCCGCAACTTGAAATCCTCCCACGTGCCGTAGCTAACGTGATACAAGTCTGATATACGGACCACTTCTCTTCACGACAGAAGCCTCATCCAAATTCAATAAATCCCGATAGCAGGTAGCATCTTTCTGTTCTGGCCTAATTATAGGAGGCCTGGTGTAAGCTATTAATCACGCGTCACCTCTAGCACGATAGACATTCCAAGCGACATGCACTAGGTATGGCACAGCGGGATGCAGTCAGCTTCACTAAATGATTTGAAAAATGACGTACCGTTAATGACTTTATGGTGTTAGTCCATCGTACCCAATTAAAAGAAAGCTTTCTTTACTCATCTAATGATGCGGAAAGAACTGGCCTTCGAAATTATACAGAATCCAAACCAAGGGCAAAACGGAATTAATTTAATGAAAGACACGAAATGTTACTCTTTCGCTGTCTAAATTTCTCTGTTTATCCGGCTGAATATAAATGATTGAGTGATTCTAGATTATTTAACGACACCGTGTTAACTATAGCGGTCTTATAACATTGACTTAGATGAAGGATACATGTTAATGTGGAACAGGTAATAATTTAGAAAGGAGCGACCGTGCGCGAGTTCCAAAAATACTCCGTTTTCGAGAGGACAGAAGTAGAAAACCAATTAAAGTTGACATTCTCAATTCGCCCATGCCAAGGTACAATACGTGCACAGCATTTTAAATTACACGTAAAATCAACAACTTCAGAATGTAAAGCAAGCACAATCTGTAACCTCCGCCTGGTACTGTTAAATATAGACCGTGGGAAAGCCAGGACACGTAGCACGCACGTAAAAAATTAAAATTCGAAAAAATTTTGGGAAGTTTCAGGGTAGATTGGAATATAATATTCGAATAAATTTTATTCGACACTTAAGTTTCTACTAGTAAAGCTCTATTTATTCAAGTGAACAGAGTCATCCACTTATTTATTTATTTATTTATTTATTCTCTCATTCGTACATGAAGTGACCTCAGCAATGAGTTGCAATCCTATTATGATTACACTTAATCGAATACGTATCTCTGTACAGAATGTACAGACTAATTTTGCATCTTTCAGTTTTATGGCTAGCTTAAAAGTTTTTTTTCTAACGAGCTAGTTTAAAACTGTCTTAAATTGGCCTCTTAGAAAACGTTGATACAGATAGGTTAAGAAGCTAGTCACCGCAAAAGACTTCAGCATGAGCACAGAACCCTGAAGTACACACGCTCCAGGTGTCATAACTGTAGAACTTGACACATTTAGCAGTTTTAAGACAAGGCTTAAACCTCCCTTTAAGATTTCAGACACCCCGACAAAATAATACGTTTCAAAATTCTCATTTTTTATTCGCATTACGCTATGCCAAACGTAACCACGTTAACAGAGAGACGTGTTTACATTGCAATTAGTTGCGTACGCAAATGATCACGGGCCAGTAAAATAAGTCACAACAGTGCACACAGCTCAATTTCACAGAGCAGTAGCATGTCGTGTGAAACGCTGCTGCGTCATAACAATACGAGTAGTTCTCAATTTACAGTAGTTGATGCTGGTGGCATTTGCAACCTACACCTGTGCACAACCCTTTGTATTCGCATTTGTACTAAATTCAGAGAATATGTCACAGAACTGCCAGTGCCGTACAGTTTAGCAAATCTCTGCGTATTTGTTATACAGAATTGTTGAGCCCGATGGCTGTTGGCACAAATGACCTAATTCTTGTCCCTAACAGGCAAACGAGTGATATTACAGCATACGGCCTTAGGGAAGTACACAAGTCAGATTTACTGATTGAGCGAACTTGCTCGGAGCTACCTGCGTGTGTGAACTAATTCCACTGAGCAGTATCTTTTTCAGAATCCACGAATTCCGCAGCTAATCAAGAGCTTCCCGGCATTTTACTGAATCCGCCACTGGTCATACACTGACAAGTGAGCCACATGAATCCAGTCCGCACTGTCCCATCCTATTTCTTTAAGACCCACTTTAAAATTGCCCTTCTACCTATGCCCAGGTTTTCTAAGCGTCTTCCTTCACCTTTCCCTCCCTATTGAACCCTGTACACATGTACGTCTCCCCCGTCCATGCCGTGTGTCCCACCGGTCCCATAATTCTTGATTTCATCGCACTGATCATATGGGACAGTGACTCATGCAGCATTTGGTAAAAGGCTCGACACACTCCACGGCCCTTGTGTTTTGTTTCTTACGACGAAGCCCTCTGATAAGCCGCAACACCGCATGTGATTGGGCTACATGCAACACCAAGTGCTGATGTCAGAGCATGCAGGCTGACACCCGACATCTCGGGAATGCGGTGTGAAAGGACTAAGCGTGAGTGTTCGTGTACACACCGCTTGGAACCTCCTGGAGTGAACTTGACACAAGAAGGCGTTCTTTTAAGTGCATCAGCATATTCCGAATTCTGAGTGTAAAACTGACACATGTCCCATACTAAATACACTCATGCATGTCTCTTCTTTCTGGATGGTCTACACATTCAAGCGCCATGGTCTTGGGTTACTGGCTTGGGCGTGCAGGCCTTTTCTTCTTCTCGTCATAACAAGTCTCTTGGATTCTACAATACCCTACCCGATGATCTCATTGCCCTCTTTCATTGAATCTGAAGGAACACAAAACCTGACTTTAATCCAGTGTCGAGGTTAACAGCGGAATTTTACTGCCGCGTCTCATACAATCACTCGTGGGTTTAACGCTTATGCCCAATCGCAGGAATAATTTAAACTTCCACTTAAATCCTACCACAGATATGTTTCAAGGGACGACAGAGCACTTCTACGCACCGAGATCGGTTTCAATAAATACTACGCGCATTTCTGTGGGTCTTGCAGCATATCTAGTATGGCCACCGGAAGAACAAATAAACAGGGGAAAGGAACAGGTGTTCAAAACATATGTCAATTGTGTGTGAAGTGCACGGAAGCAGGAATGAATACGGGCTCCTCCTCGTCTGTCAGCCATTATGATCGCATGTTCTAGTACCACTTCTACACTCAAGTTTCTTATCAGGTCTGCTCGAGGGCAGGAGTCTTGGAGTGGCCTCATCATCAAAGTATTAGCTGCAGGATCAAAGAGGAAACAAAAACACAAGACAACTTGTTGTGGATCTAATTTAACGTGCTTCACCCAATCGAAAACGCGCGTCTGTTACGCTTCGTTACAACGGTCAACAAGTGGATGATCTGGGGCTCCGCCTTGGAGAAAATTTAAGCAAATATTCGATGGGTGTCCATAATTTAAACGCCCGTTTTTAGATGCGTTCGAAAAATTGCGAAGAGTGACTGTTAGCTTCGTCACGTTTGTCTGTCCGTCCTTCCGTCCGCATGGAACAACTCGGCTCGCACTTGACGACTTTTACGAAATGTAATATTCGAGTATTTTTCGAAAATCTGTCGAGAAATTTCAAGTTTTATTAAACTCTGACACGAACAGCGGGTAATTTACATCAACACCTATTGGCATTTATAATATCGCACTGAATTCTCCTTAGAATGAGAAATGTTTCAGGCGAAAGCTGTAGAGAAACTCAAAAACATTTTATGATCACCAATTTTTTTCCGAACATAATGTCGTTTATGAGATAACGTGGAAAAATACAGTAAAGCCGGACACGTCACATGCGACAATATAATACGGCGCACGCGCTTTGCATGCTGGATAACTACAGCTACAGACACACACTCAAAATATGTAATACTTATTGCTTTTCCATAGCCAACAAGTGTTACGCGAACGCGCCTCAATGTTACGTTATGCGTACAGTGGCTGTCTTGTTCCATTTCCCGTCCTTCAGCTGGCTAGATCAGCGACATATGTACCGTGTACCGTCAACAGCTCCGAACGTCCTGTATCAAACGTTACTCTTGTCAGTGGTTTTCTTACAATCAATAGATTATTTAACTACGGCGGGAGAAATTACCATAATACGTGCACGAGTTGACACAAGGATATGGTAGGTCACCAGGTTTTGGATAAAGACAGGATTCTAAAATGGAAAATAAGTGCGAATATTTTTATAAACGGGTGGAGTACACCCGTCAGACGTGTGGTAGATACTGTAGCTCGGGAACTGGTGAGGAGTATTCTAACTTCTCTGGCCGTATGAAAGCTATTATGTTACGAAATCTCACACATCGCCTCGCGCTGAAAAATTTTATGCACAACAACGCAACATCGTTAGGGCAAATGAATAAAGAAACACGGGACGGGATCTGTGACACACCTGGCTCAAATGAAGAATACCTACAGAGTTTTTATTGGTAATCGTCAGGGTCAAATATCTCTTGTCTTGTACTAGACCTATCAGTGCAGGATTTTTGGTGAGCAAAGCGGCAATGAGACGGGCTTTTCTTTGAGTACTTCCGTTTTCCCCAGTCATTCTCATTCCACCGATGCTCAATATCCATTCACCCGTCATTCGAGAGACAGACAATGGCCGCATTTGCGGGAGGAAGATGTAAACCTACATACACACGCACGCACCCATACAATAAGCAGGGACCAATCAAACTGGCTATGCCTATCGGAAATAAATCCAGGTCACTAAAGTGTTTCATAATGAAGCGTGTTCAGTAAAAGAGCATTAGGTTTAGCAGACATCGATGAAGGTAGATATTCGACACATGTGCAATTTTATTATTCAGACATTTATTAATGGCGTCCTGATTTCACAGTACTAGTCACGCTTTCTAAGTACTCACTTTGAACAGGATTTGAGACTTTCATGGATAGAACAGCAAAAGGCAAACGTTGGCACTGTGCCTGAAAACTATAAAAGAGTATCTGGAGCGTAGAGGTAGAGCTCCACGCATTCTTAAACTTGATATTAACCCTTTAAAGACGAAACGTATCTGTTTTATATAAGGACTCAGTGCGTACCGCGATGTAAACACTCTCCACTTCGGTTATAAGAACCAATCCCTTAATGTTTTATAAGGCAAAAGTTGCTGTTTGTTCTGAGATCCGTACAAAACACATAAACGCAATGTGGGCACCACGTAGAATGTTTTAATGTTAAACCTGGTGGTACGTAAAGTTACCGCTAGGCTTTAAAAGGTTAAATAGACAGGAGCCTCAGTCTCATGGAAACAACCGCCAGTACCTGCTGAACAGCAGGACGGCTGAAACTGCGAGCCGACGTAGGTGTGACGGCGAAGCGAACATCCCTGTCCTGAGAGGAATCCAACCTGTTGACCAATCCGTAACCAGTCACTTTAGTGACAGACATACACTGGCTTTCTCTGGAGGCTACACCAGTACAATACTTCTAGCTCACCGCGTTGAAAGTGTCGTTAAAGGTCAGGTCACCTTTAGTTGTTGAGCCGTGACACCCGGTTGACTCTGTGTGGGAGACGAACACGACGCCGGTTTCACTTAACAAGTGACGTCTACACGTGACATCATATACTCATATAATGAGGTACTTTACAGTTCTGCATCATAATCCCACGCGCGCCCCCCTCTCCTCCGCCGTTGCTACCACTGAACGAACTGACCGACTTTGATACGTACGAATGTCATTCCACTTGATAACACCACATACCATTATTTTTTAGTTCCATACTCGTCTAACCTACTAATTAACAGACTAACCTTACCCCAAACGTCACCGTTTAGAAATTACTACGTCTGCTTCGTAGTCGAGAAGTGTTGGGTTCCAGGCTGTGCCGGCGACCGGCTGTCCTTACTGTGTGCCTTTTGAGGTTTTCCTCCATCTGTCCGGGAGTCAAGTCAGAGCCAAAGTCACATTGCGATTGGTGGTCGGTCAGTCAGTCAACCAATCTTGGTGTCGAGCGCCTCCTGGGGCTCATCGCCAGCGTTTAGTCTGTGTGGAATTCTACTCTTCGTCAGTTCTGGGGCAGCAGTTCTTACAAAGCAGCGCGTGTCATGAGTTACTGTCCTTATCTGTTGTACGTATTTACATATCTACCTATTTCGTGGTAGGCCATATACATATTTACAAATATACGTGTTTATTGATACGCTTATTTTAAACGTTAAAACTGCGTAGGAAAAAAATATATACACGCCGCGCCGCCGTCAGAACAGGCCTTCGCAGAGAAGACTGTGGCTCACCTTGGCTTCTCATACAACGACAAATTAGTCTCTTTAACTACGCGGGAGATTATTGATGTTATACTTTAAAACTGTCTCGGCCGCATACTTGCACATCATATCCACTTAATCTGTCTTATTCAGTCATTTGAAGATATACAGCCTACACAATCTAAAAAGGGTCGGTCATAACCCAAAGAATAGATCAAAGACCATCCTGTAACAGAATGTGAAACTACAATACAATACATTAATAATACAATTACGGTGGACACTCTTATTTCCAGATGTTAGAACAATAGAAGCTCCAGGCACTAATCACTGCTGGCGGTTCGTACTTTGATGAATACAGCGTAGCTCAAAAGTATATATCACCTGAACCACAGGAGAACATGTAGCCTATAGATCTACTATGACTGAGTACTTTAGTGCAAGAACGATGTACGCCGAGATATAGGGAGTCAACATCACGCTTCGTGCATTTTAGCCCCGGGAAAATCGTTCCTGATAAACAAACAAGTGGGTAGCAGAGCCAGCCTCGGTGTGACATAACCGAGAACAACGTGGCCTCGTAGGAAGAAATTAACCCTGGTCGTCAAAACCCTGGATTTCACTGGCTGAGCCATTCTGTAATTGTCATAACGTAGATAAACCCGTGGAAACTAAAACAAATACAAAAGTGTTTTTTTGCGCATTGCTCACTCGATATTTGAAACAGCACTGCTTTGAAGGTTCCAAGGCTTCGGCTGCTGCTGCTCCTGATAATAGCAGTATTAAGACTTAGATGATTTGTACAGCATTTGCGGGATGATACTAACAGGGGAAACCCAACGAACTCGGAGAACCCTTGTCTCAGTGCCACTGCGTCCACCACATATCCCACATGGACCGACTCGGGAACGAAATCAGCCTCGACGGTGACAGGCCGGCAACCAACAGCCAGAACCACGGCACGGCACTGAAGACTAAATTCATCTGCATCATATGCAATATGCAGTTATTACCCCCACACAGAACACAGTGCTTCCATTAGAACGAAAAATCGGTGAATCTATAGAAGGAAGTAATGGCTGTGTATTGCCAGAATCACGGGAACACAAACGTAGCCTGCTGCAGGCAAAATGCAGAGTTCTGCAGCTAACAAAAGCGGTGCCTATAGTAAGCATTAGGCTGTGAAGGGTAAATACTAGGCTACGTAGTCAAAAGCCCTCTGTGAGGATCCCACACATCGCAAGGTAACAGGTAAAATTTCATCACCAGCATGACAACTGTCGCCATCGTCATCCCCATCGTCACAATCATCATCATCACCATCAACAACAACAACAACAACAACAACAACAACAACAACAACAACAACAACAACAACAACAACAACAACAACAACAACAACAACAACAACATGATTTCAAATCTATTAAGACTGCCAAATACAGTGCGACTATGACTCACGTGAGTTCAGCATTACACCGAATTCCGCCAATAAAGTAACAGAAGCAGTAACTTATCCATATTCGTCTATGACTGGCCCATACGAATGAAACAATCTGTGGCAGCTTAATGCTGTTACTCATTTTATCTGTTAACATGGACAGTAGTCAAATTTATCTTAAAGAAATACGGTGTAAGGATGTGACCTGAACTGAGGACAGTGTTTCGTGTAGACCTGATGTGGACAAGACGAGGAACCTTCGGACTGCGACATTTGGTTTTCTCACAGAGGTGACGCTGATTAGTCAAACCTTTTGGAATGTCACTCCGTTCCGACTGGTAAATAAACACCGACGTTTCCTACGGATCGAAGTGTCTTCATCTTCAGAGTCAAGCAGTCCTCTTCCACGAACGCCCAACAAGGCGTAATACCCCCCAGAATGCTTCAATCTTCAACCTTTACATCCCACAAAGAGCGGAAAAAGTCCTGACTAGATGATTGACTATTAGTTTCTCATGAAGTACGTTACTCCATGGAATTCGCTACCTTTATCTGCTATTCAATACATCCCATGGCACACAGATATCCCCGCTGCTCTTTCATTTACATACCATTCGTCTGGCCTCTGCTGCAGATCAATACCCCGGTCAGAATATTGGGACCCCATCTCCAGCCTGCCTCCACTTCTCCTCTTTCCGTAATGCTACCTGAGTACGGAAGGGAACCGGCTCTTGTTGCGCCAGTAACCGACCTGCCTCTTTGTTGTCTTCGCGCAGGATAAAATGAAATACTGAGGAGGTAAATCGAACACGATCAGAACTATTCGAGTTCTCTCTGCATATCTCAAGCAGAACACAATTGATTTTAATGCAGTTCATCCCGTTATGTCGTAATTCAGTACTGATATAATGTACTGCCGTTGAACAGAACACCCTTCATAGACTGTATCAGTAATGCCACATGTTTCAATCGTGTTCTCCGACTATCATTAGGCATAAAACATACATATCTAAAACATAAGTACGTAAGCACGTTGAAATTCATTAATTTGCGAGCTGGCTAATTGCCAATTTTCAAATTCAGAAATGAGAACCAACTAAATGCACAATCTTGTACTACTTTATGTTTTATTCACTACTTTCCCTCCAACATGTTTCGGCGAGCTGCCATCTTCAGGGAGGATGCATCACATTATTATATAAAACATTTATGGGATTAAAGTCTTAACTTTTCAAGAAGATTTTAATAATAGAACGGACAACGCATTTAATTCCACAAGTGTTTTATATAACAATGTGATGCATCCTCCCTGAAGATGGCAGCTCGCCGAAACATGTGGGAGGGCAGGTACTGAATAAAACATAACAAAGTAGTACAAAATTTTGTATTTAGTTGGTTCTCATTTCTGAAATTGATTTTAATGCACGGAGATGAACAGTATAAAACTTAATAATTTTCAACTTGCATACATACTTACGTTTTAGATATGTATGTTTTATGCCTGATGATGGTTCGAGGAAACGATCGGAACATGTAGCATTACTGATAATAAGCAATGACGAGTGTTCTGTTCAACCGCAATACAGTTAGTAATACAGAACACGATCAGCCTACCTATCGGCTACTGTCCCTTCAGCATTAGTGCCTACTGGAATCAACACTAAAAGAAATACAACCCTGTTTGGTGTATACTTCATACGTACCGCTTTCTTTGACACTGTGATATCGGAACCCTGATGATTTAAACTGCATGCTGATATGGTATGACAATACACAATTTTATTCTATATTCATATGATTTGTCTGTTTGTTTGTACTGTGTGATACGTTTACATGACTATTTCCATATCTGTACCAAGATTTATGAAATGTGAATAAATATATGATGTATATGATGATATATGTCGTTTTAGCCGCTCCTTACAAATAGTGCACCAACACAGTAACGGAACGACTAGACGGTTTTCGATTAAACGTGGTACTATTTGGTTCTCTCTAAACGTATGGGAAAATTTTTAACTTGTGGGATTTTGAGATCTGAGCCCTTTTGAGATGTCACGCAGCGTATGACGGTAGTTTCTTACTGACGTTTCGGGACAACCTATAGGTCCCATCTTCATACTAGGGAATCACGTTCTATGCTAAGTTGCTGATCAGGCCCTAATACGAAAGGACAAAGGAACACGGGGAAGAAACTGTCAGTCTGGTCTGTACCGAGACATCAGGGGCCCAACGAATACTGAATTGGTTTCCGGCTGGAATAAATACACGTATGTTTTTATCCAGAAAGACAGAAACCGGAAACAGATCTCCTAAAGCCTATCAAGCGGTAATGGCAAAGTCTTTCCCGTCCCTACGCACCAAGCCATAAAGGTGTACAGGGCGAACAGAAATAAACTTCCGTTTGTTTCCCTTCTGTACTGAGATGTGCTCAGCTTCATAATGTCACTGCTAAACCCCCTTGTGAAAACAATTAAACGCACACTTGCGATAGGACGCTCGATGGTTCAGTTCTGCTTTGAACGTGTAAGTATAAATGATCCACAGAATATGTGGACATGTGTATGACCTTCATATTTCACAGCTCTGCCATAGTAGGTTATCGTCTATCACGTAATATTAAAAACCCTGGACTACTCGATATACTGTTCCTTTCCATTTTAAGATTCATGGGTGCATCAACATATTCTGCGAGCCCATATTTTGATCCATGTTCCTGTACTAAATTCAATAGCGTCACGTTTGTTTCACTCACAGCCAACACGCTGAAATAACTACTAGTATGTATTAAGAAAAACACGGCGTCGAGATTAATTTTCACAGGCAATTAGTTACAAATCTAGTAAAAGTCTGATAATTCGCTTGAAGTTCATCAGGATGCATTTCCGTCTGCTAACAGTCCGAAATAAAACACAAACCAAGAAGACTTCCTTGTATTATATCCACAGCGTGGTAAAATATCTAAGTAACACTTCACAATGAAATGTTATTGGCCTGCCATATATATATATATCATTTTAAAATTACTAGTTGTACCCCTGCGAATAATTTGCAAGTATAAACAATAAAATATTTCATCAATAAAGATTTATTTATATATTTCGACCTGTAAAGCGCTTCACGACATAAATGTTTGATTTGATGAATATTATATCGTTTTCTCTATGTTGTCAATGCCTTTCAATAATTGTAACAGCGACGTTGTCAAATGGAAAGGATCGGGACAATGTCACACACAGCTGAGCTGGCCACGTTCCAGCACATATCAACGTCTGCGTCTGAGCCTTACTGACTGTCACAGCAACCACGATTTAGATCGGAAATCGTCTTCTGTATATTTTGAAGAGAATTGTGGGATATCTTGCACACAGACGACTGAACCCTTAAAGTTACAAATAATTTGCAATCCGTTTTTCCAGTAATTATGCCTACATTCAGAAATTTCGTAACTCTCTCTCAAATCCCCTATCCTATTTTTTAATGGGCCTACTTCACGAAATTGGACGTCTATTGCAGATCATTTATTCATCCCTAATTCAACGGCATCGAACAATCTACATTTAAAAGAGTTCTTTTGTTTCTTTTTTCCGTTAATTATATACTCTTCTACAAACTCAGCCTTCTTACCCTTCGCTAATGCCAGACTGTGTATCGTAATTTCTTGATTTATTATGCCCACACCCTACAACTTCATGTCGGACACAAGTCTTCTATATTTCCGAGCATAAAACTTATGTAAATTCAAGGCCCTCCCCACCTTTTAGCTCATAAATATAGGTTTATAATACACAGTATGAAGCGTGATAAACAGTGTTTACTGGCGCAACTAATTGTCCTACTTACGCCCTGCGACCGCAGCCGGCCAGGCCTATTTATTGCGACGGCGGGTCGCGCTCGCAGGTCACAAACAGGGGTGAAGCAAACCTGAACCATATTTCTGCGCAGCCCGAGCCAGGTAGGTTTACAGGGAGAAAGAGACAGCGTCGAACTCTAGAGGTAAAAAAGGCAAAGCTCACCCTAGAACAGGTCATGAAAGCCCAGAGGGGGAGTAGAGATATAGCTGTATTCTTTCTTTAATCTCGGCGCTAGATCGGGGTGGGTGGTCAAGGCCACGTCCCGGCCACTTTACCCCCAGGAAAGAGAGCTGGTACCCATTGCACAGGAGGCTGGGTGGACCCCAGGGCCCGTCTGAACGGATGCAAAAAATCTCGCCTCCATCGGGATTCGATCCCTAGACCGCCCAGTTCGTAGCAAGTCGCTACATCGACTACAGTATTCCGGCCCACTCAATTGGAGAGGCAGAGAGTACGAAAAGTATAGGAAGCTGCTAGCGAATGTATATACATAACACAACATTCAGAAGTGTCAATGTCACTGAAAGCTAGGGTGGCAATGCGTGTGTAAGCCTCTATTCACGCAGAGGGCGTTGTTACTGGCAAACAGAAAGATACGTAGTAATCATGTTTACCATATATTCTGCCTGTCACCAGCCTCTGTAATGCTACCATCATTTAAAAGTGTTGTATGCTGCACCCAGCTACCTCAGGGTTTCTTGGAGTTGGCAACGGTGGATTTCGGTTGTGACTGGCACAATTGCGGCGCTGCCACGTCTGCACAGACTGACGAGGAGGCATTTGCCGGCACTTGCACTGCTAACTAATGCTAACAGCGCCGTGGCCAAGAGCAGATTATGTGGCAATTATTGTAACATTAGAATAGGAAAGGCACAGAAGTGAGGCCTGTTCAGTTCTCGCGTTCTGACCCGCGGCAGATTCATTCGACGCAAGGTGTAACTATACGGAGGTTAGGGGAAGACATGCAAAGCTTAGAGGTTAACAATTACCAAGGCAACAACGGCGTGTAATTTGAATTTTTGTCCAACAAATTTGACGTAACGTGAATTTGTGTAGTGGTAATTATAAACAGAAATTGACAAATACACTGTACTATTATTAATGTATATCTGCTAGCCTCAGCGTGCAGACAGAAACTTTTAAATTCTTAAATTAAGATGGTCGTTCTTCCTGGAAGTTCTTTTAATATCTTCTTTACTTCGCTATGAGAAGGTTTAACCTTTCGGAACCATAAATAGGCCTACACCAAGTCAGTACGAATGCTCTTAATGTTCGACAAGCAGATATAATTTAAGACATTTTTAATTTGGTCTGCTATGTACAGCTATTCACTCTATCGCAATGTTTGTTTTGCAGTTGCGAACGGCAAGACTGAGCCCATCTCTGTACAACTGTTTACACTGCCTGAACGATATGCTTTTGTAGGGGTTTTCATGGATATTTCAAAGAGCGGGTTAAAAGGGATAAGTTTGTAAATACACAAATTCCCGAAGCAATCTAGAGCCGTGTACGTGCAAATAAAGTACTCGTACTTCACTGCCTTCTTGCTAGTACAAAAAATGTTAACTTTTTTAATACACGCTAATATAAAAACTCATACTTCGCAAATAAAGCACGTTTCTTTCACCGCTTCGGTTGAGGCATATACCGACGGAAATGCCAAAATGGGAGAAAGAAAACACTGTGTATGTTTAGCTTATTTTAAATTGCTTATAAGCAGTCACTCCTAGTGACTAACGAGAATCATGAAAATCATCACCAAATCCAATGCCCGCCACGTATCCGCAATATAAACGTCTGAACACGCGCAACCTGCATTTTATTTCGACAGATGCGATTTTGCGTTAACGTGTTTCAGTGTCAGCAGTGAATTCCACCCACTGCACGGGCCTGTGTTACGTCCTTTAGTTACACCAACTTAAAGTGGACTATTATCAGACTTAGGCCGTGCCATGGCTCAGGCGGTTAGCCGCCGGCCTCCCACTGCGGAGGCCCGGGTTCGATCCCGGGTCAGTCCATGTGGGATTTGTGGTGGACAAATTGGCACTGGGACAGGTCTTCCCCTGTCAATTTCATTCCACTGGTGCTCCATTGCTAGGAAAAGGACAAAAAATAATAATCATCATCATCATCTTCATCATAGGGTTGCACAATAAGCCCCATGGCTGCAGTGCATCCGTAGCGTCTGCTGCGGGGCCCTTCACCACTAAAAAAAAAGTCCTAACTTACAATCTCTTTTACAGTACGAAGTACCAGTCGTCAGAAAAAATTAAGGTGGCTGCCCCTCGTGTGCTGGCGGCATTACATTATTTCTTGCGGACACTGGTTGGACTGCTGGGGATGGATTACTACACCAAGGACTGGAACACCCAATACTTTTTTGTTGGCGCTTTGACATCACTTCTCAGTTTAACATCGTCAACATATGAATGGTTTTCCAGGAAACTTCTCGCGAGTCCGAACTGCGGGTGGAAGGGTCCGACGTTGCCCCCTTCACGTCGGACCGACCAATAACGCCCAGGCCCGTTGTATGGTTGCGCCATCTAGAAAAAAAACTCGCTGTAGTTTATGGCTACTGTTTTTGATTACGTGCAGCCCTACAGCTGCTGCGCGTCAAGGTATAATAGAACACAAAGTCCATTTGGGATTTGTGCTGGACAAAGGCACACCGCTGACTCTGGTTACTCTCCGAGAACTGAGGTTTCCCTTGTCAATTATCATTCCACCGATGCTCAGTATTCGTATCAATTCTACCAACGACAATACAGTCTAGATATTGACAGCGTCGCCAAATAAGCCACAAAGAGTACAAGCTAAGCAATGAAAGGGGTACCTAACAATCTCACTGGTTACGTTCTTCAGAATTTAGCTTTGCTTTCTTACTTCACTCTTCAGTGCAGGGATGTCCCCGCTATACAGACTGTTCCACGAAACGACTACCAGATTTCAGGATGTTATTATATGGGTCACTTTAAAAGTACTGTATCACCAAACGTCCGATTATCAACCGTTACATCGCTACGAGCATTTTAGTGTACTGTACGATACTGTACTGTATCGGTTCTTGTGGCCCAGCTTCAAACTTACTCCTCACCTCTGGCGAACACCCATCCCTGTCACGTCCCGCTACCTCTGTACGGTATTCGTACATATGACAGTCGCGGTTCAGTTAACAGCGTGTCTGCCGCACGCCGGCAGAAAAGTAACAGAGTGCCTTAATCGCCATTATCCTAGCTGTTGGATTGGTCGTTTTGGTCTACAAGCTTGGCCTGCAAAGTCACCACACTTCATGTCCCTTGACTACTTCTTGTAAGGGCTGCACACGAGGAACACGGTCTACCGGCAAAAATCGCAAGTAAGAGAAAAGCTACTACAGCGACAAATGTGTTCCGCTGACCGCATAACGGAAAATGACAAAACTAGCCCAAAAGGAAACATTCTCAATGGATGTGGTTTTTGTGGTATTATCTGACACGCAATTTTCAATCACAGATATATACAAACATTAAAATCTCTTAGCGGTGTAATGTTTGATAATAGAATACACATTGATAGAGCAATCTACGCAAAATGACTCCTATAACAACATTCGGAAGTTTGCCAAAAGTTTCGTGGAGAATTATGTATAAATGTCCGATGTCCAAAATTATATGTTGCACTAGTTTCTGTGTCGAAGTAATCTGTCAGCATTGCCGAATGGAAGTGCAGCGATATGAATAACATACGTTGCCCATAGAGAAACAAAGTGGAAACTGTAAGGTGTGACTTTTCAGTGAGTAAATGAAACTTAGCCAAGAATACTCTTATCCCTTCACCGTTTCTTTCAGTATGCCGGGTACCGTATCTCTACAGTGTTGCAGTCGACGTGATCTTTGTCCTGCTGTTCGACGACACACGGTCAACAAATTATTTATGTAGGTAGAATTACATGATGAGAGGTGACATGTAGAAACACACTAAAAACAGAATACTCGAAATTTATGCCGGTGCTGCATCGCACAAATATCAGCATCGTTTGAATATCATTCATTTCAGAGCCAATTGTGACGTCAATGTGCTTTTGACATCTGTTTGAAACCACTTCAAATCGAATCAGAGCTTCAGTATATCTTTATTAATACATGACGTAATGCTACCAACATGATTTTTAAAACCCAATTCAGTACGTGAATTGAGTAATTTCTGTGATGTCGTGTTTCAGTTTGTGCGATAAACAGATGCATGGAAAGTCTCAAAATAGCCTCTCAGATAGTACTTTGTAAGAAGCGTGAGACCGACAGTTAAATTCTCTGTTTCCAAACATCTATTTCTTTAACATCTAGACTTTTTAGTCAACTTAATTCACTCAAAACAGAAGTTAAGCTGTACCGTACAGGAAAGCGAGGTTGAAAGACTGTGTTGAAGAGTAACAATTAGCTCACCTTCTGCGGAAGTCCTCGCTATTTGCCTGTTATCGACCACAGAACGAACAGCCTGAGAGTTCCTCCTGTCTTTAAATAAACTTTACGCTCACTTTCAGTGACTGTGTTCTTCTAAGCACACTTAACTCTTGAACATTAAACACAAACGAAATATTACACACAATTTCAGGCTTCCGTCGCGGTGTAGTTAAGGTCTCCGACCTTCTGGGTTTTTCAAATATTATCAAGTATGTTACCAACTTTCAAACGAATTTACTACAACACACAAAGAATGAAGACGAAAATGAGCAATCACTAAAAACACCGCTGCCACGTGGCCCTGAACGTCGAAGAAAAAGACGAACAGCCAGCGACACCTAAGAGTGTTTACGAATGGACAACAAAGTCTCATTTGTTGCAGCTCGTGGTGGGGCGAAGAACTGGAACAAAATCAACCGTCAGGTGCAAATACGACCCTAATTTTAAGCTGTGTGTGTGTGTGTGTGTGTGTGTGTGTGTGAAGTGTTGGAAAAGCATCCTGGCAATGAAATGTGTTAAACATAGCCCCCAAAAAAATAACGACGTAAAGGCAAATATGTATTCGAACCCAAGTCCCTCAGAAATATGATTACTGATGCTGTCACTCTCCCCAGTTTAGTATATTCTGAATAAGAACGAACCCAATGGCCCTCACTCGTGTGTAGCGCACCAATCTTACCACCAACAACTCTCACAGCTGTTACAGGCAGCTGCATCGGATCTCAATCTCGTTTTATGGATATTAAAGATATAACATCTCTCTATGGTACTTCACAAACCCGGCATCCCACTGTGGACCATTACTGGAATAAAGAGGTAATCATTTGGAGAGTCGTCCTACGCGGCAAGGAAAATTAGATGCCACAGGCAACGTGACTGCAGTAACAACACGTCTTCACGTATGTAATTACAAGTTTCGCCGTGACGTATCTATATTCCGTTCATTCAATATTGATTTCCGCAAGCAGTACTGCCATACGCCAAATCAGCATTGCAACGGGTCATGACTTATTGAACTGAGAACGTCACTGTCGGCCTGAAGACTTCTTTTTTGAAGGCTCTGAAGTTTCCTTCAAAAATATTTACCTAATCTGCATATTTAAAAATGTTCCGAAAGTCATGAACTCTTATTCCTCCCTTTACAAAGAATTCAAGTGAACGCATATGACAATCCATGTCCGTCTATCTGTCCAAATGTTTATGAGAAATGCCACGATTAACGTGTTAGGTATTGAGCCTTCGTTGCAGGAAACGGTGTTAAGTTTGTACAGTATAATCCGTATATTACGACCGGGTCATGCTTCAAAAATATCTCAGAAATGATAGATGGATAAGTTACTATGTCTATTATTATCAGTGCCATCGTCACCATCACCTCCTCCTCCTCCTCCTCCACCACCACCACCACCGCCGCCGCCACCACCACCGCCGCCGCCACCACCACCACCGCCACCGCCACCAACACCGCCGCCGCCACCACCACCACCGCCACCGCCACCAACACCGCCGCCGCCACCACCACCACCGCCACCGCCATCATCACAGTTAAAAGAGTCAAGGAAATTCTCAAACACACTTACCGTTAAGGTAAAAATAAAAAGCATTATATACCAGAATACATATTATTCAAATAAAGGATGGTATAACGGATAATCCTTCCTACGTAAAATAAACTCAAAGTTTACAGTGTTGTACTTTGTCAGAAACACGTGTTTTAAAACAAAAATCACGAGTTTTATAACAGCAAAATATCTCTTACATAAAATGAAACATAAATGTTTGCGCGCTGTTTCAAGCTTATGAACTGGGATACGTCTATACAGAAGGCCAACAGCCGAACAAAACAAAAGTAGGTGGGAAACTTTTGCATCACTCATGGTAATTTGCACACCACTCAACAGACCCACCCCTGGTACAGACCAATAGAAATACATACAAGTAGACCCTACAGAGACAGGGTGTTTGTGATGACGATACGTGCAAAAAAAAGCAGTAACAACGCGCTGTTATCACACTGTACTGTTCAGAACGTCACAGCATCAGCTTACACCGCAGGGATTTTCACGAACCCACCCGATCTGACGGTTTAAAAACATGCCGTTCTTGCCTTCCTCCTCGCGTTCCCCGAAGTTTTGAAACTAAAAGCATGCCGTTCTTGCCTTCCTCCTCGCGTTCCCCGAAGTTTTGAAACTAAAAACATGCCGTTCTTGCCTTCCTCCTTGCGTTCCCCGAAGGTTTGAAACTAAAAACAAAACACAATAGAATCTTACTCACTCTAGTTTTGTGTTACTGTTGCCACTAAAATGGTAGTCTAGACGGATACATAAACAACCTAATAGGTTAACATTGCATGCAACTTGTTCATAATATGTGTATTACCCACACACACCAGGCACATGTAGCGGTGTAACAAGGCCTTCTCTAAATTACCAAACATGTACTTCCTTTTAAATAAATAACTACTCGTAGGCGTATGCCTGTTCGCAATAGTACTGCCTACAGCAGTAAATTGCAAGATTGGTCCATGCTTATAAACTGAATAATTATCAAAATGTCAGATATTCAACATTTTTTTGGAAAGCCAATAATTAGTAAGTTGTTTAAATTTAGGCCGTGCATGAATTTGAAATTCCAGCCAACAACAAACCACAAACAAGTAGCTTTAAGTGTAGGCTATGTACAGGCCTGCACGAAGTGTCTCACATGCGCTCCGTTAAACACCTTCCCTCTGAGTACCAAACAGCAATATGCGGCGAATGGTAATGCACTGAACACAGAATGTGCATATCAATATATTTCACAGCAGTGCGCAAAAAGCGGGGGTGGGGGGTGGGGGGTGGGAGGGGGGATGTACGCACAGAGTAACAGTACCGGCGACTTTTGCTTTGTGAATACTAAATTTTGAGGCTCTTTTATAAACAACTTAAAGATACATATTTAAAGCAACACCACTGACAAATTCGTGTGTTTTAAAAGTGACTTCTCTCTTATTTTGTCAACAACACACTTTTTAACTTTTCTCCGTATCCTAACAGAAGATTTACAATCGATTACAATCGATTTTACCCACAAGGTATTTATGTAGTTTGTATGATTCTCGTAAACACGAATAGCCTACTTCCCCTGACAGCATTCACGCGAACGAAGTTTTTCCTCTGTGAGGTAGGACTGAATTCTTGTACGTACATGCAGTAAATTCACTCTTCAAATGTTTAGAACTGGACAGAAACAAATTTGTGTTCTGTGTCCTTCACGCGTGTCCCACATAATATATGAATCGGCTTGCTGGTTGCTGCTAAAAATGTAACGCCCAGTAAAAGGTCAAAGGCCATAGTTGGTGTTTACAGTAACTCACGAAGCATACACCACCATTGTTCAGCAAGCGACACCAAAACAGAGTTAAGTCTTAGTAGTGTAAAAACTCCATGTTTCGTTACTGTTCTTATTAGCATGCTGTCGGTCGTAACGTCCAAAATGCTTTGTGCACGCGATGTTGTGCACATGAATGGACGAAAAGAGCCGAAGTAAAAATATGAAGAAGTTTAGTTTCAGAAGATATGCTGAAAAAGCCAAACTTTAAATGTAGTACGTCTACCTGCCCCTCATTAAATGCCCGTAGTGTTCGAAAATGAGTATTTTACAGCACGTGTAATTACAAATCCTTCCGGCTGCGAATAATTACCCGGTATGAAAACCGTCGATACCAAAAGTCCGCCAATGGACACGATCCTGAGCCACTTCCATCCACCTCATATCCTCACCATTTAGTTCCATACAGACCGTTCTTAGTAGTTCTTGTCAGTCTCTCCTCTGTGCCCATAACGTCCCCCATTTAGCTCTCTTATTTGTTCTGTCTGCCCTGTGCCTTCTCTCCTATTGACGAGTATAATCTACTCAATGCAGGATTTTGCATGCGTACTGGAGTCAGGCAGTGTGGGATGACAATGAAATGGTCGGAGATGTAACGGACGACGGGCATTCGAAAACCGACAAGTGGCGCGAATATTCCCCCCTCGCTGTGACCTCTCTAGGCCCACCCTGCCTCCCAACCAGTGTGCCAGACTATTTTCATGGCAGAAAAGCGGGTAAAACGCGAAGCTGACCACCACCTCAATCAAACTGCGGGGTTAGGAATGTGTGAATCTCTGCCTCCATCTATGACGCTCAGCGCACAGGCACAGCAGTACCCAGTACTGTATTTGTCTTTATGACGCTAACAGGTATAGGGTAACACTGAATTCATTGCAGACCCATCAAATCTTTGGCCTGGCACTTCCCACATTCAGAAGTTGTGTCTTTGCCAGGAGTGAGGTTACATTTCTGCATCAGGTAATAAAAGAATATATTATCACTTATTCATAGACTAGAAACGACATGATTTCTGTCTAGCGACTCCAATGCCGCGATAGGGTACTCGGCACAGTGACGGGCCTAACAATCGACGAATCGTGGCTCGATTCCCGACAGGGGCTAGAAATTTTTCTCCAAAGCGTGACCTGCTCTGGGCCGCACCCACCGTCCTTTCCAATGGCCACCGAGGGTTTTTTCTTCAGGGAAAAACCAGCCAAGGCGCGACGCTAACCTCCCACTTCTAGGTCAGTGCAGAGGTTAAGAATCAGTAGAGCTATGCCTCCACTTGCCGCCCCCCCCCCCGTCCCACATTCCTTCATAGCGTGTACACGAACAACCTTACGTTTAATAAGCTTCCATCAGATATAACGACCTTTAGCAAACTTTGCTTACACAGACAGCGTGCTAGAGGGCAGATATTCTTTTTTCTCATTATCACTGCGAGATCAGACGACTCTCACTGGATCCGCGGTCTCTAATGGGGACGTCTTACATCTCCCAAATAACAGAAGAAAAATTATACGGTAAAACTGAAGTTCTTGATAAAAACTTGTTCCATGGCCACTGTATGCACCACAAATCCCACATGGATTGCTCTAGCACCGAACACGGGTCTCCGCAGTGAAAACCTGGCGACTAACTGCCTGAGCCATGGCAGTTCCTCTATGCAGCGAACATACTGCGGATGACACAAGGAGACCTGCCACTGCCGTGGCCATAACTCAAGCTGGAACTGTCTCGACATTCCTCTAAATCCGACTTAATCTTCTATTTTGACAGCTGTGTTATTTAAACATATATAATATCTTTAAATGTGTCTCATTGACATCGACAGCAATAACTGTTTTCTGTTCCTCTTTTCGTCCTCTCCTTCTGCTGTCCACAGTGCACAAAATTCAGTTTAGTGTGTTCAAATGGAGGTAGATTAAGAAAAATGTCAATTTTCCTACTGACTTTCCATCTGATTTTCAGCAGCACCTGGACCTCTCCACAGCTCCCCCACATTTACTGAGCGCTGTCAATGGAATGTGTGGGCAAGCAAATGTAAGAATTTCCGATTTTTCAAAAAAACATATATATATATATATTAAGGGCTTGTTTTCTCTTGCACACTTAATGTGGGCGGAGGGACTTTATGATCCGAGTGTAGGGCACTGTGCTTAGTTTGACACATGGTCATTACATTTTATTTCTCTGGAAGCGATCACGATTCTTCAGTTCTGAAATATCCGCGAAATAGGTAATCTTTGTTTTCCCCGTTTGTTCTGTCTGGCTTGCCATCTTTGTCACATTACTACATTTATTACAGTATCACCATCCTCCTACTCCTTCTCATCTACAATGAAGAGCAACTACAATTTAGCGGATTATTCAGAACCCTTCTGATAAATGATATTCACAAACACAGACCAAAAGTTCTTTCAAAACTGATCTTCGGCGCGTTATGGTATTTGGCGTTCATTTTACTTATTTACCTGTTTAACGCTGCTTTCATTTGGCAACATTCTGCAGCTTCGATTGATAGGTTGATTAGTGAATAATTAATTGTAAATGAGCAGGAAGGAATCGGTCGTAGGCTAATTTAAGAAACAGCCCACAACGTTCCTGATGTCACTGAGGAAAACCGTGAAACACCTGAGGCGATCTCTGGGCTGAGAGTTGAAAATCGAATCAGTGTTGCGAACAATCCACCGCGACGCCCGCTTAGACGTATGAAACACTGAAATACGTCAGTCAAATGCCTCACTGAGGTATTTTCGATAAACAACACCGTACCCTTGTTGTTGCTGGCGTAGTTGTCGCCGTGTCGTTGTTGCCGTCGTCATCACTTCTCGAATGCCGCGGTAATAACGTTAAGACTGTGCGTATGGTGGACGCCCCTGAGCAGCAGACAACCGCCCACACTGCGCCACTGTCGCCCACTCCCCGCAGAACTAAGCGATCATGACAGTAAGAAGCTTATACACCTCCACTGTTGGGGAAGAGAAGAAAAGTACCGCCATTATGTAGCTCTTCGGATAGCTCGAGAAAATATCTCCCTCTTCCTTCTTTACTCCATACCGTGGTATAGGATACTCTAAACTACACATATTTTTTTCTTATGTGCTTAATGATAGGATGTAAAATACTCGTACGCACATAGCGTGTGTAGTCCTTCGTCATTAGACAACCAAATGTTTTGTTTTAAAATAAAGCAGGAAGATTTGTTTACGGGACGACTGAGAAAAAATAGTGTACTGCCTCTGGGGAAGGCGTACCACTTCACAACATGGTGTGTAAAAAACTAAATTTTTTATAGAAATTCTCACAAATGTATGCAGCAAAAGTAGACTGTGCTTTCTCATTCACTGAGCAGTCTGTCCTAAAGACAGGTCCACAGACTCCTCCAAAGCGAGTACTCCAAAAAGTGCGATCCAGCGCTTCCTCTTTCAATTCCCAGAACCCTTTCTTATCCTTATGGCAATCCAGTAGCTTCCTACGCCTTCTTCCTAGTCTTCCCGTCACTTCTATCCCTCCTTCCATCTTTCCTTCAATAATGCTTTCTACAGGAATAAATACTCTAAAGCAAATTACGTGACATCGTCGAGTTGTGTAATTATTAATTACACCTAACTAGATGCAACTTCCGCTAGGCCTTTAATATAGAAAGAAAAATCTAAAGGAAATTACGTAACATCACTAAGTCGTATTATTGCTAACGCCAACAGAGTACAAATGCTCCCCGCTATACGCAGTGAAAAACGCCGCTTAAAGAGAACCCTTGCAGTGGGGAAATTCCTGCCCGTAAGAAGTAATGTAAATATGGGTTAAAGCAGACCGGGTTAGTTTGGAGTTTGTGTAGTGTACGTTGTACAACTAAACATTAATTAAATGCCTTCGGGAAAAATGTGTCATTGCTCAGGTGTGCCAGTTCATTACGTTAAGAGCCAGTTTCCTTGTACAGCAGAGCTGAAAATTCAGTAGTGACCGACAACAGTGTTTCCGTTTGCGTTTCTCCCACTTCCAGCAATGAATGGGTGCAAACATCATTGATCTTCCTAAATACCAACCTGTCGGACAATGACGTACGATTGCACATAAACGTTGCATACAATGAGTTATTACTTTTAAATTAATGAACAATGAATTATTCGTTAAACCTTAGAGTTTTCAGGCGGTGTTTGACATTTACCGCGAATATATCGGCGATTACTGACAAGCCGGCGGCAAGGCCCCTAACTACCTTTGCACACAGCACACAACTTATTTATTTACTTATTTATTTTATACAGCCGCTATTGTATTATTATTATTATAATTATTATTACTACTACTGCCACCATCATCATCATAACCTCTTTTCCATGCGTTTCGTTTCTTTGTTATTTATGTATTTTTTTAATGTTCCCGTGCTGTCTCTATAATTGGCCTTATGGCTGTTATGCTAGCACATTAATAATAAAAATGAAACTGTATTATTATTATTATTATTATTATTATTACACACAACCAACGGCAAGAGGGTAAGTCATCCTCCTGGAATTGAGTCTGTTCAGAAACTGTGCGAAAGAACTTAAATCAGGAGTATGACAGTGGCAGCAAATGGCGGATACATGCGAGATTAAAGCTGTTCTGTCTCGGAAAATTCGTGCTTCTTGGATGTGAATCACCGTGAATACCGGTTATGTTTTCCGTATACGTAGTCCTCAATACTTTGGCCGCGTACATGCAGGGAAACCGACATCGGTGCTCTTGCGACGCGAACCGCTTGTACAAACTTCGCTACGTTTTCTATAGGCACAAAAGCATGAGACGCGCGGTTGTCTATTCTGTGCATGGCGACAGTTCTGACTAAGCTGATGTTGGTGACCGACTGGTACATACCAGAGAAATAGCGACACCGAATACACACTGTTGTAGTCAGAAGATGTGAAACGAATATGCATACCCCGCCTAGCAGGCCCACGTGTAGACGGTAGGTAATGAGTTCCAAGCATAACTTATAATGCCTAATTCTCTGTTACATGACAGTCTAATAAATTAATAATAATAATAATAATAATGTCATTTTAATTCCGTGAAGAACTTGTTGAGTGCAGATTCTAACTACGTTAAACCTGTCCAATATGACCTTAAAGTTCTGCATCGTAGCCATGTTTGTTACAGGTAACGTACAAATAACAGTTTATAATGTAATACGTGGTTACTTTTACGATATATCTTGCCATCAAGTTTCATACTTCTAGCTCCTATGTTCATAAGTGAACAATTATCAGACTGACAGTTAAATAAAATGTTTGCAAAGCCGCCACGCTGCTGTTTTATAATGTGCTAAATACTCGTACAAAACTTGCAGATTTCCTTATTATCATACACATTTTCAGGACCCTAAATTAAGCGTCGCTAGTGCGACTCACACTCACAAATTCGTAGGTCTGCTCTGACATTATTTTTGACTGTAGTGAATATGAAAGTGCGGTGCTGGAATAGATTCCAAAGCCAGAAGTTTCACACAATGTTTTGTAACAATCTGTCAAATGAGCCAAAGCTAAAAGTGACGAAACACCGACATACACACAGACAGCACAGTGACCCAGCAAAAGTCACTTTCTGCAGGAAAGGAACATACGCTAAATAACTGTATTAAGGTGACAGTATGGACTGCACTCAGCTGGACCGGGATAAGGTACAGAGGTGGACTCGCACGAACAGAATAATTACCCTTTTGAGTGTCACAATAGGAACAACATTTCTTGACTAAGTGGAAGACTATCAGGTGCCTGTGTCACAACCTTACTTTGAAGTTAGTTGCATGTACGTACATCGAATTGTAAATTTTATTTTGTACAATACTGTAGTAAGCTGAAGAACTAATGGCAAAACTTGACAACGATAACGTTTAAGGCACATATAAACACGTTATAAGCAGTTATATTAATTATATGTTTGTGTTAAATATAAACTACAACTCCCCAGTCAGAAGCAGGCACGGTTATATCCCCACGTTTCCTTTAATGACACCAAAATCTATAGTCACACACCCCATATTACAAGATTATCAGCAAAGTGGTACGGATTATCCGGTGCGCGGTCCTGAATGTGCTATAAGCTCCTTACATGGAATCCAAACTTAAAATTCTGAGCTGCAATTTCCGTCGTCAGCCATTTTTCGGCTTACAAGGCTAATTAGGAAAGACAACACTCCAAAACCGCCGAATTTGTGACACATCAGTGCCCACTTATCGGGCAGTGTATAGCCTTAAGAGCTGTAACTACTGAAGAACTTTGGAAGTAACAACAAAAATCTCTCCCCTTGAATGACAGCTGTTATAAAAAGTAAAGCACTGCACTTCCGGTTAGAAAGAAAGAAGGCCATACCCAGTAGTAACATAGTGGACTCTACATGTATGTATAAAGGTGTTCACTTTGCTCATACTTTCAGCTTAACCTTTGTGACAGCTTTTCAAAAACTTGTTTAATGGAACAGCAGAGACATGTTTAACCAAAAGTGACAGGATTGTTACGGTGTGAAAGGACTTAGTTGGAAAAGTGCGTTGTACGATTTGAAATCTCTTCTTACATTACAGAAGCTTTTATTTTTCAGAAGAATTACATGAAATACGTCGAATGCAGTTACGGATGTTGGGTACAGCGTTTACTTTCATTCGAACAAATATGACGGTGAACAAGATTCTTAAATCATAGGGTATAAAATGAATTTAGTACCTCACCAGTCGCAATAAACGCTTCGCGCAATGCAGAAATGTCGTGTCCTTGTCAATATCCGGACGCCTGTACGTACGCGGTACAGTAGTTTCATTCAGATGAACGAGCTTTCATTAAACTTATTCCCTGTGAGAACCTGTCACGAGTCCCCAATAAAATTCGACTTCAATAAAAATTTTGTCAACCCTGCGAGAAATAATGCAAATACGTCACATACAAACGTAAACTTGGTACGTCTCTGCAAATTTTTCAAGTGGTTTCTTTATTGCAACTGTTGTGGTGCATTAAATTCAGAAAACTGTGACACCTTCCTCATTCTAGGACGTTCTGCACATTTCACTGAGCGGAATGATGTGGCGGTGAGGCTTGGGAATTCAATTACATGGTAACCCGACTTCAGTCACGGAGAGATTAACTACTATTGTCACTGTGGTTCCCCTGGCTTTATCCAAAGTTATTCCTGTTAGAATAGAAACAGTATCAGCCAGCGTGATTCAATTATATCAGTCACGAATCTCGCTTTTCAAATCCCACTTGCGCACTCACCCTTCTTTACCACTTTCCCTTTCGTTTAATGTTACGTAGGTTCTAACCGTTGCATCTGGCACAATGTCAGCACTCAATCATATACGCATGCCGTTTATTGAGCAAACGGCGCTTCAGTGCGCTGTCAACCTTGCTACCGAATTTGCCGTGCCTGCTTGCGGAAGCTGCTGCCACTCGGTTCATGTACCGCCAAGGTCAAAGCCAAAAAACCCTGCACTTTGCCCACTAGCACGTTTATGTGCTCCGTACGATACCCATAAGAAATATCGATTGCCTTTCTAATGGAAACACACAGTGTTCTCTTTGAGGTACAAACCGAGTTTTTATATACACGTGCCATGTAATTAATTTCAGTCCTCAAAGGGTAAAATGAAATATCTGCATTCGACACACAGTTCAATACCGAAAAGTGCACCATACTAAGATATCCGCAAGTTGTAACCAGAAAAAACACTTTGTAAGATCCATACACTACCATCTATCAAAGGTAAGATCTACATCTGTCCAAGCACCTCTCCATGGACTAAAAGAATAGATAAATTCTTATACAAGGCACTATACGGACGTAAGGACTTCCCTAGAATATCCGTCAACGGCGGTGAAGGAAAAAGGGCACCTGGTCCCTGCTTGAACGCCTTCCTTCCTGCCTGAAGTGGGACGCACAGATATGAATGTCTTCCTGCCTGCCCCACGTGGGACGCACAGGTATGTTCCACTAACCGTGAACGAATAGGCTACACAGATCGGTTCGCTGCTTCCAAATAGCTCAGTCGCGAATACAAGATGACCTAAAAGGCTTCTCTTTCAAAAGGAACAGACCTTTGATCACTGAAAGAACGTATCACATCAGACAGCAAATGGAGAGTAGGCGTTAAGTGGGCGTTGCATATTTAACACCTATACTCAAAATGCGTTGCTCTGTGCTCTTTCTACTGATAACTTTGCCAGCCGATTTTTAAGAACCGATAACGGAATGCGCCTTTCATTTCTACAAAAGTCAGCACCAGCGTGGGACTCAGTTCCTGCCACTTTCAGCGATCACGCAGGTGCCTGCAGTAGTGTGTCGTAAGCAGACACCAAATGTTCCACTGGCAGCCAACGTCGAATGATTAACATATGTACACACTGGAAATTATTCCGTTGTACTGTCACGTGACACACATTTCAGACCATCATACTGCATCGACAGAGACTGTTACAACAAACTATGCACACTCGGTCGTCAAACGACGGATACACAGAATATTATCCACCTTCACCGATTAAATAATAATAATAATAATTATTATTATTATTATTATTATCATCATCATAATCATCAGAAATTATCTACCAGAGAGAGCACCGCTGAAATAAATCTACTATATATTGCCATGATAATTATAGGGAAGCAGTAACTCGAAAAAAGTACGATATAATCAACAATATCAGCAATCGACAAGCACTGATTTTCAACAGGAGGTTTTAGCGTACTTT
This sequence comes from Coptotermes formosanus, assembly GCA_013340265.1. NCBI lineage: Eukaryota > Metazoa > Arthropoda > Insecta > Blattodea > Rhinotermitidae > Coptotermes > Coptotermes formosanus. The sequence continues at coordinate 1,052,050 of BLKM01000436.1, read as the reverse complement.
AACCATTATTAAAAAATCAGGAACTGAGAATTTCACTACGTGACTCACGCAGCAGAGTCCTTCTTGCAAAGCCAACAGTTTCTCAGCTAGTCAAGATATTTCCCGCATTTTATGGAACCCGAAGGTTCATTAATGTGCCACTTGTCCCTGAACTAAGCCAGATTAATTCCAGTCGGTGCCCTCCTGTCCTGTTTCTTTAAAGTTAATTTGAATATTATCGTCGTATTTACGCCTACGTATTCCAAGCAGTCTCTTGCCTTCAGATTTCCCTACTAAAGCCCTACACGCAGAAAAGTTCTAACACGTATATTATTGTTCAAATTATTTTAATAATTCCTAAACTACAACAACTTACGCGAGCTGAGGATTCGAAAATTTTCGGAAAGAGCACGTGGATGGGAATTTTAAGGTGCTGTATTTTGATTATCTAAAATATATGCGTATGTACATTCTCATAACATTGGCTCATGCAGATGTGTACTGTAGACTACACACGCCAAGTGCTGGATAAATTGTCAACCTTACATGAACATTAGAAGAGTTTTTAAACAGGGGATCGGTATCAATAATTTTTTTTCACACTACACCGATTACACTTGTGTCAGAAAACGTGGCCATCATACAAGGTACTGAAAATAGCTCCTAAACGAGGACGGAGAGATATAAAATTCAGATCATACAAATCAGCTCTTAAAACTCTGTGGTCACTATACGTAACGCCGTATTTAACATGTGTTAACATTACAGGCATACATTTTATTGGTTAAAACGTCGAACTTAATGTAACTAGTGTCGCGCCATTAAATTCACATAACAGAAAGCCTTACGACATTGTTTCAAAGCATATAAATTCTTTAACGCAAAGTTATCTAAAATCAAGACTTCAGCATCCGGTTTTGAAGACTTAAACGAGTTAGTCATGCGTTCGAAATAAGAATTATAAATATATTACACTTCACCTGAAATTATTTGTCACATCGGTGATGATAGACGTCGTTTCATGCAGTGATGGGATATGTTAGACCTTAACAAGCTTTTTTATCAACAATTTTGAGTGTGATTTATGTGAATGGAGGCAAGGCACTGCCCGAAAAGCACGGTTATCTCAACTATAGGCTATCTTCAGCATTACCTTATCACTGGGAATATAAAGAATCCCGCCTAGCAAGCTCCTCAAACTCAGAATCGGATTCCTTCACCCTTGTCACGCGGGCAAAGGTCACAAGTTCAAAAGACCACACATGCTGGCGTTAGAAACAACAAAATGTAGGCCTATATAATTTATAGCAGTTCGTGTATAAAATGTTTCACATTTCGGTCAGGAACATTTCACAAGTCAGCCAGAACACTGCGTAGGCTACGGGGTAAATACGTAATCGATTTCCGGCAGCTGCAATATACAGTATGTTTCTCTCCACAAAAACATACAGACCGACTTTCGGTCCCATCAAGTGTCCTATTCAGTAGATACCGAGGGTCCCTCGGACAACAGGACAGCAGGAAGACGCAACTGCACGCGGGAAATAACATCGAGTTGCTTCTTGCAATAACCTCGCAGACCCCACAGTATCTACACAAGCCGCACATACGGGACGTGTTTCTGAAGCCAGCCTTTCTTCCAAAGAGGCGCACGGAGAGTTATACACCTCCGACTAGATACATGACTGTCTGACCCAATAGTAGTAACCGTCCGTCCGTCCGTCCGTCCGTCCGATTCCCACATTTCGCGGCTACTCCTCAACGCATGTCCACCTTATGGTGCCGACCATCTTGGAATAAAGGGGCCGAATCATGAAACTGACCGATCACCTCCATTCAGTGAACAAATCAGTAACAGCTACAGCTAATCTCTAGTCCTGCATACATGTTCTTCCATGTCCAGGTACTTAATTAAGTACAGCGAATATTTTCATAAACTACTACAACTTAACTTGTTGCGATAGCTTCAATCGGTGTCATGTATAACATGACAGAAGGAAAATCGGACTTCTATGCATTAAAATTACAAGCCATATTACCCTGTGCAAGCGCCCATCTACCGATGTGGTTTGAACTTAATGTAACAGCCCTGGAAACGTTTGGGGTCACTGACGTTATCTCCGCGCCACAGCACTGCCCATATTCTTGCAGTCGTGATAAAATTCTGTCACTGTGTGTAAAAGTGCTATGTACACGACACCACAGTTCTGCTGATGCTGGATACTGCAACCCATGTAAACCTTTTGTATACAGACATGAAGAAGATAAAAGAGGCTGTCATACAAAGGTCTGAATAAAAGCGTCTCGCAAGTAGCCTATGTAAGTTCATCAAATACACCGACCTAGATGTTCGCACATTTGTTTGTTCTTTACTTCTTTCTCCCACACACTCTCCTTTTCGTCTCTTGGAGAGGATTACTGTAGTTTTCCAAATCGTACACCTTCCACAACAGAAGGAAACATGTGGTAAACACAAATCCATCCGGCATGTTTTTCTTAAGTATTTAAGTCACTAACTGTAGAAAGGTGGATACATCCCTATGGGTAAGCGGGATTTGACACATGACATTTTTCTTCCTTCCAGCTTACGGGCGAGAAAAACACAGATGAAATGCAGAAATATAACAAAATGACAAACAATGTGGTCAGCAGGGAACATTCTCTATGTCGTCACAGTTCTGAAAGCAAACGGAATGGTTCCAGGGATGTACAATTACCTTACCCACGTACATTTCTGTATCACGTCCCCTCACGATTTGGGTGAAAAATGTCACAGATATAAATACCCTTGCCGATACTGGAAATTACACTCATTGATTTTCAATGTAGCGTGTCTGATACAACATGGACTTTTCTTTCCAGAGACCGCCTGACAACTGGGATGCTATTCCCCTCACAGACAAGGAATTTCCCCCTCTTCATGAAGGCTCTGTAAGCCTCTTAATGCCTGTAAGCATCTTGTAGATTCTTCCCTAGAGATAAAGCAGCTGCAGCGTGAAACTGACCACTATCATCCATTTATCGCCTAGGTCGGAGAATGCCTTCACGGCTTAGAGGATTAGAACAGAGAATGTTTTATTTTATTTCAGCCATTGTCAGAGGAAATACAAAGAAGTGTAGTTAATAATGAGTTTCTAGTGAGTATTATGCAAAATCTGCGGTTCAGCAGGGTCGCTGAAGACTTAAGTCTTCCCATACGTGATATTTTATGAAGGCGAATCAATCATTCATGTCATTTCAAAATAAACTGCTTCATGCAAAACATCATACGGCATGTTAATATCTGTACTAGTTATTAAACTCATACACGAAACATCGGTTTCAGCAGAAATTCAGAATATACCGAACGGATTCGTGACCATCGAAAACCTAACAACGGTTCGTATAGATTTCATTCAACCTCCGAAAATAATTTTAAAGCACTATTTACCTCGCAGTCTGAACGAATGGTCAAACAGACCAGCAGGAAGGTCGATGGAAACGCCCTCCACGGAACGAGTTCGACTCCGAGCGGTTTTATAGCCATTGTTTATTTCTTAGGGAAAGTAGGCTAAAGTTCAATGCATTAATAGAGTGACTCAAAAGCTGCAGTCCATATACTGTAAAAACCGAAGTCATAAAGCAAAGTGACACACGTGCCTCCTTCATTAAGCACATACTGCCAGCACTGCAAACGTCGTGTTTTTCTAGTGTCACATAAATGTCCATCTACACTGCGGCCTTCCGGGTCAAAACACGACGCAGTATCGCAAGTGATTACCAGAGTTTCGGGGGGAAAAAAACCTGCTGCCGCCATGCTCATGGTAAGAATACTATTATTGCACTTCTAACAATGGCCAGGCTATGGACTGGACAACCGTGAAATCGTGGTTCGTTTCCCGACAGGGGCAAGATGTTACCTCCACTGCAAGGCGTGCAGAAAGACTTCGCGGCCCATCCAGCCTCCCATACAGTGGGTAATGAGGGCCCTTACCAGGGCGGTAAAGAAACCGGAGCTTGAAGCTAACCATCACTGCCAAGCAGTGCTGAGGTTAACAATGAGTGCAGCCATACCACCTGTCCCATATAAGTATCCCTTCACGGCGCGCACAATGACAGCACTTCTGGTAATAAAATGGTACTCCATCACAGTCGCCGTTCAGAGTGCAAGCAGATTTATTTCCACTTCCATATCCGTCGTGATGGTTCAGGCACAGGAGAACTGTCACTTTTGTGCCTTTTACACGTACAGTATTGGGTATGTCCGCCGCCATTTCCGTCGTAAATCAGATGGTCGCACAACAAACAATGTGTTCTTTTCTGGTTATAATGAATATGATTTGATAAGAAAAAGTCCGGCGTAAAGAATGTATTTTCGTAAGACATTGTCAATAAGTATCGCACAGGAATGAGCGCTTTCAGGTGACAGCTGCAAGACTACACTTCATTAAACCTTCTGAAATGGATAAACTTGGATAAGCCCATCGGTAATGCATTCAGTCTTGACTGGATATTCGCTATAAAAACGTAAGCCCATCAAAATAACTCCGGAAAATATAGCAAGATATAACGAAATAAACACTTTTTGGCCCCCTGAAATGCAACACAAGCTTTCTACCGAAGAAACCGGTTGTGTCGGAGGAAGCTGCGATATTTCTGCCTGTGCCAGACAGAATCAACCCTACGGTCTAAGACAGGAGTTTAATTTCGTTTACTCGGAAAGATCATGTTCTACCCTGAGTTGTTTAGACTAACTGGCCTGCTCGTTTCAGTTGGTTTAGATTTGAAATTAGGAGAAGTTAATGGCCGCTGGAAATCAAGACAAGTTCTCAGTTCAATTCAAGTACGTTTTCATTCCTCCAATGTTCACTCTGTACAACACCCCGCCATCTTACACAAATACTGTCCACAGCTTAAGTCGTAAACTTGTAAGAAACTTATTATCAAATTACAACTCAGACAGTCGCGTCCACGGGGCCAATATATCCCCCAGGCAACAAACAAAATATGACTTTTGAAGGCATGAAATGTAAGGTGTATTCAATATTTGGTGAAGAAGAGTTTCCAAACGTGCTGTTTGGTACTTTATATCCCATACTGTTGCCAGCTGCTTGTCGGAAAAACGTAACACCGGCCTCATCAAGAAAAGAAACGCTGCACAACGTCTACTGTTGGCATGCAACAAAGTATAGAGGTAACAGGAATAAAGCCATTAAGCTGTAAACAAGTCATATCAAGCTTGCCATACAGTTCGTTAAATACCGACCATGTCAATAAATGTATAATATTAAGACCACAAAACTTAATAAAGTAATGGCGTTTTACAAGTTCCACATACTTTATTTCATGTCCCATTCAAATTTTGTAGAAAGAGCAGTTTTTAACACATCTTCACCTAAATTCCAGACTAGAATGAAGTTGTCCTGCGTTACTTTAAAATGTCAACCCCACAACAGGAACATAAACCGGACGGACAATCGCGAGCTCTGCATTATTCTTGAACTTTTTGTACTTGGTACAATAAGACACAAAAAGTAACAGCTTGCCAGCCCACACAGCATCCCGATGTCGTTGCCCTGCCGACATCCCACTCACCACTCACCACAGACGTCAACATGTCAATTGTCACCGCTAAATATAAAAATCTGTCCTGTTTGTTTTCCATTCTAGTAAATGGAGTTCAGATTACAGGCCCAGCCCCAGTTCAAAAGTAGTCCGCAGTTTAACGTTTAACAGCGTTCACCGATCAATTTCCGCTTCTATAGAGACAGGCCTAATGAGAAGACACGACGGAATCAAAAAATATCTTGAAAACACAGTGCCTCGAAATCTGAATGGAATGAAGCGGAACAGGCTAGGATACTGTGGCGAGTTTTTGTGACGAAGTATCGGATTTCATAACAACAGGAAATTACTTCACCGGCTGATTATCAATAATACAAAAATAAATATCAGAAAAATAAAATGCGAAGAAGTAAATTCGATTGAAAAAGCTAAGAATATGGTACCGATGACTGGTGCTGTGAAGATGATGCCTAATCGTGTGGTGTCATGAAAGCGGAGAATTTCTTGCCCGGCTTACTAAACTGCTCAAGTAAGGTGCTGTGCCACAGTTAACGAAAGAGCTTCGGACGGCAGACTTCACAAGCCAGTTTCATAACTGGTTTGTAGCGAAAAACAAAGCAGTCTACAGTGTGACAGACAGACATGCCCTGGCAATGCACAAGTACCATACCAAACAATTGTAAAACATCGGGCAGAATTACTTCCGCTACAGACGACTGGAATGAAAGTGGTGAAGTGATACGTTCTGTGGGGAACAAAACATTTAGAACAGTGATACTTCTCCTCATCCAAGACAACAGACGTCCCGAGTCTTTTACTGACCTTCCTGAGTCAACCCATGTAATGCAGAATAGCAGGCATTTCGAAATACCGCCCCCAAACTGTGCAACATTCCGAAGACTCGTGCGTCACAGAATAAGACAGGCACTGCCGAACGACAGCGAGTTTTATCAGTCACAGAAGAAAAGGCCAGAGCGGAGAACACAACATAATCTCCAACACAACTTCAGATGGCTCCTACTTCCTTTCTCTAGATCTCCGTGTATGTTTTGTAAAATACCGGATTTTATGGTGACGAGTCGCAAAGCTAATCAGAGGTAAAATAAAGAAACGAATTCAACTTTTTTGTCCATTCATTTTATGATACTGACAGCATGTCACACCATATAACATCGAGCGTTCAGAAGATCTGTCATGGAAGAACTTGAATAATTTGCTATGGAGTCGTGCTACTAGTTAGAGGCATGATACGAACTTATTTTGGCAAACGTAGGCCAAGCATATGCTCGACTGCTTTTTATTTCTCTCACCTTTTACAAGTAAATTTCACCCTATGACATGCCATAAAGGCATAGAAGAGGAGTAAAGGTATAGCTGTACTCTTTCTTTAACCTCGGCGCTATACAGGGGTGAGTGGTTAACACCACGCCAAGGCCGCTTTACTCGGCGAATGACCCAGTACCCACTGTATAGAAGGCTGGGTAGGCCCCAACCCTGGGCTGCAGGCGAGTAAAATCTCACCCCCACTGACATTCGATCGCCGGACCGTCCAGTCCGTAGGAAGTCGCTGTACAGACTATTCACCTTCTGGTCGTCCAGAACAACATGCATTAGCCTTTTAAACGACCGTCACGTAATTCGTCGAGAAACGATTATCAGCTGCTTCCAACAATGACGCAAAATCTTGACAGCCATAATTCAACAATGATTGGGAACTAGGAAGAACTGATTCGACGCCTTACAATTCAGGACACGGGCTTCTGTCAACACGGAACAAAAAAGTTCGCCCCACGATATGATGCACTATTTGCGGGCGGGGACTAGATGGAAAATCAGTCAGATAGCAGTAAAATTAAATCTGTTTTTGTTAGATTTTAAAACAAAGAAACGCCGAATATATGCATCGTACGGTATAATGCCGAAGAGCCTGGAGTTAGCCGCGACCTTCGCGTTGACGTAGTCCCTCAGCGCCATTGGATTTACCTCGCATATCAATTTATGTAACCTGAGGGCAGATGAAGGTAGCAGAGTTGTGTTGCTCGACATATTTTACAAAGAAGCTGAAGTTCTCAGTCCTGTCACTGGTGTAATGGTCTTATTCCTTGGTGCGAACATTCCTGCTACACACGCACGAAAACTTTAGAAGAAATTTGGGCAAAATTATGGGAGAAGAGAAATGACAGCCAGGTGTCACCCTTGAAGAGTGGCTTAAAAACTACTGGAGACTCAGCAACTGGCGCCGCTCGCGGCACAAACGTGATTTAAACAACTTAATTAGTTACTACAAGGGATCGGCGTAAAACTTCCTTCCTGCAGAGAGGAAAGACAGTTTTAAAAAAGGGGTTTTCGCGCCACAGGACAGCCCCAGTAGACTAGATCTACATTCTTACTCTCAGTTCGCTTCTTAGAACAGCTTATGCAAATGTACATTCTGCACAATAATTTTCTCTTAATTCACCTTTTTGCAATACAATCAGTACCGCAGAGACCAGTGTAACTTAAAAAGAGTATCTGCAAATTAGAACAGAAAAGGAAAGGGCCTTAACGACATTGCTGCAAGCACAAAATTCCATCATACAGACCTTCATTTAGACCTTCGCCACCCTATCGCATTTCATCTAACTTATCGAAAACTCCTTTTCGGAAGGAGGTTACAGTAAGGTACACAAGAAATAAGAAAGGGCCGTGAGATTCGAGGTTCTCAGCGCAGTGTCGACAGGACTGTCTGACCCTGAAGATGAAGGCACTACGATGCTTTGAGGCGTCGGGAACTATTTATCGGTCGGCAAGGCGCAACATACTTAAAGTGCTCAAAGGATCTGCAGAGGTTGCGCCGGGCAGCATGCTAGCGAATAAATGGCAAGATTTGTGCAGCACGTGTTTATGTCCAGGGCGAGACGACTGCCTTCCACCCCCATCTCACTCTTACTTTCTGCTTATTTATGTTCCCTTTCTTCGTAGCTTCCTTTCCATTGGAGCTATTTCTGCCTTTTTAATTTTTACTAGTCCTTCTTTCATCTCTCTCTGCCTTGTTGTTTCTCCGACATCCATTTACTTTCTCGCCCTGCCTACCCAGCCGCATATCCTTCCTTCCTTCCTTCCTCCCTCCCTCCCTCCTTCCTTCCTTCCTTCTTTTCCCTTTAAATCAGTAAGGAAGAAGAGCTTTACAATGCAAGAAGAGAGCATAAACCCTGTTTTCTGAACATAACCTAAGGCGAGCCTGCAACGCAGGGATAGCGGATCAGTCATTCCCTCCTTGTTGTTGGTTGCCATTTTTCATGTTGTGCAGCTAAGCTGTACCAACTGATGAGTCTGTGCACACTGCATCTCTTCTGCATGATGTAATGACGCCGTCATTATCGTAGAACATATAGCGTTGAATGCTGGGGTGACTGATGCACGATGAACTAGAAAGTATTTGAGATGGAAGAGGGCGTGACGTAATCGAAGTACTATCCCGGCACTTCCTAAACGGACTGAGGGAAAACCACGCAAATCCCTGGTAAGGATATCCGACGTCTCCGTCTAGATCCCAACCCAGCACGTCCCGAAAACCAGTCTCAAGCGTTATTGCTACGCCATCCTGTTCGGTATTATGAAGCGTCGGATTACGGCGACTTGCATTTTAATTTTGGGACTACCAGTAATTCATTCGCCTGCACAGCTGGTAGACCTGTATGTCGAGGAGCGCAAACTTAACCTTCTGTAATAGCCACGGCTTCTAATGCGATGAGCTCTTTCCTCACCACGTCTTCAATTACCTCCACTTTCATGACAAATCTGTCAAAACACATCATCAGTATCACCTTCATCCAGTCAGTATTATGCAGAATCAATAATAGTATACCGTTACTTCGCCTGCACCTTACCAAATAGTCAAATGACAATATCGGTAGCATTACCAAATAGTCAAATGACAATATCGGTAGCATTACCAAATAGTCAAACGACAATATCGGCACCAAAACAATAATAAATACTATTGCAGACACGTGCATTTATAAGCAACAATCAAAGCTATAAACAAATTATAGATTTCCACTTACTCCAAAGCCTAAATACCTGCATATTCCAAACATAATGAACCAAATGTGTAATTTATTGACTCCAAATTCTGAAATGGAGTTCGGCGTGTTAGCTTATGGATTTCACTACAATGTAAGGCAGTTTACGAACGATCATATTTACATGCCTACATACGTAGCATTTCACACACGTTGTTATATTAAAAAACGCAGTCATGTCACGGTCCAGGGGTGAGAGTCCCTCTTTCAAATACCGATCCCGAGACCGGCTAAGTTGCATACTTCCCTCGGTCCTTGCGGCAAACGCCGGGACACTACCCTCCATGCACGTTACCACTCCATACAGCCTGAAATACTGACAACCAACGTGACTAATTTTTAGGCGCGTGCGCAAACTTACGAAAAGCGACTGTTACCTTCATCATGTCTCTGTCTCTGTCCGTCTATCCACATGGAACAACTCGGCTCCCACTGGACGGATTTTCATGAAATTTGATATTTTATGATTTTCCAACAGTCCGTTGAGCAAATTCCAGTTTCATTAAAATCTGACACGAACAACGAGTACTTTACATGAAAAAATATGTACATTTATGACAATACCTCGCTGAATTCTCCTTAGAATAACAAACGTTTCAGACAAAAGTTGTAGAGAAAATCAAACATATACTTTTTCATAAAGTCAAGCCGTTTGTGAAATAATGTGAAAAAAACACGGAAAAGCCCGACAGGCCACAGGTGACAATATGATACGGCGCATGCGCTTTGCGTGCTGGATAACTAAGGCTACAGACACACACTCAGAATACGTAGTACGTATTGATTTCCCACGGCAACAATGGTTACGCGAACGCGCCTTAGGGCTACGTTATACGTATACTGACTGTCTTGTTTCAGTATTGTATCTGCGGTGCACACGGATTACGCGCCTGATGATGACCGATATACGTGGAAGGACGCTGCTCTCTGTCTGACAACACAATAAAAGTACATTCAACAGCTGTCGTGTTGATGATGAGTAGGCATACTGTGCTGACGCCACATTTAATTACATACTTTAATATTAATATTACTGTGATAAATTAAGTAAACAATAAGGCGGCTGAGGGTCCTTCACCAGTCTTACTGTTGTACACAAAGGCATACAAATGGAGTGAGAATTCAACGCTATGTAGAGCGAGATGAAGGCAACGTGGCACCGGGGTCAGTCTGTATCACGAGTAACACATTACGTTTAATTAAAACACGTAATTTACGTAGACCCAAAGCTACAAAAACATCTAGAAGGCACCACACCGTACTCACTAATCTAGAAGGCTGGCCTTTCAAGTTCATAAATACGATTCGATTCCCGAAGTCCGGTGTTCAGTTATAACATGGCTCATCATTCCCGAAACACTATCGTTTTACAATTTCTCCACCGTTTAGTATCAACAGCATTCTTCTATAAGTTAAGCCAATTAATGGATCACACTTTGCATTACTAACAGCCAGCATAAACATTACGCCAATTTTCGAATTACAAGGGCGAAAGAAAGGATCTAAAATACGTTCCACTAAAAGTATTTCCCACATAACGTCACATACTTTAATGCCAAGCTAACCTATCAGACGGCACACGGTCCCTCTTCTGCAACCCCACCGTTATGGTTTGTACTTACAACAAATCAACGACGCTGAAAACAGCAAGCCGTAAAAACTGATTATTTGGTGCACCAGTGCTTTGGTAAGTGGAACAAGAAAGTGTTAATTTACTGGGATAGTTTTTGCGAAATACAAATCTCAATCGTCTTGTTCAGTCCTGGTATAAACTAACAGTAAACATTACGGATGTTTAAACAGGCATAAAATTGGACAGTTTTGTTCGAGACTCCCGGGAGAGTTTGGTTGTGGCGACTAAATACAATGCTATTGTGAAAAAGAATGGAAGATGCGACTCATGTGAGTCTGCATAACTCGCTGGATATTATATGTTACTAAAACAGACACAAATCTGCTGCCACTAAGGCACTAAAAATGCACAGTAATGATTATTTCGTCTGATCATCGTCTTTCTCCTCATGTTCGACACACCTTGGACGAACAAATACGGACAGCGACCCTCCAGGCACAGTAGCAGCACAGCAGTATATTACTTCGTTCCATTAGCAACATAGGGCATTTGTGAAGCATCTCCATCTGACTCTGTTGCCCGCAACCTCGTAACCTCACTGCATGTTGTGTTGCACTTTCCTGCTTTCTCCAAAACGATCCTTTTCCAAGTTTGCTTCGGTCTTCGTCTCCTTCTGGCTCCCTGCATATTCCAATCCAATGCTTGTTTTTCAATGGATTCATCCCCCTCCTCAAACTACTTGTATGACCGATCCACCGCCATTTTCTCACTCACAATTCGCAATATTACACGCTTCTGTCCAGTAGCTTCCCACAGCTCGGTATCACTTATTACCTTAGCCCATCTCATGCCCATTATTCTGCGCAAACACCGATTAACAAAGGTTTGTCCAGGCACAACCAGAACCTTAACTGCCAACCATCCTACTGCTAATGTCAAGCATGCATAGAGCTTTACCGCTTCAATATCTACAATCCTTCACGGCATGAAAATTAAATTATAATTCCATAGGCAGTTTTCTAATCAAGCACTACCTACACTTTTAACCCTTTAAAGGAAGGAAGAAAACAATTTGAAAGTCCTTCCACAGTCCACCTCCGCTATAAAAACCCATCAATTAATGCCGTGTAGAGAGATAATCACTGCTTGTTATGAAATCAATAACAGCATAGAAAAATACTCTGTGAGCGAGGGTAGGTTTTTTAATGTTAAACCTAGTGGTACGTACAGTAACCACTTGGCTTCAAGGGTTAATGCCTTGCTCCCAACAGTCAACTTGTCTCGCTTCTAAACTGCCACCAATAATAAAAAGTAAGTTTTACTCGTATTTCAGGTTTTCTGTCGAGGACCTGTACATTAAAGAAGCGCTGAAGGCCTAACATAACTACCAGTACTACCTGCGATAACATCAGAAACTCTGCAGTTCGTCCACCCAATGTATTCATGCATTTCGTATAATTTTCCGTAATACAGATTATTTCCGAAAACAGCGCTAACCGACCGGTCTGTGTAAGGGAGACCGACCGTGTTTTCTGTGAGGTTTAAAATGAATCTGACATACAATTTAGATGAGTGTCAGTCTTCATTAACAGCAGGTCACACAAAATGTTACCACTTATTTTATCATAATTTCTAAATCAAAAATGAGCCTTTCTAATAACAATCTGTACGTAGCAATCTTTCCGTCAAACAAGAGTCTGAGGTTGTGGGACGGATTCATGAGGCTCCGGATATGGATTACTGATGGCCTCTTGCAAACATGTAAAGAAGTTTTGGCTGACACAAAGAAACTACAAATCCTCCAGAAGGGGCTCCACCGCACTCTCGGTTACAACACTTCCTTTTGTCCTCACTACGATAACAAACTTACTACTCGTAGCTATATCAGACACTGCACCAAAAACGGCTATCACAGAAGTACCGTCCAACTGAAACAAACACGCAGGATAGAAAATCAATCGTCAATACCTACATACATTTTAGTTAAACAATAAGTTTGCTGAGTTGTGCACATTCCATGGAGAGAACAGCTACGGAGAAGAATGACTGTCATGTGGGTGCCTTAGTGACAGGCGTGATGAAGCGTTGCAAGCAGGCGACGTTAGTATTAACATCCAAGTCAGCAGGGGAGAATATATCAAAAGGGGGGGATGTGAATGCCTCCCTTCCCACAGGGTTACTCATTCGCTCGTGGGCGTCGTATAACAGAACCACTGGACCAAGACATCTGGACAAAAGCTGACGAACAAAGTTTCGCCCTAGAGTAATTCTGTGGCATGTTTGTTCCCGCCACACAGGCAACAAAACACTGCACTGTGTTGCGGGCATTTACAGCTGACCGAATTTAGAAAACGCGCGAGAAACGCATGAAATACACGCTTTATGTTCAGTGGCCACGATATTTCATTTCATGAACAATTAGAAGTCAGCACCAACACACAGGATGATGGGTCCCTTTGCGACTAACTAACTGGCTGCCTGCCAGACGTACAAACATACTGACCCCCTTTTACAGGGCAACAGGTATTCAAACTTTTCAAAAAAATCCCTAATACACCGAGTCCCATACAAACCCTCACAATTTTCCTACCGTTCGTTTTAGTAATATTCTCTCAGCTACCTTCAATACCCGAAGTGGTACCTTTTTATGAGGTTTGCAAGCAAACATTTGGAAGAATTTAGTTTCCCTTCAACTAATGCTACACGAACGGTCTGTAATTTCCTTCATACGCCACACTGTAGAGGTAAAAGCTAAAGTTCAATCTACAGCCTTCCATGAAGGCAAAGAGAGGAGGCAGAAGTATAGCTTTACTCCTTCTTTAACCTCACAGCACTAGATGGAGTAGGTGGTTAACGCCACGCCCCGAAGTTTTACCCCCGGAAATGAGATGGTAATCACTGTACAGGAGGCGGGGGGGGGGTTCCCAGGGCCGGTTTCCTGGCCGCACTGCAAACAGCAGAATTTATAAAGCTGGTCCATATTTGTTTTGCTGGTTCCCATTAATTTCCTGTGTCTTCCGTCCAAGCCTACTGCCCTTTTTGTTTCCGAATACCTTCCATCACTCTTCTTACATCCAAGTAAGGACAGGTTTTGCACCTAAATATAATAATCGGATGTTCTAGAAACCTGGAAGATAAAAAATAATAATTCTGACCCGAAAGACAGCCTTTCGATCATAAATTTTTTGGACATTTTAAATTCTACATCAGATATCTCAACAGGCACAGCCTCGATACCAACACAGCGCATGACAAAGTATAACGAAGCAGAATTTCGACATGCTAAATACTGAGAAATAACTTCCAAATCCTGCATTCACATCTCACAACCTACGTTCTGAGATCTTCCACATAACCACTACATACATTCACGTGCTACATAGGTAGCTTACCAAGTATCATTTTGGTGAGCTTCAAGTTCTCATGGCAGTGACTACCGATAACACTAGGCACTGATGCGACACCGTGCAGTCCGGTAGAAAGTTATACCTACAAGTCCAAACTGAAATCAATTTTAAAATTGGTGCAGCAACGGCTACACTTTACATTAAGTACATATATTAAATTTTGCGTCTATTTTCTACTTTCTCACCCGATCTGGATAAAACTGGGGTATCTCAATTCTCTAAGAAATACTGCTGAGTAAAGCGAGTTTCGTTACAGTTGGGTGCGGTAGAAGCTACAATTTACCAAGGGGCGTTAATGAAAATTTTCGCCTTTTTCTACATTTCTCGCCCGATTTGGATACAACTAGGTATATCAGATATACATGCAATGGCTTTGAGTGACTCTTAGTTTTGTTTGCATGTGTGCAGCGGTAGCTAAATTTTACGTATGGCTGTAACAGAATCTGTGCCCTATTTTCTACATTTGTCGCCCGATTTTCGTAAAACTCAGTATATTATATATCCACGCAATACTGTCATGCAGCTGTGAGTTTCGTTAGAGGAAGTGCATCGGAAGCTATACTTCAACTACGAGCGTAATTAAAATTTTGTCCGTATTTTCTACATTTCTCGCCCGATTTCTATAAAATTCTACGCCAGATCTCCACGCAATGCCGTTAAGAAATTGTGAGCTTCGAAATAATAGGTGCAATGAAAGGCACATATATATAAAAGCACTAATAAAATTGTTCATATGTTTCCTACAGTTCGCCACTGACTTGGATAGAACTCGGCACACGAGATTCACATGCAACGCTGTTGAGAAACTAAGTTTCCTTAAACTCAGTAATAACGCCATAATAAATAAAAGGCTCTTACTGCCCGTGAGGTTGTGATAAATATGATCTGGTAGGAAGGCACCATAACTCTACTGTTTGTTGCATAAAGTTAATTTTACATTCGCATACCGTACACAACGATTTTTAGGCCTACATACTGCCTGGCACGTGTAGTGCAAACTTTTCAAAAGCTCGATGCAGTTTTCCAGTTGCGAGGAAATGCTGCCTGATCAGCAAAGGGAATCCATTTAATATATTACTCACACAAATGGTGATGGAAATGTCAAAGCCATATTGTAGACAGACTAATCCTGTAAATAACGGAAATGATAACAATATAATTATCGACTTCCATAAATGCGGCTGTATGCGCTCACACATGAATTATTTCAGACTGTTTGTGATATTAATGTTTTGTTATTATATTCCCTCTAAAATGTTAAATTATTATCCTCCGCTTCAATGCAACCTAAAGAACCAGCAGGTAAATGAATTGCTATTCACGCCGGATGGATATGTTGAAATATCTATCAAGAAATCGAATACGTAGGATTTAATTTCAGGGGAGAGAACTTGAAAATCTACTGAAATAACAAAATGTCATTACAAACACACTGTGCTACTTCACAAATTATATCCCCGCCAATACCAATTTTAGGCGCGTTCACAAATTTGTATGAAGCCACTATTAACTTCGTCATATGCGCCCGCCTAGAACAATTCCGCATCCGTTGGGCGAATTTTCGTGAAAATTTTATTTAGGGGATTTTACTAGAATCTGCCAAACAAAAATAAAATTTCACTGTGCTTGTACAAAAATAACCGGCACTTTACATTAAGAAGTGCTTACATCTACGACTACTTCGGTTACTTCACATGCGCGAGCATTCCTGTACCGAACTTCTAGTCCTTGCTATGTATAAGTATCTTCCCAGCATCTTCTTCTTCCTTCTGTTGTCCTACACAAGACGGATTTGTAAACGCACTGTGTGTGTGTGCGCGCGCGCGTGCGTGCGTGTGTGCGTGCGTGCCCAGAATGTTCAGTAAGTACCACCCCAGGACAAGTTGCACTCGTAGTCCTCACCCTGAAACTCATGCCCAGAACACCAGCGAATAATCAATCGGTCCAATATTTCTCCAATTCAGACATCTGCCCCAGCAATAAACTGCACGTTCGATTCCTGCGAAGCAGAAATGACGCATGCACAGAAATGACATCCACTTAACTGAAGAAAATACAAATGATGAACAGAAGCATGGCCAGCAGGGCTGCTGTGATCGAAAAGCATATCCTTCATGTCAACTGTGGAGCGAACGCCATACGTCGCAGTTGGGAACAGCGAAGTGAATGAACGTGATTTCCTAGATTACGAATTTTACGTCATTACATCTGCTGTTAGTTATTACAGACAGAAGACTGAAATGAATGACCGCTTTGAAACGTGTGTGTCTGCGACTTGAAAACTCACTGCACTGAAGCGTGTGCCATACACATGTCGCTTCACAGCATGCTATAAATACAGGAATATGAATGAACTGAAGAGCGGGTGCCGGGTTGAGAAAATGAGTAACTGTGAAGGTGTGTGGACCCTAGATTTATCAATGAAATATATGGTGAATGGATTTTACAGACCTGTCTCTAAATTACAAATTCCTATCATAAAACGCATAACACATAATTACCACATTAATTTAATAATTCTTAAGAACAGTACATAGAGCATTAATGAGGAAAGGAAAATATCCGTCAATGATAAAGTAAGAATTTGGAAAGGTGTGGTTACAGCCCCTTCCGGCCGCACTATGGCCCTGGGATCGACTCAGCCTCTAACAGAAATGAGTACCAGGAACATTTCCTTGGGGGGTAAAGGCGGCTGATGCGTACAGCTGACAACCTTACCACCTTCATGTGCCGACTGTCTTGAAATCTGGGAGCTTCAACCTCCTGGAACCCTAAGGGCCTGTCCGGGCCTGTAAAGGGACTGCTTTCCCTCTTGGTTACAGCCCACTTAACCCTTTAAAGACGAAGCGTATCTGTTTTATATAAGGACTCAGTGCGTACCGCGCTGTAAACACTCTCCACCTCGGTTATAAAAACCAGTCTCTTAATGTTTTATAAGGCAAAAGTTGCTGTTTGTTCTGAGATCCGCACACAACACATAAACGCAATGTTGGCACCACGTAGAATTTTTTAATGTTAAACTTAGTGGTACGTAAAGTTACCGCTAGGCTTTAAAAGGTTAAAGATATCCACTGTCTCAACATTCGCCTGAGACCGGGAACTAAGCAAAACGTAGCCTTCGTTAGCGGGTAACCCCTCTAAAATTCTGGCACGGTACGTCCTCAACACATTCACACTGAACCCTTTCGGTACAGGTATTACGTTCACGAACAAACATTCCACGATAGCGCCAATATATGTTCTTATTTGCTTGTTACGTTACTGAATGAAGCTGCAACAATTACTTGTCATACAGGTGGGAATGGAAGAGGGAATTTATGAATAGCAAGTCTACAGGCTTTTTACTGCGGCATTAATCAAAAGGCGGCTAAAAAACAAAAATCCAAGCTCGAACTGAAAGCGGGTATCGATAAAATACGACGTGCAAATAAAAATCTCCAGTTCTATACCATAATATTTGGTTATAAAACCTCATACAAAATGTCTCTCTACTCTGTGTATTTCCTCCTTGTTATTCCTTCTATTAGGTCTTTTTCTCTTCCCCGTCAACTTTCTATATGCATCTCTCTCTCTCTCTCCCGTTGTATGTCTAAACACTACGGTACCGAACACTTCTTCTTTCACAAAATATAGCCAGTATAAAAATAAATTTTGTAAATATTGGGAGACACCTTAACTTAAGCGTAGAGTGCTTCAAGTTAATACCTCAGACAAACAACGAACAGTATCCATCGTAACTGTGAAGTGACTAACAATTTTCATAAACCTAAAAATGAACTGTCCCATCAAATATCTTTCCACAGGTATGTCCTTAAGTCCGATATTATCGCAAAAATCCTCTGTAGAAGCAATATTCAGAAAGAAAAGACCTTATAACAGGGAACTGAAACCTATGGCAAGCGTATCCAATGTGACAAGCAAAACGAATTTACTCGGCACGTAAGAGTACTTGATGCGCCGCCATGTTTTCGTATGAAAACGGTGTTAATTACGCGTGAAGAGCATCAAAAAATATTCATCCTTCGCCGGAGCACTGCAGGCTGAACTGACTGGACTGTGGTACTTTGTGCAGTTATGATCAAACTGCCAGTACCACTGTCACGGTTCGTAATTGCTGCTACTATTTGTAATGTACCACTTACAGGAATCGTGCTGTTTTTTAGTCAGTTTACTGCAAATAAATATTAAAAACAAGATTACGGCCCAAAAAGCTGTCTCAAATCGCTTTCAGCCCGAGACCCCACCCACCGCACCTACTCACTTTCAAAAAATCCTATGGGTATGAGACATGCTTGCCTTCTAATCTTCTAGCATTTATGCCACTCAGCCCCAAAAAGATCCACCATCCCTGCCATAGAATAATTCGCGACTATGTTCAACCTTGAATCATAGGGTAGGCTCCTATTCTCTGCCCTCTAATAGGAGATGAAAGCAGTAACATATGACTGGCAATACATGCTGGTTTAACAATCTTAATATTCTAGTGGTGTTTCCTTTTCGGGAGTACTTGAGTACAGTTCGCAACATATGCACACATATATACAACTACAAGGAATTGAATATTTACAGAATAGCTGATTTGATTTAAAATCGGGGTTGAGTAGTCAGCATTAGGGAAGTCTACCGATACACTGTCAGCTCAGGGGACGGATACCTTAACTGACACGTTTCGTAATTTTCCTCAGTGGCTTGAGCAAAATCTTGGCGACAATATCTTCAGAATAGGACACTTCCGTTTTCTTCCACATATTTCATCACTCAGACTAATCCTCACACTGTACGCCATGTATACTATGCAGATGATATCGCTTCGTTAAATAAACTAAGTAATATATAAAACAATTATCGGCACATGTGAAAATGCATGTAAATCATCCCCTTCGCTTCAACATTCTAAACATAACGTGCGTCCTATACAGAGAAAAGTCTTGCCCAGTTTACACACCGTAGTCACAAACTGTTTCTTCACGTCTGCAAAGTTATCCAAACAAACACAATTAGGAAACAGACCAAGATACGGTGATTAAACACACCAGCGGCCGCACAAATGAAACTCATTTCCAATTTATAGTATAAAAAGAATACAATTCGGTAAGTCTTCTGCTAAACCTAAAAAGTGGCAATTTTCTTAAACTCTGGATACCGATCCATGTTGCAAATTGATATCAATGCACTGTATACATCAATCGATGTCCCACAGACGCACCCATTGTAGCGTTTGTCAGCGTGGTGTTATGAACGTGGGTGCTCCACACACGTGTACTAGAAGGGCAGATCCACAACTTCTGCATTAAAAGTCAGCTTTCAGGTTTAAATATACCGGCACACTAGCCGGTACAAACGGCTGCACGTCATTACTGTTTGTAGTTAAAGCTACTTTATATTAGTTAATAATTTCTAAGGACAGAAGCAGCGGCAGCGGCAGCAACAGCAGCAGCAACAACAAAACAACTACTGCTACTGCTACTACTACTACTACTACTACTACTACTACTACTACTACTACTACTACTACTACTACTACTACTACTACTGTGCTGTTGCTGGGAATTCACAAACGGCTCTCACAGTTTTTTCGTACTTTCCTTCCTTAAAAGAAGGAGTACGTGTGTGTGAGATCACCATGCTGTGTGTGTGTGTGTGTGTGTGTGTGTGTGTGTGTGTGTGTGTGTGTGTGTGTGTGTNGTGTGTGTGTGTGTGTGTGTGTGTGTGTGTGTGTGTGTGTGTGTGTGTGTGTGTGTGTGTGTGTGTGTGTGTGTGTGTGTGTGTGACACAGAGAGAGAGAGAGACTGAATCCATTTCAACGTTTGAATCAGTTGATCGATTTTCACGAAACTCTGTATCAGCACTATGTCACAGGAGGCCGCCGCAAGGCCGCACATTTTAATTTCCCCACAGTCAGTACTGTGCGAGACAAATTAGCTTTCGCAAAACACTACAAACAAAAACCCAGCTTGAGTTGTGCAACGTTACAGCAGCACTGGCCTTGCTCTACTGGAGTGAATTATGAGTCCTTAAGGAGAAAAAAGAAGTCGCAAACAGGCTAAGGAAATTAAATTCACGAGAGGAAACAAGAGCTGCACCATGGATGATCAGATACAAAATAAAAATATAAGACAGCAGTTAAATACTTTCGGCGTTACATACACAGAAGATAATAAAAACAACTGGAGAAAGAACATCGGATGGA
This sequence comes from Coptotermes formosanus, assembly GCA_013340265.1. Lineage (NCBI taxonomy): Eukaryota > Metazoa > Arthropoda > Insecta > Blattodea > Rhinotermitidae > Coptotermes > Coptotermes formosanus. Next base: position 1,031,293 of record BLKM01000436.1, on the reverse strand, counting down.
TGGAGAAACACAAAAATCGCCCTCCATTACCACTGTACAGGAAGAAGAGACCGAGATAGACCATTTGGAAGCCAGAAATGAAGCCAGAACACGTCAAAAGGCCTGACAAGGGGACGATGAGGTAGAAGAAAAAGTAGTAGTAGTAGTAGTAGTAGTAGTAGTAGTAGTAGTAGTAGTAGTAGTAGTAGCGGCGGCGGTGGTGGTGGTGGTGGTGGTGGTGGTGGTGGTGGTGGTGGCGGCGGCGGTGGCGGTGGTGGCGGTGGTGGTGGTGGTGGTGGTAGTAATTATAAGGCGGACCGCAAATTTGGGAGGTTGAAACAGCACTCGAGCCACGTACTTAGGGTCCTACAATGATGTACGGTGATAGATATTAACAGAACTTTTTGCAAGAAAATTTTTTATGAAGTAAAAGAACAACATGGCCGTGGCGCGAAATTATTCTTTAGGCTTTCGGTCTGATGGTGGCAACTACCAATCACTGTAGTTAAGCATGTAAAACTGGGCACCGGGGCAAATCATATAAATGCCGACACATTACTTACGATAGAGTCTGCACGTTAACAGTTATAAATATGGCACTGATGTGAACCTGAGATTATATCGGACAAATTAAGTCTATACAGAATCTGCACATAATTTATCACCAAAACTTAATAAAGTGATAATAATACTATCGTTACAAATCCATCGAGTTACACACACTGGTCTATGCAACACAAAAGCATGCCTTGTGATTTCCATTGTGACCTCCTTGTTATTTGCCAAATAAATCAGACAGCTGTCAAATTCATATTGGGCACTGAGATATGTAATACACTCGCATAGACGGCATTTACACAGTTGAATTCCTTCGCATTTCCTGGCGAGTGGCTGTCATGTTATCGACAGCTTTCTTACTTTCTGTTTTGTGTGGTTGGTGGAATCGAGGTTCTGTTGATTAAATTCACCCAGACAACGAATGGTGTGCAACATATCTGGCGCACTGGTGACCCTACACAGACTTACAAAGCGGTGACGCCTCAAGAAACCTCGGTACAAGTCTTCGAATATTAAAGTGCATAAAAAAAACCAGACTGTCAGAATATCAAATCCGTAATATTTGCTTGTCGAATTACAGACATACCAAACTATTCCAGATAAGGAATACAATTTTGCAGGAATATCTAGGCATACCAAAGCCTGAGATGTGTGTGAATTAGACGATGCATAGTAAAACTCATGTTATTTGTTTGCAGAATGACTATACAGACCAGACAAAAACTATTTTAAAGTTGTCCATTCCGTGCATTTTTAGATCAATGTATTCGATTTATTAAACCAACCAAATGCACGTTACTAGTTAAACACGAGTGTTAAACACGTAACTCCGACATGTTTCGGTACAAGCGTACCATATTCAGCGGGCACAATAAGCCAGGTTTGAAACCAATTGTCAGTGATAAGCTGTGCTAAAGCTGTGTCGTGTTTATGCTGCTGGCTCGACTACACGACACAGCATAAACACAGCGTGATTCCTGCTTATAACTGATACTTATAATACAACGCCTTTAATGGTTTATGGACTCTATATTCCAAATCTGAGATCTCAATAGTTACAGTTAAAAACTAAATACTCTTTGTGTAGTACATATCTCATAGTTACGGGATCCGATCTACGTTGGATAGAGATACGCACTAGACACCTGAATATATAACGGCACAAACTACAAGTTTCCAATACTATACGCAACAATAATTTTAATTTGTATAAATCATATTTATTGCATAAGAAATGTTTTAATCACATTTCAACCATAAGTTTTCAAAATCAGTATAAGCTGTACGTTTTATACATAAACAACATCAACAACGGAGCCTACTACGGACTGTGGAACCCCGTAAATAATAGCTTTCATTGGCAATTGGTTTTCAGGCAGGCATATCATGCTCCCTGAAGATGGTACAACTGCACCGAAACATGTCGCAGCTACGTGTTTAACACTCGTATAAAACCAGTAAAGTGCATTTGATTGGTACAATAAATTGAATACACAGACAGAGACTATTCACTACGCTGCAAATAAGTAACAGGACAGAAGTATTTATAAAATAAATAACAGGGCGTTTAGAAAATTCAGACGTATTCCAAATATCTTCACTTACCACCCGATCACTGTCCAACAAAAGGGCAGAGATATTCTCTCCACACGAACAACTCATATTCCTTAACGTAATGTAGGGCAATACGAACGGCTTAGGCGATAAAGATACCTCACAGTACTTCTCTAACTAAACGGCGCAGCGTCCTTCTTGACAAGCCTACACTTCCTCAGTCAAGAAACTCCACGTATTTTACGCATGCAGAAGGTTCACCGCCGTGTTCACAAAAGCCCCTCACTGGTCCCTTTCCTGAGCCAGACTAAACCAGTCCACGCCCTCCCATCCTATTCCTTTGACGTTCGTTTTAATATTACCATTATATCCACGCCTGAATCTTCGACGTTATCGCTATCGGTACAGTTTTATTACCAAATTTTCTGTGCTTCTCTTCCTCATGCATGCCACATGCCCCGCCCAACTCACCCCCCTTGACATTACCGTTCTAATAGTATTTGGTGAGCATAAATCGTGAAGCTCCTCATTATGTAATTCTGCCCTGCCTCCTGTCACTTCCTCAGCCTTAAATCCAAACAAAAATTCTGCTTAGCAGCTTTCCTGAAACACCCCCAGTCTTAGTTCTTCCCTTAATGTAGCAGACCAAATCAGACATTCATAAACGACATAGGCAGGACTGCAGTACTTTGGTAACAGAATGAGGGTAGACACTCAAGGGAAAGGGGCTTAGGAGAGTATTTGGAGGGTCGAGAAGTTTACGTGACTGTAGTTTCTTTCAAGCTTCACATGTCATGGAGTGTGTAGCACGCATGGGGGAAAGAAACTGATGCAACATTTTGGTCGAAAATCTCAAAAGAAGAAACCGCTTGGGTGGTCGAGGGTAGAAGAAACGTCACTAGACGGGGACAGTTGCATGTCACAAAGATCCACTTACTCCTAACCTCGGCACCTGACGGGACCTTACAAGAATCTGGCGTAAAAGTCAAAACAGGCGGCAAGGCGAAATGCAATGGTACACTTTTGTGAATACGATAATGAACATTCGCTTTCTCTAAAAACATGGATTTTCTTGTTCAGCTGTAGGTAGTTACGTAATAGTGTCCGTACTGAGGGTAATGCGTTATGAAGTGGAGGGTAACGAAGAGGCAAATAACCTTCCCTGAATTTTTTTGCACGGCTTCGAGAAACGTCACGTATGTGCTGAAGGCCACAAATAAATCCTGTCAGCAGCTGAGAAAGGGAACACATTTCAAATATGCAGCAACGCACACAGCATGTTGCATTATTTAATAACACAAGTGGTATCAAGTGAGCGGCTAGATTTCCGTAGTTCTGAATAGAATATGTGACGTCGGAAAAGAAAATATGACAGCAGCGCTCTACACCTGAATCTGGAAGTAACCGATTCGAACTTCCTTCTGAAAAACTCTCCAGGAAAATAACGGTACAGTATTGACTCCTTCCGCGTTCTTACCTAGCAATCACTTACGCGCACTTCCCGCGTTATTCAAAGCCGTCACTTAATCTAGCAACAAGTCAGTGAGAACATGCAACGATGAGTATTATTCGTAAGCTGATTCGGAGCTATAGCGGTTGTGGCCAAATTCCGGGCCACAAAAGGTCTGTCGCACCACACACGTACCAAATACGTTTCAACCCTTCGCTATTACAATGATATAATTCCGTAAAAGTAAAAACGTACAGTTCACCCTACAGCCTGTCATGAACGCAGAGACGGGGAGCAGATGTATAGCTCAACTCTTTCTTTAACCTGGGCGCTTAATTGAGATGGATGATTAACGCCACGACCCGGCCACTTTACCCCAGGAATGACCGGGTACGCACTGCACGGGAGACTGGTTGGGCCCCCAGGACCGCTGTGGACGAATGCGGAAAATTTCGCCCCCAACGGGACTCGATCTCCAGACTGTCCAGCCCGTAGCGAGTCGCGATACGGCCACGCTATACCGGCCCCTAGGTACAAATAAATTACTTCGGCTGTGACAATCACAACAGTATTCCCTTGATCTGATGACAGCGTCGTGAAGAGCAAGAGTGGCAAACTGTAATCTGCTGCAGGCTGCAAGACACAAAGTCAAAAATGCGCTATTTAAAATTCTGCATTCCCCCCTCATTCGATGTACCTGCTAATACAGGACTGCCATTCTCATGCCAATCAACAACAGACACTACGAACTCTATGGAAACAAATTCCTTCCTGAGTAGCTGACAGTCTTTCACTTCGTCAGAAAAAATTTCTCTCCTGTAACGAAATCCAGGGGTTCATTGACGTAGTAACAACAGAACAGTACACTACTCTAGACTCAGTTGAATCCAGTCCACATACGCCCACCCCCAATTCCTCTGAAATTAATTTCAGTACCATTATCCCATGTACGCCTATATCTCCGAAGTGGCCATTTCGTTTCAGAGTTCTCATCTAAAATTGTGTGCATACGCTATTCCCGTTTCTCCCATGTATGCTACATGCCCGATGTGGTGACGGGTAAGAACTATTAAGCTAATTATTCGTGCTGACACTGCCTCTCCCTCAGTTCCAAATACTGTCCTCTGTACCCTGTCTTAAAGACATTCAATCTGCATTCTTCCTGCGCTACGAAACACTTCAGAGTAGTGACTCTATTATAAACAAATGTGGCCAGCTTCACGATATTACACTACACAAAAGAACCGATTTTGCCTTGTGCTGCTGTAACAACACTGTGTCGAAAAATGTTCCATGTAAAAGTTGCAGATCTTAGTTATGTCGACAAGTTACGTCACGTACCCACTTTCACAGGATGGGCCGTCGTTTAGGAACTTACTGAAAGTTACATTGGAGCTTAATGAAAAGTATAGACTTACAGTGGGCAAGTAACCACAAATGTAACAATATCTCACCGAAGACACACCCCAAACAAATCGTCATCGAAATCCGTTACATGGTTGCAGCTGGAACATTCGGAACGCTAGACAGACCAGCCTTTCCCATCGCGTTTCTGTTTTATACACTTCACTCAAACGACGCGTAAGATGTATGATTTTCGTGACATAAAACAGCTAGAGCGCCGATTTGTACAGACGCCTGCTACCTTCCGTCTCACGGCGAAGCAGTGCTGATGTTCCCACCATATCCACTTATATTACCCCGTTAACGGAGAAGGCCGGTGTGCTGTCCAACAACTCCCAGTGCGTGAATGAACCATGATTGAGTACACAGCTGTCTGTGTAATTTGGTCCTGGAACACGTATCTCGTTATTAGCATCGCTGTCGGCGTCATCGTGGCGAGAATGTTAAATTTATACCATCGGTAGTTCCGTGTTATATTTAAACCCAAAAGAACACAAACTCAACAAAAATCCCAATACGGATCTTACCGTATTTTAGGCTACTTTCATTTCTAATGCTCATGGAGTAGCTCTAAAAAAGAGCAAGGCACCAGGCGCGACGACTGAAAGGTTATTTTAGAACGAGCCCACGGTTTTGAAAAACAGACTGTGGGTTTAGTTTTATTTATGTACATTTAAGTGAATTTTCAATATCGCAAATTATACAGGGTCGAATCTTTGAATAACTATAGAAGAACGAATTCGTAAAAAAGGGGGTCTAAGCTGTTGCAGCCCAATTTGAGACACTACACCAGAATTTGCCTTGAGGGAACAAGGAAAAGCAAGAAAATCTCAGTAAGAACAGCCAGACTCCAGGGGCAGAGATGTGAACCCGAGACACCACGAACACGAAGCCCCCACGACAGTCAGTACAAAGCTGTATAACTCTGTACGCGACTTATCACTTCTACATTCCGATCACTGCCGCAAAGACACTAAAACACTTAAGCCCCACCAATTAATGTGCACGTTATTACTGTCCGATTTCCTGGAAGCACCTTGCTCTGCTACAGGTTACCCGGACTTCTTGTGAAACACACCTGTAGGAACTTCCCCGCCTGGCGGCAAACAGAATGCCGGCTTTTATCTCCGCCTGCCATGCATGTGTATACGCCAAAACTTAAAAAAAAAAATATATATATAACACATACGATGGTAAAGTCCCCGTACACTCCATTACGGCGTACTGTGGGAGCAAACGTGCTCCACTCATTCGTAAATGCAGCACTAGGTGGAGGTATGCGGCCAACTTCAGGCCCCGGCCGCTTTACGTCAGGGGAGGAACTCCAGTATCCATTGAATGAGAGGCTGGGTAAGCCGCAGAGCAGGTCTGCATGTTTCGGAGAAGAAAAAGGTCTCTTGGTCATGCCGGCAATAGCCCATCTCACAGCCCAGCACCGAAGTACAGCGAGCGACCCTAATCGTCACAATACACGCTACCTTCCCGCTCGGATACTCTTCTTGAACTGCTCGACCCTGAAGGTGAAAACGCTGCGACCCTTCGAAGCATGGACACAGCGTCACATACCACAAGACCAGACTCCTCAACAACGCCGTAATGTCGCGTGACCTCCTCTAGTAGACCAAACATGGTGCTCTGGCGGCTGGCGCTCCTGCTTCGTAGTCTAGAGGTCCCGAGTTCCCTGGACCGTCAATCCTGATTGACGTTTATCGTGGTTTCACTCAGTTGCTCCCGACAAATACCGGGACATTACTTCAAATTTGGCCACAGTTGCTTTATTTCACGTCCTTTCCAACTCGCTGTCCACTCATCATCCTACCATTCGACGCTGCATAGTTTAAACTCCTAACAGCGTCGTTTAATAAACCACAACTCAACACAAATAGATTTATGGTTAGAAGTAGACCACTCTAATCCACAAATGAGAAAAGCGCCAAATCAAGTCCCACCAAGGCTGAATGCTTAGAGGATATACGACTTTGGGAACTTAAGAGAAATCGTTAACTAACCAACAGGCCTACATTTTCACTAGCGCTTACATGTGTGCCAGCAGCGCCAACTATCTACAAAACTCCTGTCTTATTTGCGTCGCCAGCAATAACCACTGATTCTTGAGATATGCTACAAGGCAATACGCACAAGCACAAGTCTAGCCTTTATTGCGTTTTATATTAAGATTTGCCTTGTTCATGTAAAACTCTTGCATTGTCGCTTTGCTTTCTTAGAAAGTTTTCGATGGTACTATAATGTGGGCTACATCGCGGTCCGATTGCCAACATATGTGGTGGATAAATCAATAGTCAGCGTTCTGCAGAAAGCTATTCCTTAACGCTGTCATACCCAGGGTTCCGCTTCTCCGGTCCCACCAGTCGTTTTCCTAAACAAGACAGCAGCGTTGGAGTAACCACTCTTGCCGTGGTAAAGCAAGAAGTATTACATATTCTGTGTGTGTGTGTGTGTGTGTGTGTGTGTGTGTGTGTGTGCGCGCCTGCCTGCCTGCCTGCCTGCCTGTCTGTCTGTCTGTCTGGAGCATTACTAATCCAGCATGCAAAGTGCATGCGCCGTATTATATTATCATCTGTGGCCTGTCTGGCTCTACCATATTTTTTTATGTTATCTCACAAAGGGCACGATTTTCGGGAAAAAAAATTGTGCATAAAATGTGTGTTTTGATTTTCTCTACAAATTTTATCTGAAACATTTCTCATTCCAAGAAGAATTCAGCAAGATACTGTTATAGATGACACAGGTCTTCATATAAAGTGCCTGTTATTCTCATCAGATTTTAATGAAACGCGAATCTTCTGGGCAGATTTTCGGAAAATCCTCATATACAAAAATTCATGAAAATCCTTCCAGTGGGAGCCGAGTTGTTCCATGCGGACGGACGGACGGACAGGCAGACATTACGAAGCTAAGAGTCGCTCTTCGCAATTTTGCTAACGCGCCTAAAAAGCAACCGCATAAAAACCCCCCGTCTCACCACAACGAAAAACGAAACTCCACTTTTCCTTTTTCAACAAGTGTATTTTTTAAATAAAGTGAATTTTAAAAATCTGTTAGACAAATATTTAACGCATAGCCTTATTTTCAAGATTTCATGACAGGTGCACACACCGAATTTTTAATGGGGGGGGGGGGGGGTGACCCTGAGGCTATATATAATGTTTCGTTTTAACAATTACGTTATAAAAATAATGTACGTAAAATATAACACTGTTTGCAACTGCATTTATATGCATACACGTTCCATGACTCACAGTGTCCTATCTTCTTGTTCTTTTAATTTTATTAATTTATTTTTCAAAATTCTATTGTACTAGTCAACAGAGGACTTCAGTGGCTGATTTCGCTGAAGGGTAAAATCACGTAGAACTTTTGATATCATAATATCTACAAAATGTGTTTTTTTAAATTCCAATTCTGGGCGGTTTGGGGGGGGGGGGCGCAGCCCTGCACCCCTCTCCGCCCCCTTGGATGCGCGCTGTTACACGTTCCACCAAGTCGACGGCCGAATTCCACCAGCAGGACGCGTCCCACCGGTTGATGAACACCGCCATTGGGGTTTGAGAGGCTCGGCTTTTGGCAAGATGGAAACGCAACGGACTGTTCCTACAGCTAGTCACAGCACCATGTACATGAAGCAGATATGGACAACGTCATAAATCAAATAACACCGTCAACCGAGCGGATATGTTCAACTGTAACAGTCTAGGCTTGTCTTCGGGAGGTGTCCAGTTCAATCCCCAGCATGAACACTGGCTATACTGACATACGTGCGTGACACCCTGCAGTCCCTACAGAAAAATACTGGGGCTGTACAACGACTGGGCCAAGATTGCCTCCTACCTCATCCTACAAGGACGTCATACAGTCTTCAGATGCTAACAAGACACAACAATGAAGCAAATCGTGGTACACAGGAACTTAAAAACATTTGGAAACGTTGACGCAGCACACACAGATATTCTGACCTCCAGCATAATTAACGCAGTAATATAAATGGATAAACGACATAGTCCCAAACCTAGAATGTGAATAATAATGATACGTCCACTACCGTATACTGAATTCGCTGCAGCGACTGCAAGGTGGCATCTGTAACTCAGAGCCAACCATCGTCGCAAAAAAGAGTATGTGCTGATGTACCCTTTACAACCAGGGTCTTGGCTCGTTACCCTAAGATCATCCACTCTGAAATTAAATCACAGCATGGCGCCTCACATGACAATTTAAAAACACCTGACGAAAATAAACTCAGAACAGTATGCGTTACACAGTATAATAAAATTACACATACAGACACACACACATATTTCTGGGTCAGTAATAATATAGGTATAAGGGTATGGATTCGAAATTTAAAATTACAAACTGAACTTTAGACTACGGTAATAAATGACAGAAACACGTTCAAATAATAGAACAAAATCATAACCCAAAAGAGACGTTAGTGGGCCTACTGCAGAACACGAGAAAGACGGAAAGCTAGAATACCCATAAAAATATAAACTTATCAAAGGAGGCTTTTAATGGAGACCGAACAGGCCGTTTGCCTGTAATCCATGTTCCTGACAACGAACAACAACAACGGGTAACAATATACTCGTCCAAATTAATAGTGATGAACTAGGACCCCCTTGCACGAAGTCCATTTTAAGTTGAGTTATGCAAGTAAAACCTCACTCGCCGCTCTGACAATCCGTCACTGCTGCGATTTGGGTACCTAATAAACAAATATGTTTGAGATATCTTGTATGACCGTTCGAAATGTCATCATATAACAAATATCGGCCTAATTTTAAAAAGCTAAAATGAAAAACGTTTCAGTAAAATTGTTGTACACATTCTGATCCAGTAACTGCAGACAAAGTTGTACCTGCATACAGTGGCAATCGTCTAACAAACTGTCCGATTTAAAGCTCGTGTTTGCTGCATCTGTAAGTTTAATCGCCAACAAAAAGTCATACAACTTACGATATAATAACGCATTTCCGAAAAATGAAAAGGAACTGTCTACAATATACACAAACATTCCTGCGTAACTCTGCACAGTTCATTTTTACATCCATACATAGACTTATCGGCAATGTTTCGGAAGTGAACGCCTACATACACAACAATGTCCTTTCGTACAGCGAACCGGCTATTACGCAATACACCTGCACACGTCTAGAGGAGGAGAAAGCGTCACAAATACGGTGTTTAGTCTTATGTAACACACACATGCATACCCGAAACTAACTGTGAGCTACAATACTGAATTCCTACAATGCTAAAATCAAACAACTATGACCTTGATATGTGAAGAAGGCACTTACCAGCTATCGCAAGCAAGAGCAATATCCATAAATCCATCACTTTCCACTTGAATAATGCCAGTACGACCACTTCCGCCTTCCTCTTCACTTTGGGCCTCGTTTTTATGCGAAGTTAGAGCCAGATGTCGGTACACACAAGACGATGATAACGATGACAGACCGAGAAAAGTGGGGTGAAATCGTCTGCTACCAACCCTTGTCGATGCATCACTGAACGCAAAAAAAAAATTGACGTTAGTTAGTTAGTTAGTTTTATACAAACACATAGAAGAAATGTTAAATATCGCATATTTATTCTAAACTCGGAAGAGAGAACGTACTGTATGGCGCTTCCAACACTAGACACTGTTTCTCTTAATTTTGTTGTCGCCCGAATTCATACTTGATAGGTAGGGTCTTTACACCCTTAAATAAGTTACATAGTTTGTTAGTCATTTGTCCAGCAATACCCGAAACTAAACTGAATGCGTATTATAAACACTGATTTCGAAAGTGTCCCCCCACTACGGGGAATGGGGGAGTCTGCTCGAAGGAAAAGGCGTTTTTTTCCTGTTGAAATGTATCAATAACCAGTATCTGCCAAATACGGCGAACACTTTGCTGGCCAGTTCCTCGCTCGCTCACTCACTATCAGCCCGCTCACTTCCTCCCTCGACCGTGCCGCGCCGAGTATTGACCGGAGGGTCTGCGCGCGCGGCGGCGGCATGGCTCCCTGCTTCCCCCTCGCTCTTTCTTTTACGTGCGTGCCGACTAGGTTTTTGGATGCGCTGGGACCTTTCTGTCTCCCTCTCGCAAACTTGACTAACTCGGCTTTCCCAGTGTTGCCAACAAAGAATACTTTAAAATATTCGGCTAGTAAATATACGCTCATTTGACGGCACAGTATATGCCCCTTTTTACAACGCTTTATCGACCAGGAGGTCCGAATCATCCGTATTCTCTACTAACAACCCGGACTAGTCGTGGTTTTAATCCGTCCGTCAGAGCGAATGCTAAGCAGTACGTCGAATGAAAGCACGAACGCCTTCTTCCAAATACTGACCCTTTTACCATTCACTGCCATGTTTACATCACATTCGACGTTATACCAGATTATCAAATAACGGGAACGTAGCTGGGGAGCGGGGAAGAAGACCGTGCAGTCGCCCCGGGTGCCAGCGTCCAAGCAGCGGTAAATGAAATCTGCACACTTTTAGGATATCACGCAGCGTCGAATGGTAGATCCGTACCGACGTTTCGGTCACATCTTCAAGGGTCAAGCAGTCCAAGTGGACTTGACCCTTAAAGATGAGACTGATAGGTTGTCCCGAAACGTCGGTGGGAACTACCATTCGACGCGGCGTAAAATCTCAAAAGAGCGCAGATCTCATTTACATCGCGGCGGAAGCCTGACATCACGCACAGCGGTAAATGATCATTTTAAATGAAAAAAATTGATTTCCTGTTCTCAACAAACTTTAAATTACTGAGCCAAATAAAAGGAAATTCAATAAATGAGTGTCTTTTTTAAAAGAAAGTTCATATTTTGTGTTAGGTGTGGCCACTGTGATTACTCGCCCCAGGCGTCAAAATAACCTAGCTATGCCACTGCTACAAACATGCCTCCAAAAGCGAGCCGGCCTAGCCGAGTCAAGCTTACGCCGAGATTACGCAGCGTCATACAATAAAACCCAGCGCATCAGCAGATGTACAACTTGGGAACCAATATGTACAGCATTCCCGACTCTATATGACTAATCGATACTAATACTAAACTATAACTAATCGCATATTCGGGTTGCTGTATTTGTCAGTTTTAACAAACAGTACCCTTACTAGCAAATGTATTACATTAGTCTGCTTAATTTAGCATTCTGTTTTTGCTGCCAGGCTACTGAAACGTATGTAAATGTTAAGGGTGTGAATGATTTGTAAACTGACTAGACGAATCCACACCACCAAACATCTTTTTAGAATCTCATTCCACCCTGTGGAAAACATACGGCAATGAAACCTTTGCACTTCTCACACAATGGCGGACCTTGGTTGTTTATTATTGTTATTATTACATGGCAGCATTCTACCTTAAGCTGCCGAAGTCCGACGGGCACTGTACCCACATCTAACACATTAACACTGCTAATTCCCTTCATTGTCGTGATACTACTTGCTATATTAAATTATAACCAACTAAATGCACTCTTTCACTGTTTCAACTGATTTTCACTTCACTCCGACATGTTTCGACGCTTCATCACGTCTTCTTCAGGGAGTGCACCACCGTTTTTCTGCTCATAGGCTCGTTGTGTTATCTTCGTTTAAACGAAGACAGCAGAACGAGCCCATCAGCAGAAAAAACATTGGTGCACTCCCTGAAGATGACGTGATGAAGCGTCGAAACACGGAGTGAAGTGAAAACCAGTTGAAACAGTGAAATAGTGCATTTAGTTGGTTATAACATAGCAATTAATATCTAACATGCTGGTCTGCTAACGGAGAGGGGCTGCTATGACTACTTCCAAACCACCCCCTTTGATTATAATTAATTTAGTTTACATATTTGCAGCGTACTCCATATCGAAAGGTTGTCATCTGCATCAGAGCACGCACCATGTCGGGCGATTTTGGGGTTGCTACATGTCAGCATCATACTAGCCGGAGTATTCACATGATTGTACTGACATATAACTAACTAACTAACTAACTAACTAACTAACTAACTAACTAACTAACTCCATGGAGCAGAGGCCTTCTTGAGAAGCTAACAATTTCTCAGCCAGTCAAGAAATTCCCCGCATTTTATGGAACCCAAAGGTTCATTACCACATTCACAAGAGCCCGCCACCTGTCCCTATCCTGAGCCAGCTCAATCCAGTTCATGCCCCCCCATCCCACTTCCCGAATATCCATCTTAATATTATCCTCCCATCTACGCCTGGGTCTCCCAAGTGGTCGCCTTCCCTCGGGTCTCCCCACCAAAATCCGGTATGCACCTCTCCCCTCCCCCGTACGTGCCGCATGCCCCGCCCATCTCAGTCTTCTCGATTTGATTACCCGAATAATATTTGGTGATGAGTACAGGTCATTAAGTTCCTCGTTATATAGTCTTCTCCAATCCCCCGTCGCCTCGTCCCTCTTAGGCCCAAATATCCTCCTCAGCACCCTATTCTCGAACACCCTCAGTCTTTGTTCCTCCCTCAGTGTGAGAGACCAAGTTTCACATCCATACAGAACAACAGGTAAAATTATAGTTCTGTATACCCTAATCTTTGTGTTTTTGGATAGTAACCTGGAAGACAAAAGATTCTGCACTGAATGATAGCAAGCATTCCCCGACTTCAATCTGCTCTTAATTTCTTCATGAATGGAGTTTCAATTCGTTAGGGTTGCTCCCAAATATTTAAATTCTTCCACCCTTTCAAAGGATTTATTATCTATAATTATGTTGTGATTGTGTCCTGCATTCTGATTTCGAGACATGACCATGTACTTAGTTTTCTCAGCATTTACTTCTAGACCAATCTCCTTACTAGCAATCATTAAATCTTCTGCATTTTTCTTTATACTATGTATGCTTCCACCCAATATATTAACATCATCAGCATAAACCAGAAGCTGATGTGTACCATTCAATTTCAAGCCCTCCTGGTTTGCCTGAACCCTCCTAATGGCATATTCTAAAGCAAAGTTGAAAAGCAATGGCGACAGAGCATCTCCTTGTTTCAAGCCATTCTTAATAGGAAACGTGTCAGACAAATGTTTGCCCACCCGAACTCTGCTATACGTTTCACTTAGGCACATTTTTATTAACCTTACTAGTTTCCTGGGGATACCGAACTCAATGAGAATATTATACAAGACCTCCCTCCTAACTGAATCATAGGCTTTCTTGAAGTCTATAAATAGCTGATGCACTGCCTCATTTTATTCACATTTTTTCTCAAGTATTTGACGAATGCTGAATATATGATCAGTAGTCGACCTGTTACGTCGAAATCCACACTGATGATCCCCAATAATTTCCTCTGCATATGGAGTTAACCTTGACAAAAGAATGTTGGATAGAATTTTGTATGTAGTCGACAAAAGTGATATGCCTCGATAGTTACTACAATCTGTTTTATCACCCTTTTTATAAACAGGCACAATGACCGACTCCTTCCATTCCTCAGGCAATTCCTCCTTATTCCAAATAGAAATAATAAGTTTATGGATCTCAGACCGAATAATCCTACCCCCTGCTTTAATCAATTCTGCTGGAATCTGATCAATACCTGGTGATTTGTGACTTTTTAGTTTTTCAATAGCCATCTCAACCTCAAAGGCACTGGGCTCAGGCACTAGTGGCTCTGCTGTGTGTACTTCAGTCTGCCTAACATCATTAACCCCGTGTATATTCAACAGCTGGGAGAAATGATTCCTCCACCTAGCCAAAATACTGTGGGAGTCTGCAACCAGGTCACCCTTCTCATCCTTTACTACATTAATTCTAGGTTGGTACCCCCTCTTAAACTCATTGATACCCCTATACAAGTCTCTTATATTCTTGTTCTTACTGTTTGTTTCAATTTCATTAATTTTAGCTTTCAGATATTCCTTCTTTTTGTTCCTGAAATGTCTACTAGCTTCACGTCTTACGTTGTGCAGATTATCTCCATTATTTTGGTTTGGATTCTGTAACCACTGAATTTTAGCCTGCTTCCTTTTATCTAAAAATTCTGCACATTCTGCATCAAACCATGGTTTATGCTGCTTCCGCTCGTGTAGACCTAGACTCTCTTGAGCTGAGATTTTGATATTCTCTTTGTTTTCCCAAGCCCTATTTATGTCCTCACTAACATTTAAGTTTTCCAAAGCTGCAAACCTGTTTGAGATCTTAAGCTGATACTGTTTCCTAACCTCTAGTTCACTTAGCTTCTTGAGATTAAATCTCTCGGCATCAAACTTCCGTGCTGCTTGTTTACTTACTGCCAGTCTTTCCCTAACTTTCGCAACCACCAGATAGTGATCAGTATCACAGCCAGCTCCCCTGAAAGATCGCACATCGAGTATACTGGAATGCCGTCTCCTATCTATCAATATGTAATCGATCTGATTGTGAGTCTTCCCATCAGGAGAGGTCCAGGTGTATTTATGAATGTTTCGGTGCGGAAACATAGTGCTCTAAACAACTAGATTCTTTGATGTGGCAAAGTTTACTACTCTAACACCATTATCGTTGCTATCCTGATGTAAACTCTCATTCCCAATAGTCGGTTTGAAAATATCCTCTCTCCCCACTTTTGCATTAAAATCTCCTAACAGAATTTTCATATGGTTGTACTGATATATGCCATTTCATATTTTAACACTGTACATGTGAAGTTTGATATATTTACTGTTGTGTATAACATGGTATTGACGTCTCCCTGACGATGGCGATTTATCGCCGAAACATGTAGGGGGCTTCACATTTATGGATGACATAATTTTAAACAATTTATGTGCATATATTGGTAAATATAAATTACATTTCTATTTTATTTAATGACGCTATCAGTGCCTGTGGCCAGAGTGTCGAATGATGGGATGACAGTGAAAATGAACTAGAATGGATATGGAAGGAAACGGTCATGACGTTCTTTTTAGGCACTGTTCCGTAGCTTGCCTGGATGTACTGAGGAAAACCATAAAAAACCTCAGAACAGAACAGTGATATGAAGCGAAAACATGCCGAATACAAGTCGACTTGCTCCGTAAAATGTTAGAATGTTTGTTTGTTTTTAGGCGCGTTCGTGAAATTGCGAAAAGCGACTATTAGCTCCGTCCTGTCTGTCCGTCTGTCCGTCCGTCCGTCCGTCCGTCCGCATTGAGCAACTCGGCTTCCACTGGCAGGATTTTCATGAAAAATTTTATTTGAGAATTTTCCGAAAATCTGTCGAGAAAATTCACGTTTCATTAAAATGTGACAAGAATAACGGCTACTTTACATGAAGACCTATGCGCATTTATGATAATACCTCACTGAATTCTTAAAATGAGAAACATTTCAGACAAAAGTTGTAGAGAAAATCAAACACACATTTCATGCTCAGTAACTCTTTTCCGAAAGTCTATCTTTTATGAGATAATGTGGAAAAATATGGTAGAGCCAGACAGGCCACAGATGACAATGTAATACGGGGCATGAGCTTTGCATGCTGGATAACTAAGGCTACAGACACACACTTAGAATAGGTAATATTTATTGCTTTTCCACAGCAACAATGGTTACGCAAACGCGCATAAATGTTACGATATACGTACACTGCCTCTCTTGTTAATATTCCACAAAAGCCCACAAAAAATTACAGATATTACAAATTTTCAGCAGTTCTGTGAAGGACGTAATAATCTAAGTTTATTTTAGGCTGCGAGGAATCGAAATTATACCATTAACTTTCACACTGGAATCATAACTAACTAACTAACTAACTAACTAACTAACTAACTAACTAACTAACTAACTAACTAACTAACTAACTAACTAACTAACTAACTAACTCCACGGAGCACAGTCCTTCCTGAGAAGCTACGAGCTCCTCAGCCAGTCAAGAAATTCCCGGCATTTTATGGAACCCGAAGGTTCATTACCGCATTCACAAGCCCCCGCCACCTGTCCCTATCCTGAGCCAGATCAACTCAATCCATGTCTCCCCATCCCACATCTTAAAGATCCATTTTAATATTATCCTCCCATCTACACTTAGGCCTTCCTATCATACATTTGTATTATCAGTTACCATACACTTTAGACCACCAAAACACAACACGTTAAATTCCCGAAACTCACAGTGTCTCAACTGTACTTCGTGGAAATATTTAACAACATCGGACGAAAAATGTAAAAAAAAAACACGGGAAAAACTTTATTGATGCACTAAGTAAAGTATGGCTTTCATTGCACTTATTTACATACAATTCGTAACTGTTTAAATGCATCGCTAGGAAATATTCTGTGTTAAATTTCACCATAATCATTCATCGCGTATAACTCACTATCACGTAAACTACGCCTGTCACTCGGCCGATTTACACGAAACACAGCATCCCTCAACAGATTTTTGTAAATGGCTCTGACACGAACGTTACGAAACCCCGACAAAAGTTAGTCGCTCTCACTAGCCAACAAACGGACAGACGGACCGACGCAGGGACGTTGTCTCTACATACGGTCTTTTTCCTCCTCCTTGGTCAAGAATGTCTAGAAAGCGGACACGCTATTTGCTCGTTTGATGTGCATTTTCGAAATTTTTTTAACCCCCCCCCCCCCCCCCGTAGTATGAAAGAGCGGTGACGAAGTGCTGGAACAGGGTGAATACTAAACTCAGCTGATTGCTCATCAAAACCCCGGAGATCAAGCTACCCTGGTACTGCATGTGTGTTAAGGGTGGAGGA
This sequence comes from Coptotermes formosanus, assembly GCA_013340265.1. NCBI lineage: Eukaryota > Metazoa > Arthropoda > Insecta > Blattodea > Rhinotermitidae > Coptotermes > Coptotermes formosanus. Next base: position 1,013,632 of record BLKM01000436.1, on the reverse strand, counting down.
ATAGAGAGGGACATCAGAAGGGTGAAAAGAGAAGGGAAGGCACAGCAATATCCCCAAAGGTACAAAAATAATGAGAAAGCTGAACTCTAGCAACATCCTCACCAATCGACTGCACATCGTGATGGCAAAACAGGCCTATTGCGAGTCAAGGGGTTAAGCTATGGAAACTTTCAGTATTCTGGTCAACCATTACACATAGTGCAGAGCTTTACACAATACTGAAATCAAGCTCGTTAAAATTTTATTAGAAAATTTGATAATTCCCACCTCTAGTTCTGACTTCCACAAAAAATCCTTCCATTGATCCACTCTTACATACTACAGCTCTCGCGGAACATCGTGTAATCACAATGTTCCGCGAGTACGGAGGCCACGAACTTGAAAATTTCTTGACATCCAGCTTGATAGATTAGGCTACGCTAATACCTAGGGATAAATAAAATTATATCGACAAAGGCTGAGGCTGTAATACCGACTGAATCATGGGAAATTCTCGACTGCTTCATAACAACACTTTTTGGGTATTACTGCCACCTGTCCTACGTACTAGAAACTACAAGTCATTTGCCACAAGGCGACAGAATAACGACAGAATTTCAGCCGGTACACTTTCATATACTGGATGTGTCTGCAATACACGACACCACCTGACGGGACTGTTACATGCACAAAGCAATGAAACAAATCTGCATAAAGTGGATATTTGGACGACTGTGTCTTAGAACGGTTTGTTTCCGAGCTATGGCAAAGGTCAAAATAGAAGCACCAAAAAAGTACAGCGGTCGTACCCGCAACGCAAGGCCCTCTCCACGAGACCGAGCCACCTCGTGCTTACTGAACACGATGCTGCTCAGTATGCAGTGTGATGCAGCAGTGTTGCTGTACCAGTATAATCATTGTTCTGCCCTAAAATGGGCCGACGAATACACATTCGCTTAGACGGCTGATACGCACTTCCCGGTTGGCCGTGCACATGGCGATGAATTTGCGACACGTTGTCTTCATGAGGAAGCACTTGCCATTCTCCAGCGCTGGTCGGCGCCTCTGCGTCCATGGAAGCAAAAGAAGGGAGCGAAGAGCGTGCAGAAAACAGACCTGAAAATCAGAACTTCGGTGACGGTGGTGAATACTCTGACAGTAGCACGCTGAGGATCGCAGTCGCAGAGTATGTTGTCCACTCGACTGTTTGGCGCGTACTTCGGGAGCAACTCCTGCGTCCTTGCCACCTACAGCTACTGCAAGGCCTGCGTTCTTCAAATTGCCCTCGACGAGCAGAGGCTTGTTGGTAGCTCCTGCAGCTATGTACCGGCAGTCCTCCTCCTGTCCCTCATGATGTTTACAGACAAGGCAGGACTTAACTCGTGATGCGATCGTGAACTTTCACGTCAGCATTCGTGGGCAGATGTCAACTCACACAAAATCATTCCGCCTCGACACCAACAACGATACTCAATAAATGTGTGGGTGATCATCATAGCAGATACATTGGTACGTCCTCATATTTTCCACCACACGCAGAAATGGGCAGCTGATCGTATCACTTGTCATTGCACCCTTGCGTTAATTACTACAGAATGTCCCACCACAGACGTGGGAGTGCATGCAGATGCACGCCGACTCTGCAGCTCATTTGAACACGTCGAAGTCATGTCAGGTTGCGCCTGACGGACATTCACTCCGTCCGTGTTGTGTCGAGCTCTTCCTCAGGCTCATTACCAAATTTTAATCTAGCCTATACATTCGACACAACTGTCACTTAGCCCCCTTCGACAAGAATGCCGGTCTCTACTTTGTTCCAAGTTACAAAGTCACGGTCCTTGATGGTTGTGCATACTGACGTATACACACATTCGGCGGAATTCCATACAAGTATTTTCAATACAGAAATTACGTACAATGTAGAAGACACGCATGGATTCTGTCCGTGAAAATCTGACACACCAGCTCATGCCTTACCTTACTCAGCTTTTCTACAACGGCAGCTTGCTTGCTCACTTGAATGGTCGTACGCTTGACCACCACCAAGTGTAAGCCCCTTATACTTTTGTGTTGGGCTTCACCTGCTCCAATGCCGCCAACATTTTCATTCTCGTGATCTTGCGACTTCTGCTTCTTTTAGATGAAATTATAAACGAGCAGAATTGTGAAGGTCACATACAAATCGGGGATTGATGTTGGGTTTAGAAAATTTCAAATCGCTCAAAGAACCGAATTTTCGCATTCCTGTTAGAATATTTTTGCAAGGAAAATATCCAGAACGATGTTTAAGTAAACGGAAACCAGTACCATGTCCCACACTATCACCTGATTTAAACTTGCTCTATTTTTACTTATTGGGTCATGTTGAAAGTCATGTGTACGTAACGGCACCTAATGACGTAGCCGACCTGCAAAAGAGGATGGAAGACAGATGCGAGTTAATTTGTAACACGCCTTGAGTTCTAAGCGCGTGAGAAAATCCCTAAATGGACAGCGCGCTGTGTGGAAACACACACACAAAAAATCTGAGATTGTTTAAATTTGTTGTTGTGAAAACATGAAAACAGCAACCTGTCACGCTGGAGTTAGTGGTTTACAAATCACCGCTTTCCTGTGGACAGGTTTACGGTTTACGCTATATTTTTACCCTTCTTCTTCGAAAATGAAATTAGCCACAACTTAAAGAAGAAGCATCCAAAAGCCATGTTAGTTTAGACGTTTTTGTTGTTTGTGTACACAGAACACGCCCCCAAAGTGATATTTCGCGTGCTTCAGAAGCACCTGTATACCGATACATCATAAATACAAGACACATCATGATGATCATTGAAACTAACGCTGATATCGAACAGAAAACGTCCTTTAATGAGCAACAGCAATACATTTCGTAAGACTGCATTTTGACTTTGCATATACTTAATATTACACACATTGCGTGCAGGTGCCTTATACATACAAATGATCAGTCTGCACTACCACTCGCAGAGCAGTACGATCACTCATGCAGTAAGCATCACATATCAAAGCCTTGGGTCTCCACTCTATCAAAAACAGGCGATATTTAATACTGCAAGATGTTTGGCGGCAGCCTTTTACATTTTAACATTTTAATACTAAGCATGTATTTTAATATGTATAGTTTTAGATACTGTGTAGTGACTGTTGTGTTGAAAGCCACTACCATTTGCCGACGTACAATGCGCTGCTTATGTCTTTGCAATATTGGCTCCCTGATGATGGCTACAATATGTAGCCGAAACATGTAGGAGCGTAAAAACTGCTTCGTGCAGTGACTGGAAATAAAAGTTGTATATAGCTATGCGTTGCGCATGGCCAGGGAATGAGTAAGGCTGCTGTTCGCCCAGTAGCAAACGACGCCAGACACGCGTAGAACACCATCTGCTACGCTATTGTGCCATACGTTCACACACAAGGCGTCTATATGAACGTAATATCACTACGTGACAACACCTTTTTGCCGCGCAAGACCAGTCACACCGTCTCCCATATTTTCAATTATACATATGCCTAAACGCATCTATAGCTCAGTGATGTACGACTGAAGCAGCCCCTGTTTAGGTTAGTATCACATAAAACTGGAATTCATACGGACAATAATATATCAAGGTTTAATCAATGTATATACCGTAAGAAGCATTTTGAATTAGAGAACTCAAAAACTATCTTATTTTCGTTCCAGCCGCCCTGTTGGAATGTGACAAGCGTATGATGAGACAAAAGTGGGTAACAAGAAAATTCAATTTCTGAAATGAGGTTTCTGGGATGTTGAAGGGATTGGGTTGTTATACCAAGTGCAAAACGAAGACACCAAAGACAGATTCAACGTTCATGAATAGAACACGAGAAGATAAAGGGTACCGTAAGACACAGACTGCAGAGGAAAAAAAAAAGGGTTAGGGAGACTTTTACACAAACTGACAGATCAATTATAAAAGTCTGGAGCTGGAACACGTTAAAAGACGTAATCCGTGACGCTGAAGAAGAATATTTGTGGCAATTTTACAATACTGTTGCCGTCCTGGACTACACGCATATAGCCTCGATGACAGGAAGAATCGCGGATTATGAATGTGAAAGGATTTAGAAGGAACCGGCCATGTTGTAGTTGCGGAATTATCCTGGTACTTTCCAAGACGGGACTGCAGAAAATCACAAAAAAAAGTCACAATTAACGGTGGCCCAACCGAGATTCGAACCGGACGAATACACGTTTACAGCGCTACCGCAACACGAACCTACTTGGTTAAAAAAATATAAGATCCCGGCCCACATTATACAACAGCTAAACACATATAAAGTAGGGCAGCAGAAATAAACACTGAAGATAACGAAGGTATGGGCGTCGAAACGCGTACGTCAGATCAGCAAACGGGATATAGTGCTTAAACGCACTTGGACAGTCCAATAGCCACACGATATTCAAACGACAAAGATCGCAAGGTCCGTTTTCAAGGACAGCAAATAACAAAATTTAATTTCTTGCACACTGAACATTTCGGAGTACATCCACAGTGCACGTTCGTTAGGCCTTCCCGGCTATTAACGCCGGAGGTTGTCCTGTTGGCCCCCCCCCCCCCCCCTCTTTATCCCCCATGCCCACACTGTCGGCCAGAAGCCACTGCACCGCGCTGTAACATTAACTCCCGTGGGGACTGTTTCTGATAACGCCTCTCTGATTCGCCTGAGAATGACAATACCTAGCCAGCGTTCGGCATAGCGTTACGTAAAACCATCCCGTTCTTTAACACTGCGATGAATCAGAGGTGAGATCATCGCTTGATGCTGTCATTCGCTTGCATTTCCCATAGCTGAACCATATGCGAAACACCCACAGGTCGCACATCCCACCCACTGGCAACAAATCTAAATTACGGCAACCTCATGTAAACGCCGATAATCTTAGCGCCAACAGCCAATATACGTCGCTACATCAAATTAGCCATCCCGGCTCCTACTGCAGCCACGAACCTTTTACACGTTCCTTACACAGACGGGGAGGGTCGGGATAGCGTAGTTGGGATAGCAACTCCTTACGGTCTAGACGGTCCGGGGATCGACACCCGGTAAGGGCGAGATTTTCCGCACCCGTCCGGACCGGCCCTGGGACCCACCCAGCCTCCTACATAATGGGTACTGGCTTCTTCCCGGGGGTAAAGCGGCCGGAGTGTGGCGTTAACCATCCACCCCCATCTACCGCCGAGGTTAAAGAAACTGGACAGTTATACCTGTACTCCCTCTCTGGGCCTTCATGGCCTATGCTGGGGTGAACTTACCTTTTTACCTTAACACAAACTGCAAAAAACGGATGTACTTTTTCACCATCTCTGTATCAGTTCCAGTTATTCAACTCCTTGGACTATGTGAAGATTACTGTCCAGTGGGATGCGACACCGAAACTCAAACAAGGTTCTTTCCGAAGGAACCTGCTGGCTCCAACTTCGGGCGGAAGGGCGTCAATCCCAGCAGGCAGTCACCGCAATGAGAAACCCAAATCCCACATCCTAAACCATTTGTAAAATTTGTTGCTGGGGATCTGGACTAAATAGTAACCCTAACACTAACCCTGTGCAATATCCTCGCCCTCTGCTCTGTAGAGACAACAAAACAAATCCGCCAATGTAATTTTTGTGGTTTATTTTACTATGTTATTAACGCAGATTATTCAGTGTCGAATGGTACGAAGGTTGACGAATACAGAAATGGAAAGGATCTGGAAGGCAGCGGCAGTTGCCTAATCGAGGTACTTTTCTGACATTTGACTGAAGCACTGAGGAAAATGACAAACTCGCCAGTCAGAATAACTAAGGACCCGGTCGAAATTCGAACCAGGCATCTCCCGAATACAGGCAGAGGGCGCTACCGCTGCACCAACGCGTACGTTTTACACTGCAAAACTGTCTGCAGTAACATCTTCGCAACAAAAATGTGTGTACCTGGTTACTTGTAGACGAACTACAACTGTTTCTTCTTGTAACTGGTTACTTGTAGGCGAACTACAAATGTTTCTTCTTGTTAAGTGAATTTACGAAGGATGTGACGCGTTACTGCACATAATACGCCTGTCGTGTTTTTGAACGGGCCCATCAATTCATCTCCCGTCGGGTCGCGGCTTCTCCAAAGCCAGACCACCTGTCATCTGCCCGTCTCCCACACCACGCATAAATACAGTACTCAAATTGCCACGATGAGAGGTTTCCCCTCTAAAGTCTCTCCCATTCGTACACACCCACTTGTTTGTAACGCAAACCACGCTTCTTTGACAGATGCAGTGCGAACGAATATGGTGGTCGGCGTTTGATGCCACATTCATTTCGTCCGGGGATCGAACCAACGGCTACCAGTTCTATAAAATATTTCCGTAGTTTTTACTATACTAGTGATGTAGATAAAAGGAAACATGTACAAAACATAACCTACCATTCATCTGCGTGTGTTTCGCGGACCACGATGGCCTAGAGGTTAGAAGCCACATAATCCATCGTCAGGTGTTCAGCAGAACATTTTAGATAAAGTCTAGTTGCATAGCTGGGTGTAAATACGAGGATAATATTCGGCTGCTGTACGAATATGTACTGGTTAAACTGGTTCAGTAAACGGCCCAGTAGCGGGACCGTGTGAAAATGTTATATTTACTGCTTACTAAAAACGTCGAGTTCACCCTGTAACTGTCATGAAGGCAGAGAGGAGGAGTGCAGGTAGGCCTACAGCTCTACACTTTCTCTAACCTCGGTGCTGATGGGGTGGGTGGTCAACGCCACGTCCCGGCCGCTTTACCCCCAGGAATGAGCCGGTAGCAATTGTATAGGAGGCTGGGTGGGTCCCAGGCCCAGTGTGGACCAGTGTGGAAAATCTCGCCCCCGCTGGAATTCGATCCCGGCCCGCCCAGCCCGTAGCGAGTCTTTATAAACTTTATATTGTGCATACCGTGGCCATTCGCTACACCGACTGACCTACCCCGGCATTTACTGCATACTAAAACGATAACACCAACTGGCTCGTAAGACAGTTACTGCTCATTATGTGAAAGACTCTGCATCTTTATTATTGAAATCACATTATTTATTATTACGTATCTGAGTCACATGAATTTCTCGCGCTTTATTCTTCTTCCGCGTAATTCATTCAACGACTGTGTCCGTATCTCAGTACTTAGTGACTCGAATGATTGGATGTTACTGACGCACTGGAAAGAATGTGGCAACAAGCTGTCGTGCCCGAATTTAAGACACTATCCCGGCATTTGCATCAAGGTACTGAAGAAAGCCACAACACGTCTCAGTCCGGACGGCCAGTATTCAGCCGCGCTTCCAAGCGGATACCTCCCGTCTAAGCGTCAAATTAATTTTTATTTAAATTTAATCTTATGTCATATTTTATACATATTTGCTTGATGTGGTTCTCCCTGAAGATGATCCATGATGAATCGAAACATGCCGGAAATATAATGTTTGAAATGTAAAACCTATGCATTAACCCTTTAAAGACGATGCGTATCTACTTTATACAAGGACTCAGTGCGTACCGCGCTGTAAACACTCTCCACTTCGGTTATAAAAACCAATCTCTTAATGTTTTATAAGGCAAAAATTGCTGTTTGTTCTGAGATCCGTACAAAACACATAAACGCAATGTGGGCACCACGTAGAACTTTTTAATGTTAAACCCGGTGGTATGTAAAGTTACCGCTAGGCTTTAAAAGGTTAAAACACTGTGCATTTTATCGGACATTATATTACATTCTGCCAATTAATACACCTTATGCATACTATTAAAAGTAACATATAGAAATACACCTTGAGAAACTAAGAGTCAGGATACCTGGTAACCCGACCAAGAGTTGAGACACAGAATTAGTCTGCAGCAAACTAACTTAGGCCTACTGTCCTACTATATATTAATGATCCGTGACAGCGGCGAAGAGAGGGGGAACAAAACTTCCTATTTCTTCGGATACAGGTAGGTAAAGTGGGTGAAGATACCATCAGCCTTCAGCAGTCAAGTCAGACCGTACTCGAGACTTAACCCCCCACCCCCCTACCCCACATTAACACTAAACTTCTTGGGCAATTCGCACAACACGTAACAAAACCGTAAGATACAAGCTAAATTACTCTTAGCTACCCGACCTAACATAACCTATCACTGGACTCCGAAGTGTTTTAAGATACACAAACACACGTTCGCATTACATAAAAATATTCGTTTCGCGTCTCCTCACACATGTCTACAAGCAAAAAGGGTAGCCTAACAGGGCAACCGTGTAAATGAAATGTCCCCATGGCGTAACACTATACCGCAAACACAGGTAAAAGCAGGGAATACAGAGTACGCCATTGCTTATTATTCTGAGCTACTCCCATGTATGTTCCATCCCCACTGCCACTGAGTCGAAGACCGCCATTTGTGCTATCCTCCAATCTCGTACAGCATTCAAAGGAGACGCTACTTACTCCATTCGACTATCCAAATACGGCTTAATACCACGTATAAATCAAAAGTTATGCGCTATACTAACTGCTCACTTTAATTTCTCGTAGGTCACATATTTGGTGATTGTCCTGCGCCCCCCCCCCCTCAAAGTAAGAGATCTCGTTTCACAACCGCACGATACCTGGCAATGGTCCTGCTGTTGTACGGGCATATACTGAGTTTTTGTATGTTACAAAGAAAGCGCAATTATACAACATACCGATTCAACAAACAGAATGCGTAGTTGCGCAGAATATCATACTACTAATGCCCTACTCAGATGTGAACAGGTTATGGAACAGCGTTGATAATCTGCATTCTTGACAACACCTAGATTACAACAATGTTTCTTAAGGCATCTCAGACAAGATTATAATAAAACTATTAACAAAAGCTTACCAAAATTGATCCTAATAACCGGTTAGCTTTCCAAACCGAATGCACTACAAACCTACAACACACATCTACTCCACAACTTCCCGAGGGTGGTACATACTTCAGTGTGATAGGCTAATTCTGCGTCACATGCCTGTAGCAGTATCACAGTTCTTCGTAAGCAAAGATATCGCATTTCTGACCCACGTCGTGAGAACATCTGTGCAATTTGCACGAAGCCAGTCTCCGTGGTTTCTGTAAATATTTTGTCAATATTAATGGACTGTTATGCCGAAACTTGAAAAATTAAATACACAAATGTACTCCTAAAATACATTGCTTGTATCATTTGTTACCCTAATAATTCCCAGCGCCGCTAATAGAGCAGAGGCAATCGCCTGTTTATAAAAACTTTCTGGCTTCACTGCATGGAGTTAAGTATCACCCCACAGACATAACAACCAATTTCTGTCTTTAATGCCCAGTGTGAATGGACCACAAACTCCCAAACTACAAATTCAAGAGGACCAGTGGGCAATTCCGGTCACATTCCAGAAGCCTCTGAATAACCAGTTACAGTGGACATGTAGACCAAGTCCTGTCATGCTTCGAACCGGGACCGAGTACCTGTCACTCGAGTAATCAACTACCACTGCAAGTTCACCACGGGCACCTCAATGACCGGTTCAAGCGGGCCTGTCACTCACGTACTGTCACGCTCAGGACTGAGACTGAATTTCCTTGCGGTCAGTGTCCGTGGTTCAGTCCGCTAGAATTGGAGAATAGAATTGATTCAGAGTCTGTAGAAGGAAGAGGAGGGTGGCGGCAAACGAGGGTCTATAATCAGAGGGAGTATAGTTTAACAAAACGATTTAAACACAAATACAATTGTTAATCGATAAACCTCAATGTACATTTGTTTCCGCATTCCGCTCTAACCACAGACGTGTATCGTACATCTGTGTTGTACTGTGTCGGTGAAAGTCTTATAACAGCCCGATCCCCCATCAGAGGAGTTCTCTCACATACCACAACAAACTAGTTGAATGCAATGCGCCACACAGTTAACAAACAACTGCAAATGAATTACAAATATGAAAGACATACACACGAAGAATTAAAATTTATGTCTATATTAAACAGCTAACCTTGATTTGTGAGCAGTTTAACTCAAAATACAGTATTTGCTGTTATAAGCTAACCAAAGCGCTGTTTACAAACGCCATCATTTCGCAACATGAAATGGCGCTCTATTTACATTCCATATTGACTATGAATGATCGATATGATTTGCTCAATTGACAAACTTCATGTTGCTTTATTTGCTAGCGTACTGTATGCAGGAAAACGCGACTTTTCTCTGTTTCCATTCCTTCCTCCACATGTAAAAATGTTACTAGCATCGAAATAGAAGAATTCTGTTCTTAGTGCAACCTATTAGGAATCAGGGAGAGGGGCTGCCGGGTTGCAGCCCCCCCCCCCCAAAACCGAAATTTAAAAAAACACGAATTCTGTAGATATTATATCAAACATTTTACGTGATTTACCCTTCAGCCAAAATCAGCCACTGAAATCGGCTGATGACTAGTAGATTAGAATGTTGAAAAATAAATTAATAAATTTAAAAGATCAAGAACCTAGGGCACTGTGATTGAGTCATGTAATATGTAGGTATGTTTGTATGTGTATAAATGCAGTTGCAGACAGTGTTATGTTGTACTTACAACACGATTTTTACAACATAATTTTTAAACTCAATCATAAATTATATGTAGCCTCAGGACCAGCGGCGCCCCCCCCCCCAAGGAAAAGTTCTTGGTGCGCACCTGTCATATTGCATGGGTTACGCAGCTGATGAAAAGGCTAGATCACAGCATTCAAAATGTCTGCCTATCCTAATAATAATAATAATAATAATAATAATACATGGCAGCTATTTCATATGTATTACATGAACTTCAAAACTTTGACACTTAAAGTCAGTGTCCTCTAAAACCATGGACATTCAGATTTAATTCTAAGACATTTTCCTGATTCTGAGTTTAAACTTCATATACCACGACAGACTTCAGACTAGCTTAACCGTAATTATTTACACCCAATTCATAATTGCACACCTTAGTGGATATTTTGATGTGTATGCATGGCTCTGAACTTCTAGCTTTTTAGCAAATGGGGAAAGGAAGCCATCCTGATCAAATAGATCGAATATATCTTATTTTGGTCATGGCACAATTAATGGAAAGAACATCAACCCCTCTGTAGTAATTCATCAGAGACAGAGGGACAGGAACTCCCTAGACATCATAATAAATTCCACAGCAAATTTTAATTAGTCGATATCCATCTGAAATAAGTTCCACAAATGGAAAGGGGCAGAGATATTAAGTAAATATGCAAGACTTGGCTTCCTACTTTTTTACTTTTAGTCTGCTTTGAGTAGTGTTACATAAGTAATACTGTAATTGCTTTAATGATTTGGTGTAAGAGTTCAAACATAAATTAATTTAAAAGTAGAACCACCTCGCAATTTAATGCTGTCATCTTGCCCAGATACTCAACAAACAAACACAACACTTCTGAAGTGGAAAACATTACACAGAAAAATGTAAGACAATATTAGAAACTGTATACACCATACTGTAGTGCACAAAATTCCCAACCGCATTTTGTAATATTACTAAGTACACTGTTTCATAAACGGAATTCCTGCAAAACACACAACCTTTTCCCCCATATGACACTCTTGGTGTGAGTCACCCTGGTTCCCTGTAAGTTTCGCACTGATGTGAGGAAACAGTAGATCATCATCTGTTCTCTGCGAGGTACAAGCTGGGGCTGAAGAAACAGTTGATTATAGGGCATATAATACAACAGCACAACCACATGGCAGCGTATATAGTATGACGACCAGTCATATGACGGGAAGATAGCTAGTATACAGAATAAAACAAGGAAAATTCATACTTGAACAGCACAATGGTGCACAATGCATAATTAAATCAAAACCTGTAAAATGGTTTATTGGCTACACCAATAAGTCCTTTTATACCCTTATGTAAACAGGGCTTTGAAATCTGTCATATCAAATTTCATCAAAATATCACCAAGCCTTATGATACACACTACCTGAAAAACTCCATTTACAGACAGATGTACAGTAGATTTTGTTATAACCAACATGGCCGAAAATGACAAATGTGAAGCAACTTTTAGTGAAATGACCTTATGCTGAATTTAGTCAAAATTTATGAAATGGTTTAGGAAATAAGTGGAAACGTACATTCACAGCCTTACTTAAAACTACGCTTTGCAATAGGTCACAGTAACTATAAATAAAAATGACTAACATTATGCAAACATTGCTCATGTCAAACTTCAGAAAATATGAATAGTGGCTTGTGGTATACACAAAATTGGAAAAGTGCGCATAACATTACTTTTGGCCTCCTGGTTTTTTCAGCTCAAGAGAGAAGTCACTAACTACATTCTGTAAAATTTCATGAAAAAATTCATACATGTTACTGTTCTTGGAAAATTATATTCCTTTTTATTTCATGGAATATACAACCCCACACATTGCTTTGTGGTAGGCCCACAGAAACCTACATCACAATTTTAGGAGTTAAAAGTAATTTGTTATTAAAAGCTAGACTTCGATAGGCTAATCAAAATGATTTTGCTAAGAATGTTAACAATTCCCGTTAGCTATCGCTTGATGATTTCAAACAAAAACCGATACATTCAACCACTTGCCCCCCCTTTTTTTTACATAACCCACTATGACATTGTCTCAGTGGCTTTGCAATGGACATACAAAAGCCACTGCTCAATACTATCCAAGTTTTTGTGTATGCGTGCATGTGTGAAAGAGAGAGAGATGATGAGTACGCCTATGCACGCTGCACAAGTGATCAAAAATGACCACTATGTCTGTCCAATTTTAAATAAAATCGTACCTGCTCGGAAATGGCTTGTATGCTTCCACAGCAGCAAAACTTCATTAAGATCTGTTCAGTACTTCTCAAGTAGTTACCTGCGCACAGCCGAACATAACGATTAGAACAGAAGACCCACAAGGATTGAAAAGCCCCTAAATTTTCCACTTTATAACCTGCAGGCTTTTTAATCACTCAATATGGCCAAGAATCAAAGTAGTAGTTTATTGTTACACAAAGGTCTACATTAAAGAATTTCAACAACATATGATTAACCTTTTAAAGCCTAGCAGTAACTTTACGTACCACCAGATTTAACATTGAAAAATTCTACTTGGTGCCCACATTGCGTTTATGTGTTTTGTACGGATCTCAGAACAAACAGCAACTTTTGCCTTATAAAATATTAAGAGATTAGTTTTTATAACCCAAGTGGAAAGTGTTTACAGCGCGGTATGCAGTGAGTCCTTATATAAAATAGATATGCTTCATCTTTAAAGGGTTAAACAGCCTAAAATATGGCATATTAACATTTCACTTATGACATTAACTAAAGAAGGCTCTGTTATGGATCAATATGGCTGAAAATCTGCATTGCCCAAAAATGTGAAATTAAAGAAAATTCTGTCCAAAGGTATAACCTGGTTGGCTGGTTAGCCAACGTAAACGTTTTGGTGCAGTGACCTTGTGTTTTTAACCTTTTATCACTTTAACTACGATTTGGTGGCCTACAGTACTTTCATCTAGATCCTCAAGACTTCATGTGCTATTCATCACAGAAAGTCCAGAAACTGAGGTCACATTACTTCAACCAGAGCTGCGTCCGGCCATCTAGTGCCTTCTCACTCAGTGTTTTTATGTTTTCCCCTGATGATGGTGCCTCAGAGTACCGAAATATGTTGGGTTATAACTGGTATCATTCACTAAGATTCTTTTATTTGTAACTCGTGCACAAGTTGGTGTGATTATATATAATTTTAATGACATTATGTGCACGGTACAGACAACATAAAAAAAGTGCTCCAACAGTTGGCACCACCTGACCATTCTGTTTCCATGGTTCACTACAACTACAAAGTAGTTAAATGGACATTCTGGGCATTTAAACTGTGACACAGCTCACAAACAGCCTCACTCAAAATGACTTCCAAAGTTTCCCCAGCAGTGTTCTCCCGAGATCTCTGGAATGGGAGATCAAACCTCAAATAGCAAAGCAGTTTGTTTGTTCCAACAGTACACCACTTAGTAGACTTGTGGACATACTCCATACACTGTAGCAGAGTACATTACACATTATGCTGGCCAACTCCTGCACTCCACCTGTTTGGGTTTTAAGAATTCAAGGCTCAATGCTGGAAAATCTGCGAATGGGACAGAAATATAATAAAACCTTTATTTTCATACTACAGACCTTGTTACACCACCCAGGTAGAATTAAGACTGTGTTATACATTAGGTACATTAATTCTTTCAATCTCTTCACTAATATCTTCCCCAGATTTGTGTTGAAGTTTTCTGAGGAACTGTCTTTTCATTTCAAATACAATAATGCCTAAGGCTGTGCCAGAATTAAGGCTTTCAACATTATTACTCAATGGAACATTCAGCCTAACACCATATCTATCATGGGCTAATCTGAATGCACTGAAACTTAAACCTTCAGTTTCTCCACCAATTACTAATACAACAGAACTCTGATTTGTATAGTCAACAGCAAAGTATGGTATGACAGGAATACTGTGTAGCCTCGTCTTGTATATTTCCAAAGATTGTGATCCTTTAGGGCTACATTTTGTCCTCTTCTCTTCATCTCGAAGCACTGAGTCACGGCCATTGTCAATATCATCACCACCACCACCACCACCACTGTCATCATCATCATCATCATCATCATCTTCTTCTTCTTCTTCTTCTTCTTCTTCTTCTCCTCCTCCTCCTCCTCCTCCTCCTTCTCCATTCTTGGATGTGTGTTCCCAAACATGCTCACGGTTATCAGCCAGGAACACACTAGCATCACCATCCACATGCGTGTCCAATTCATCCCATTCTACATCACTGACAACTGAAGTTCGAAAATGTGCCCCTGCACCACTCCTTATTACCTTTGGTTCCCACAGATCAACACATCCTGAAAATTTTATCCATTATCATGCAATTTGTCCATGTGCCTCAGCAACATGCCATGCAGAGAGCACAATGATTCAGTTCTCTTAACAGGGAATCAAAACTGGGACTTCACCATGTGAAGGGCCTTTGACAAGGAATAACATGTAGCACACTACAGTCTACAGTAACACATTTCATGAAGTCTTTCCAAACTTGAACACAAGTTTCACGCTCACTGAGAACTACACTAGTTATTGGGGATGATATGAATGAACAAGGGAGCATGTGGTGTTGATGGCACATAAGACTCTTGCAAGGAAAAGAAGAGGCCCAAACATGGCTGTATCTCCTGCCCTCCTTCCGGATATCTGATGGGTCACCGCACCTGTGGGCTCCCTCACTGATTCATGTTACCCTTATCATCTCACCTAGCCACATATTATCTTCCTCACACTGACCCTGAAGACAGAGGGAGCATTCCTCTGAAATGTTGGTACCATATGTAAGACTGCATGATGTCACAATCCAGAATATCTCTGTGCACTGAACTGTTCGAGTCAAAGGGCTCAGTCATGGGTTCAAACTAATAGATGGCATTTTGAGCAACCTCTGTAAACATTCTGTCAATACCAAGAAGCTGCTCTTTGAAAACTGAAAAATCTAGTAAATAAGAACATTCCTACAATACATTACTCATCTTACTTTCCAAATGCTTCCCACCCTCACTTGCAAAGAAGCTGCAACTGCATGTTCATATGCATTTTCTGGTCTCATTTTAGGAGCAGAACATGATCCTTGTATTCACTGCACATAAATAAGAATTGCCCCAGAGATATAATAACCAATTCCTGTCTTTAATTACCAATGCACGTGGATCATAACATCCTCAACTACAAGTTGTGTGGACCACTGGCCCAATTCATGTCACACTCTGGGGGCTACTGAAAGACCAGTTCAAGTGGGCATGTGGGGCAAATCCTGTCATATTTGGAACTGGGGCTCAATTCCTGTCCCAGGATTCATCAAGCACCACTACAAACTAAGCATGGGCTCTGTAAGTTGTGTAACGCTCAAGACAGGGGCTGAATTCTTGTCACAGGGCTTGTCAAATATCAGTGCACGTGGACCGCCATGAAAAACAAAGAAACTGTTCCTCCCCTAGTAAAACAGAATCCTTCCTATGATATCATTAATCAACCATACCTTTCATAAGGATCACTTTCTGACATCCCACTCCAGCAGCTCCTCTCAGAATAGCGCCCAAGTTACCAGGATCCCGAATATTGTCACAGATAATCGTCAAGGGCAAGGCATCTTTTCCAGGCTTCTTATGATCAACAGAAGGGGTTTTTAGAATACCTGAAAATATTTTACAAATCCAGTTTTCTCAGTATCGAAGAGAAATTGCAAATGAAGCTAGAGGATCCAAGACTAGCACAAACATTACAATAAGGAGAAGAGACTTTACACAACTGAAGGACAAACTGGAAAGGGTCTTCCTTGTATACTGTGACAGAATTGCCCTGTTTAGAGGAAGATGTCTGTGTCCAACATCATCCACTTCTGGACTTCATCCACTGTTCAGTATTTAAAAATACAGGAACTGAACACAATATTGAGAAGAAAGGTTCTGTCTCCATTCTCAGATAGGAGGAGGGGCACACAGGTTACTGACAGCATTAACCAGTACATCTCAGCAGATGTCCCCCCTCCCAGGGACAAAGACAGAGCTGTCTCCAAAATAATGCGCTTAATTTTCATATTTCTGAACAACAGACAATCTCAAAACTGAATTACACTAAATGTGATATGCCAGTATCAGAACCCTTCAGAACTAAAGGTTCATCTCACTTGTAATCCGCTGTTTTCATACTGTACTTCTCTGATGGTGGGGTACAGTGTATAATATTTAACTGTAACCTGAAAGATTATTGGAACACACACATACACACAAAATAAAAATACTGTGTGTGTGTGTGTGTGTGTGCGCGCGCGCGCACGTGTGCGTGTACGCGTGCATGCTATGGTTGCACCCAGTTTTAAAAACACTTCAATACGGATATTCTAACATATATAACACATTTAAATCATTTTATACGGTAACAACAATGTAATGCTATACTCAAGCTTGATGCACATCTACGGTACTTTTCCAATACTCAATTTATTTTTAAAGAATATTTTGCAGCCATATAAATGTGTTTATTTTTATGCAGTACCTCACAGATATAACTCTTGCACGGGTATCTTTCTGAAATAGTTTGCTCAGAACTGATCATGGTTTACTGTAACTAAACAACAAAATACTTAACTATGAGCGTAATGTCTTATGAGCCATTATTTGTTGTGTAGCAGTGGGGGTATGAACTTTCATTGAACTCTCTCTCACCTAATAGAAATCACTCTCGCTCACAGCACAGGTGTGTAACAGCATTCTTCAACTCTGGTGTTACAAAACTTGATGTAAGCATCCCTCTTGAATTTCACAAGTCTTTAGTCACTGAATCTACTAATCTTTACACATACGTCTATCCTATGTAAACTCATAACTTTAAATATTAAATACTACTGCACTTTACATAAAAATAAATAACATTTCAGTTCACATAAATGATTCTAATTAAATTTGGTTCATTTAAAAAGGCAACAATACAAATAAAACTGTAATAATGAAGTGTACTAGAAAGTAATAATATAGACACTAAGAGCACTTTTTTTGAGAAAGCATCTGCATTGCCTCTGCGTTCTATTTCCCATCATTAATGATTGTGTGTGTGTGTGTGTGAGAGTGAGAGAGAGAGACAGAGTGTAACAGAGTGTGAAATATGAACTCAAGTAATTAATATACTCTCACCCAAAACTCCAGGTGAAGTGGTCAAGTCTGACCACAAAGAAATTGACTTGTATGAAGTTTTATATAATTCAACACCCTCGTCAGGAAGATTAAGATCTGCAGCATCTTTCACTCTGCTGAAGAACACCTTCTGAGGAACATAACCTGCTGCAATAGCATCCTTAATTAAGCGTTTCCCTTCAAGAACAATCAGACTCCTTTTCTTCTTCTTGTTTTTTGACTTTGCAATTAACATAGCAGAGCTGAAAATGAGAACATGGAAAATGAAACACAGATGATTAACAGGCACGAGCTCATGCATGGCCAAATATTCACCATCACAAAAAACAGTAAAATGATCTTTACAGTACAGTGCCATTATTTTAAATGACCCCAACTGTTAGTCACTTACTGTCCAGTTGCTTATGCCAAACACTACGCTCTCATTTTGGCTCATTCCAACACTTCTCACAGAGGCTGCAAGATTCATGTGACACATCTTCAAACACCATGTGGATTTCTGTATGATACACTCAAATCTACCACAAAATTCATTAAGTTTTCTGCAGCACGTGTCTCTTCCATGTTTGCTTACTGTACAAAATAGCACCTGTTGCTTGAAACCTTTTTTCTTATTTGTAAGTTACTTTCCTGTATGAAGCTGGGATAATGTAGCCACTACAGCAACTAGGCTATGGAATGGACAGTATGGGGTTCACATTCTGGCAGATGCAAGAGATTTTTCTCTTCTCTAAAATGCCTAGATCAACTCTGAGACCCACGCAGCCTTCTATTCAATGGGTACCAGGCTCTTAATCATGGGTAAGGTGGCCAAGGAATGCAGGTGACCATTCACCTCCACCTAAGGCTGAGGTTAAGAAACAGTGCAGCTATACATCTACCCCCTACATGCCTTCATAGCACAGACCAGGACTTACTTACTTTACTTTCCTGTACAGAAATGGTGCATCCACACATGTGGGTCTGAATTTACAATTACACTTCTTGCAGAAACTCTACTTAGCATATGTAACATAAAGAAATCTGCATAGCAACTGCAGATGAGTCAAAGCAACCTCACAGCCTCTCCAATAAGCAAAGTGGAAACAAGCTAGGGTTTGTGGGCTTCATTATAGCCTAAGTGACCAAATGGGAAGTGCCAAGAAATTACGATCATTTAGGACAATGTGAGGAAGCTCTAGTACCAGTCATGGTCCCAGACACTACGTGGCTAATACGAAAGTTCTGGAATACTAATTCAAATATCAGAATACATATCCTGAAACATGCACATGCCTATATAAAGGCCATTATGTGCCACTTCAACAAGTTTACCTGAACTGTCAGTTATGCATGCACTCAAGGTACATTTTAATGCAGTACGATTCATAATTATTTCAGATTCATTACAATGCCTTATACAGGACCATATGTTTTTAAAGTTTATTGCACATATGATTGTATTTCCTCACCTTAGTGTGGAATCATCGTCTGGCAACTTTTTATAGATAGGTACTCCTGCTCTGGCAGCAGACTCCTTTATTCTGTGGGCTTTCCTTTCTTGCTTTGCCTCCAACTTTCGTACTTTTTTCGATTTCGATTGTAAGTTGCTATTCTGAGTGGTTTCTGCGTTTGGTAAGCTTATCTTCGTTTTATAATTTTCCTGAATCCACGCATTGTGTAACTTCGACTCCGTCACTGTGTGCTTTATGTTATACTTTACATTTGTAGCAGAGGTGTTCACTGACCTAGCATTACTAATTATAGTTTCCTTATCCTTAAATGTTATATCTGCATTTTCAAACACATCTTCTTGGTCCTTCGCTGGGAACGGAATACTCTCTCTCTCAACCTTCAGTTTCTCTGCATAATTAACTTCCTCTTTGTTTAAATCTTCTGGGTAAATAATTCTGAGAGGTCTTCTGTGGGCCCATCGGGGATGATGTCGAACATGCTGCTTCATTGGTAACTTCATATCGTTCAGCTTATTTGTAACGCCAAACGCCTTCGGAAGACTACGCCTGACTAACCGCAGAAGACACGCCATAACCCCTGATTCGTTTACGGCGGTGATAAATTTGAAGTCCGTTACTCTGTGTGAGAATCATTAAACAAACAGCCGTGCTTTACAATACTGACCCCCCACACACAAACACATGCCTCCTGCTACCAACACTTCTCACAACCTCGCAAGAACTCCATTCACGTACACCACCACGGATTACCTAGCAGTATACAACTGACAGTCACAGGTCGACCTGTCTTCCATGATGCGTTATCCATGGTTCGAAGATACAGATGTTTCGTGAGGTATTTGATTTTTCTGTTTCCAGCGTTACCCTTCCTCACGTCAGTCACAATAATAAAGTGCATGGTTTTACTTTGACAAACTTTCAAACACATACGAATGGTCTGGTTCTCTAAACTGTTCTTATCGCGCTACACAAAGTCACTCGTTGTTGGCAAAATATTCAGATTAGGCTAATAAAGTTGCTAACTTTACCTTCTTGGAGTTTAAATCCAAGTACACTAAAACGGTATTAACAAAGTAAAGTGGGCATCGGCTTTCATTTTTTGGGCTTGACTATTGGCAACCCCGCTTACACGTATCGAATTTACATCCTGCATCGGTAGTCCGATCAGCTGAGAGGTTCACTGGTATTCCGCCTAGTCGCCACCAACTTGAAACGCCACTGACAAAGTAGCGTTAGAACACACTTCAAATGCTGGGGAGAATCTCACTACCAATACCTATCGCCATCTAAATAATAATAATAATAATAATAATAATAATAATAGCCAGAAATAACTTGGGTGTACACACAGAAAAAATGGCAAACAATTAGCTTAGTCCAGTTTATGGGTGTTAGTCACATCAATAATTTTTCATGAAGGAGAATATAAATGTTATGTTTCCAAACAACCGTGACATTATTTGTTCCTGCAGCATGGCAAAATATTTCCCATCCATGTACAATACATGGAAGATGATTTTTTGCAACCAAAAACATAATCACAAAGCCATCCAAGCAAAGTCATTCATATTATCAAGTAATGCACTATGCATACAGTACCCTTTCCTGCTTTGACCCAACATCATGTTACATAATTAAAAACTATAAGGGAAAGTCACATGATAATAAATATTATTGATACAATGTAGGAGTAATCCCAACTGCCAATTATCAAATAATATACAGGATTTACATAGCTTTTGGTCAGCTCCCTAAATAGAATTTAGATGCTGCTTTTTAAAAGATTTAGTTCTGGATTTGCACACTGCAGTCACCCTGTGATTCAATATATTAATCATTCTTTAGAAACTGTAATAGGCCCAAAACGAGTAAACTTTACATGTTCATATGAGCTGTCTGTCCTGCTCTCACGTCTTACCAGTCCTGTTCCATTCTACTCCCTGGTATTAGCTCCAAATTAGGAATTGTGTCTACAGTGATGGCACTGTATAACAGTTTTAAAAAATAATTCCTAAAAGTAAATCCATTACATGAAAGATAATACAGACAGTTTATTTGAACACGAAACCTACACACATGGCACCCTCATCAATCACACTTATCCCAAGCACATCTATCACAGCAAGGACACTTACAGCGAATCATCTACAGTCTGTTACACTGTCCGGTTTTGTATGCTGACTGTAATGGGCATACATTTCCTGTGGTTCATGAATATAGGCACAGTGCAACACTTCTTCTTCTTTGGCATACAGTCCTTACAGCTTAACCAGTGTCTCCTGCAGAATGATAGCCCATACAGATGTCTTCTGCTCTCTTCCTCCATCTCTTAACACCCACTGATTGAAGGTCAATACAGTTTAGCCACCTTAATTTTGGTCTTCCTACTTTTCTTCTTCCATCTGGTTTCCCCAAAAACACTTTCTTTACAGTCCCATTATCACACATTCTCACCAGGTGAGCAGCCCATTCTAGTCTTCTGACTTTTTATTCTTGTTACAATATTTGGTTTTCTATGCGTAACCTGCAATTCATCATTAGTTCGGATTCTCCAGCCATTTTGGTCTTTTATTGGGCCACTTATTTTCCTTAGCATTTGCTGCTCCCAACAGTGCACCACAGACACCTTTTATTGTGACACAAATTACTGTTATTCATGAAAAATACCAGATAAAGTGAAAGCAAGCTACACATGATGCCACACTTTTACACAATTTAGCATTATCTACAACTTCAGTCAATAATAGAACTTGGTCAGAGTAACTGAAATTAAAAGTATTAGTCACGATAATGACTAGGACGATCACTGTCTTCTGGAATGGGACATTATATAATCTGCTAGAAACTTAACAATGTTTGGGGGGAAATTGCTACGGCCGTTTTTAGGGCAAGAGGAGGCAGTATGTTTTCTGGATTGTTCGTAAATTTCTACAGCATGAGAAAGGCATGGTATCACAGCGAACAGTATTTTTGAATATATTACTGGCCAATCTGCACTGGCAACTGGCGGTGGCTTCCGGCACTGCATCCATAGTGGAGGCAGATCTATGCCAGGCATTAGTAGTTGAATGGTGGCTATGAAAACATTAAGGACAAAACATCCATGGCTATGACATAATGGATTACTATCCAAGAAGTACTATGTTTGAGACTACAGATGTAACAAAGACAATCTCACATAATGATAAATGTGCCACCACAATCTCTAAAATACACAAAAATTATTGTAACAACTCTACGTATGGGATCTTTTATTCTATGTAATAACTTACTATCAACATATTTTGTGGCCAGGAACTTAAAAAGGATTTATAGTGTGTGTCACATATAATTTTTGATTAAAACATTTAGATGTTCTATTTACACTTCTGTAATGTCACTTTATTACAAGACTTGATTCATGAATTCCTGTATAACAAACTGCACATTCTGTTTGTATTCTGTGGAAAACACCTTCTGAACTTATGAAATTAATATCAGGAAAAATATGCCTTACAAAATACTGTCAGCACTGCAAATGATGACAATGTTTTGTAACATCACTTATAGTGTCAACATATTTTATTTATATATGTCACCTTGGGCACCCACCACTAAAAAGGAGGGCACTATTCACAAGTCTGAGAATACGTCACTTTGGTTGATGGGTGATGGTGAAAGGAATGCTTCAACAGTGGCACTGCGTTGGCTTGAGCCAAACCAAGACTGAAGACAAGCTTTTAGTAACACATAAAACAGCCACAAAAAAAGCAAGACAAAGAAGAACGTAGTTGGTCCATAACCAAACACCCAAGCCAGTCCAACGCCTACCAACATGTAGACAAGACTTCGGTGACTAGCAAAACTACGTAGGCTGAGACGAGGTGGCAGCACCGTTTCTACAAGTGGCGTGTATTCGCCAGGACTGCTTTTGTTATAGGTGCGTGTTATCATAGGTGGACAGAGCACCTGGCGGGCAATGCATCCCAACAATCCATTCTGGTCATACAGGTGGCACATTTCTAAGGTGTACTGCAACAACAACCAGATGTTTTTCAAACATCTTATACATCTACATAACATAACTCTTAGTCCCTTGAGTATGGTGCTATTAATGTGATACTTAGCAAAATGTAAGTTTATAATCCAGCAATAAAATGCACTTTAGACCCTGGGTTAGCATGCTGCACTTGTACAGAGGTGGTCATATGCTCAATTTGTAGTAAAGTTAGAATCGCTTCATTACTTTCAATTGTAATGCAGACACATTACAAATTATTGTTGTTGTTTCCGTTACTCTTGTTGTTATCTTCTGTGTGGGAAGAACTTATTACTTCTGTACAGATGGTGGTTATATTAAATTTGTCATACATAACCTCAAAGTTTTGCACTGTCTGAACATTTGTGATTGTTTACTTACAAACTATGTTTCATACACAATTTGTAGGAATATTGACACTCTGTTTTGATTCAAAATTTCATAGTTCCAGCTTTAATGGTCCATTTCTCACTTGTGTCAAACTGAAAGCTGACTTAAAATTTTGCATGTCCACAATTCGTATTACATTCTAAACAATTATCTAAGAAGAAGAATAATTTAACAGTCTTGTAGGACGTGATGCTGTATAGTTTGGTAAACACAGTGTCACATCCCGAAGGACTGTAATCATATACCAACCATGAGAGCCTAAAATTTCATGTACCTGAACAAAATCTGCACATTTTTTTAAAGGTCTGATACACAATAGGTCATATTTTCAAGGACCTATATTAAATGGCACACGTGGCACCTGGCATGTTGCGCATCTGAAATGTTGACATTACTGAGTGTAGGAAAAATTCACACCAAACCTTATGGTAACCAAGCCAAGAGTTCAAAAGGCAGACAAATACAGAACATAATGGTGATAAAAAAACACACGCATATGCTGTAAACGTCATATTGATATAATTTTAAACTCATTTATATGCTAGTAAAAAGATGCTTGTATTTTACACAGGACATGCACAACAGATTTTATACAACTCTACTGTCCCAGTAATTTTCTCTCACTTCAGATGGATCCCTATTCTGTGCAGCTCGTAAGAGTTCCACAGTTCCAATAAATTCTGCAATGTGAAAAGTCAGTCTGCCTCTACAACAGACCATTGAAGAGAAATATCTTAAACTTTTCGGTGGTACACACTCAACCCAGTGTGGGGGAATACTGGGTGACAGGTAATGCAGTCCACGTTTGGCTGTAATGGTTCATACAAGCAGGTAACTTTAATACTGACACAAGGGGTTAAAGAAAATGATTAAGAACATTTGGGCACTTAATGAAGTAAAAAACTTTTTAACAAAACCAATACAAGCACTACCACTTACCATTTCATTCAGTTTGGATGTTATCTGATGTAACAATCTGACAAGAAATGCATTTTCAGTAGTCTTAATTGGCTGAAGGTCAGGATCACCCTCATACTTAATGCATTTTCTTCGCTCTTTCCAGTCTCGTGATGCCAACAAAGGTGAGAGTGAGGCGTAAGTATGGCTTCGGGATGCAGGTGTTTCCATGGTAGTATTCTCTCCCTAGGTGTAGAATATGTACAATAAACGTGTACATAACATAAAGTACTTATGCATTTGGAGGTTACAACAATTTTAAATATATACAAAATTTATTGAAATTTCCCAGTGGTACTCTCAAAATCAGTATGATAAAGCAGTGACAGTAAGGCAACCTCTTATTCACACAATCATACAGTTTCTTTCTTATACAAACTTTATTACAGGTTTCACAAAAAACATATTTAACTGACCAAATTAATGTTACAGTCACTCAATATTCAATTAAAATCCTACACCATACACCTTCTGACTGAACTGCTTTCAAATACAGTACAATGAAACGCTTAATGAGCAAACACTTTATACAAGGACTGCACAAACAGTAAACTGACAAAGCCTTCATATGTGGCAAATAGTGCTCCAAATGTGTGAGCTGAAATTAATTAAAAAATATTTGGGCATATCAACTGCTCTATTTGCCCTTCGTACAAGCTTACAAAATTAACACATTCCACAGTCCTTCTTGAAAAGCTAACAGTGAGAACTTCAATGATACAGTACTGTCTAATCATCTGCCTGAATGGTACAGATATGGGCAGTCCTGGCAAACATACTCACCAGATATGAGATATGCCATTACTCTTTATGGTTCTTTCTGAAAGATGCAGTTTACACAATCAAACAACTGCAACAAGAAATTCTGGCAGCATTAATCAGTGCCAGTGAACTAACTGTAGCTGCAGTTATGTGAATTTCCTGATGTTGGCTATGCTGATGGTACACATACCAAAAATGATCTTGTAACTGTCAAACTTGAAAGACTGCTGAACACTTGAAACACCAGGTACCATGCTGCCTACTAACCAATTAGGTGATTATATGCTATTATGAGTAAAACTTGAGCATTTTTTTAGAAAGACCCTGTATTAATTTTTACATTTTTAGACAGGAGCCAGGAAGAAGGTTGTGAACTGACTGGCAGCAAACACTTCACAAATTTTGTAAAATAGTTATTGATAGAGTACTGTATAGGGGTGAAGAAACAATGAAATGACAATCTGAATATAAAGTTCATTCAATAAGATAAGAAAAGTGACCAGTGTTAAGAAGGGCACAATGGAAAGCAAACACAGGTACACTAGTCTATGCAGAAGTCTTGTGACAAATTCATCCATTTACAGGGCAGGATTTTCTTGTACAGTTCCAATGTCCACATCAGGATTCTGAAGCATGGCAAAAAAAAAGTTTCACTGCAGTAGCTCAGAACAAAGCCAAGAGAGGGTAGAATATGCTACTGTAAGTAGGTATGTTTCAGAGATATGGTATGCGCGGTGCACAAAAAACTGACAAGCATGAATATGTGTGAGGTAGGTGTAACCAAGTTGCTGAGACCTGTAATGTGACCATGAAAGTGAAAAACACAGTCCCATGATACAATAATGGTGTACTTGAAGTTTACCATGCTTGTCAGTAAAAGAGAGAAAAATGAACTGAAAAAAATCATGGTTAGATTATGGCTTTGTCACCTACATTTCTGTACCTAAACATCTAGCAGACTACACGATGTCACATACAACAAGATGGTACTTTCAAAGACATTTTTCCTAAACAGTACTTTCTCAGGCCAGTCTTATCTGCCCTAATCAAATATATTTTCATTGTATGACACTAATAACTTAGATTTTTCAGAAAAAATTTCAGCTATACAAACAACAGCTGTAAGCACGGTAGCATATACAGTATTTAAGAAACACTACCTGTAATAAGCCATGTGTTCCCATTCTTGATGGTGCTGTGCCAGAACTGTATGCATCTTGGTCACTTGTGTAGCTGGTGCGTGGCAGTCTTGCAAGGTCAATCTACAAGGAAATTCATTAACAGAATTAGTAAAAAGAATGAAGATCGGCACTCTAAACTCCACTACACATACTCTTTACATGCATTCAGCCTTTTCAGGAAAAGTTATAATGTCTGATATAAGCATCATACAAAGCAGAGGTTACATTGCAACAGACCTAAATTGCACTTATCCAACAACTCTTAAAACAGGTAACTGTTCCTAAATGCCATATTTTATTGATATCTACTGAATAATTGTAGGATGAAATGTGCAGCTGGACAGATGGAAGGCATGACCTCCCCAGTGTGAGTTCACTTTATGCAATTGCACAAATAATAAAATTACACATGTGTTTTGAAGCTTTCAGGGTGACTAAATTCAACAAAATAATTCCAGGCTGACAGCTGTGTCAGCTAGTTCAAGCAAACCAATATTCCAGAGATGGAATCAGTCTCTGAAATGTAGGCTTGCTTGAACCACGTGATATGCCTGTCAGCCCTAAAGGACTTTGCTGAAATTACATATTTTGAAATGAAGATAACCAGAAAAATCTAAAGGCTAAATTGTTGCCATTCTTAAATACACAGTATCCCACTAATTATTCCCCAAAATGCAGGGAAATACAGCAGCCAGGACAGTGCAGTTGGTATAGCAACTCACTACAGGATGGGTGGTCCAGGGCTCGAACTCCAGCCAGGACATGATACCCAACCAGCCTCCTATTTAATGGGTACCAGGTCTCTTTCCTGGCATTAAAGCAACTGGGGCATGGCACTTGACCACCCACACTCTTCTAGCAACAATGTTGAAAAAAAAAGGGCTGAGCTACACCTCTATCCCCCTCTCTGTGCCTTCATAGCATGTAATAGGATGAACCTTACCTTCGGAATTTTATGGAGATATGCATGCTCAGTGAGGCACTGTAAGCCTGCTGAGTTTCATCTTTTTATGAGTGCTGAAATGTCAGATGGTCAACCCATCAGGTGTTGTGTCCCATACAGTGCAAGTTGCTGGTGTGGGTGAGAAATGTTTTCCATTCATAAAAGAGTGATAATATGCAGTGCTTTCACAGAGTACATGTCACAGGAAAAAGTCACAAAAATTTTTATAAAAAATAACCCACATCAAAATTGCTTAGTGAAATAATAAAACACAGAAGTGAACAATTTCTGAATCACAGGTTCAGTGCTGGACACACATACAATAGAAGAACTTGTATTTTTCTTGGATGAGGCATAGTTTCCACTAAGTAGGAATGTAAACAGCTGAAATAACAGATGCCAGTGTTATTAAAATACCCATAGAGTTCCTGATGTTTCCTTCATATGACTTGAAGTGCTGTGAATGTACGCAAAATGACAGAACCCATGCTTTTCAATGAAACTAATTTCGACGGTTACATTAAATCAAAACCAACACATTATTCAGAGAATTAACTGAAGAAGAGACAATGTAAGGCAGCCCATTTCAATTGGAACATTTGAGAGGAAATTTTGAAAACAAACTACCAGTATTTCAAGACAAGAGCTCGACTGTGTCAAGAAATATTTTCAGAATGTGCAAGGCCTGCTCAGAAGCTGGAGTTCGGCACTTTGAGACTCTTAATTTGCAGTGGATGCAGGCTCCGTAATCTGATAAAGCTCCCAATACAGGCAGTGCTGAGGGAAGAAATTGGCAGAATGCCGTGTACAATAGTCAAGTTCTCTGGCAAAGAGGAATGAGGTTTTCAGAGTGGTGTAACTGAGGATTCAATTCTTCTGGGAGATGATGCTGCATCACTGAGTGGTCAGTACCCCGCGTTTTGTGGCAACAAATCTACACATTGATGGACTGTAGGCCACCCTAAACTGAGATGGACTGATAATTTTCTTTGAAGATGAAACAGGCCAAAAGGCCCAGTCCTTAAAGTTGTTGATGATAGAGGAGGAGGAGGAGGAAGAAGAGGAGGAGGAGGACGAGGAGGAAAATAAGAGTGGTTAAAGAACGAGGTCCACTTGCAACACTTTCACTCACTGTACCTCTGCTGCTAGCTGAACTCCCAGCACAGCAAATTTCAGCAGCACACCAGTGGTTTGCAAGACGTCAAGGTAAAGAAATGAACAGAAAACAGTCCAAGAAACTGAAAAATATGGCTGCAGGCACCATCTAGCAAAATTATGTTAGGAGCCCATTCAGGAAGAGAACATTTTGTTATCACAGTGTACCACTACAAGTATCCAACAGTGTTTGCATAAGGTAGTCTGGACACACCACCGGTAAAATACAATGCTTGGGTATGGGAGAAAATGTGTGAAGGAACATTTCTAACCTCAAAAATGTAGGACAGCTGATATAAGCATGTTTCCAGATAGGCTGACACCTTTCTTCTCTCTTCTAAGGAGTATTCATCACAGCCAACTGGATTGGTGAAGAACAAATCCTTCAAGGAAGTGAAGAAACTTGACGAGTGATTCCTTGATTCCCTTTCTAGCTGGAGCTGCAAGTTATGGGCAGTTTCATTTGCCCTCTGAATCAGCAACATGAACTGGAAAACCTATTTATTGTTAAAAAAAGAACCAAGCAGATGATTTAATAAAGCATTTCAAACCATATTCTTCCCCTTCTAATTTATTCACAACTTTCTCTACAAGTGTGGTATACTACAGTTATGAAAGAAAATAATGTTATGTCATACGACTCAACTTTTTTGAGGTTGTCCTAAAATTCCTTCATGCCTGTAGTTGAGGACTT
This sequence comes from Coptotermes formosanus, assembly GCA_013340265.1. Taxonomy (NCBI): domain Eukaryota; kingdom Metazoa; phylum Arthropoda; class Insecta; order Blattodea; family Rhinotermitidae; genus Coptotermes; species Coptotermes formosanus. The sequence continues at coordinate 984,336 of BLKM01000436.1, read as the reverse complement.
TGAAGAATACATTCTGTGTATATGATCTAGCTAGTTGTATGTTCTTCACTCTCAACAGGTGCACCATAGATTTTAAGTTGCTGTATCAACATTTGTGTTTCTTAACATTTCCCTCATTATTCTAAAACAGGAGTGCATAACCCACTTGGTGTAACCCACACTACAAAATCAAACCTTGCTGTGAACAACTGTCAAGTTATGGTACCTAGAATGTTATTTATGATTATTTATGAGATTTGAAATTTTCACAGCAGTGGTAATGAAAAATACAGTCTTCTGGGACATGACACTGTGTAGTTTGGTATGTAGTTATCAAGCTATTGGAAGAAGATGTTCTGTCACTTGTTAGTGCTACCATCTTCTCTCAGTCTGTCCGCAGCCTGGGTCCTTGGTCCTTCTTCACTGTCATAATCTGTTTGACCATGCTTGGCTTGCTCAACTGCCCTAAAGATGGAGGCCGCATGTTCCTCCACAATGTTTGCCCTCATCTACCAATCTACAGGGTATCAGATACCATAATGAAGTGGCAGTATTTATGGTTACATAATTTGTTCTTAATATTTCATGTAACTGAATTAAATACACAAACTATTTGCATTCAAAGGTGTATACATATGTTTTACACCAATAATCCTGTATGTGGCACCACCCATCTTTCATCCGTATCAAATACCCCCTATGATGTTACGGAGGACAACTCTGAATCCACTTGGAAATTTTTGTTTATTTCTCAGTTTTAAATTTCTCTCATCTCAACCCACTGCCTGCTTTCCACATGGTGCAGATGCATTAAGTAACAGTCCCCTCCTCTGGATTCTCACTCCACACAGTGATGACAGTGCGAATCCAAAGCAATTTGAGTACAACACAGTTGTGATACCTCACTCAGCAGTGACAAGGCTACTGGTTGGATGAGTGACAAATCATGATCTGATTTCCAGCTGTGGCAGAATTCTCTTTTCTCCACAGCAGCCAGACCAACCCTCGGCCCACACAGCCTCCTCATCAAATGGCTATGGGCACTTTCCTTGTGGATGAAGTATTCAGAGCACAAAGCTAACCACTCACCAACATCCAATGCCAAGGTCAAGAATGCATGTAGCTACACTTCCACTAACCATGCATCTCACGCACAGTACTCAATTAACCACAAGATATTTAAAAATTATCCAACATGAGTCTATTTGTATAAAAATGGGTTCACAGGCCAAATGCAATCCATCAACCACAGGATGTACCATCTGCTCATAAGAGTTCATCTCAGAAGCTTCACATGGCTTTTTGGTAATCTCATTTCTTGTTGTCATAGCTGCAGTTTATTTTTAAGATGGCAGATATTGCCCTGGATCTCCTGGGTATTATGTTCTACAAAATTCTTGAATATATAAATGACCTGTCAATAAAAACTTCAATGTACCATAAATAAAGAATACCTGTGACACGGTCTCAGAACCAAATAATGGCTTGTACTGGTACCCAGATCCCTCCAGTTCTAATACTTGCTGACGCACAAGGGCATTCCACTTGTGCCCCTGATGACTACTTTCAGAACTGTTCCTTCTGCTGACAGAGTCACTCGGTAGACCTGTTCCTGGCACATCATCCAAGCAATGTTCTACTTCACTGAGCATTGTATTCAAGTTTGGCTGTGAAAATACCTGTCAAACACACAGAACTCTCTGGAAAAAATATACAGATTCTAAAAACAAACCTTTTATGCACTTCAAATTCTAAATGTTTTAAACAGAGATATATAAGTTAATTTCACCGATGACAGAGATCAGCAAGGCATGCAGCACCCATGGGTCAGATGAGAAATATAAACAAAATTTTTTATGGAAAACCAGAAAGAAGACACCATTTGGGAAAACCGGGTGTACATGTGAGGATAATATTTGAATGGATCTTTAAAAATTAGACTGTGTGGATTTAGACTGGATTTCTTTGGCTCAGGATAGGGTTGAGTGGTGGCCTTTGTGGACACAGTAATGAAAATTCTTAAAAAACATTTCCATACCTTCGTAACTCGAAACAGCATATGTGCATTCTTGGGTGTGGCAAGATCAAGCCTCGTGAAACGTGGTAATAATTGCCTAAATATAACTGTATAAGACAGAAGATTCTCAGCGATGAAATTAAGCCACCGTCGATCCACTGTACGAGCACGGTCTTCATTATCACGACCGCTGGGACTTCGAACATTCCTGTGTCGCCAGTCAGTGTACCGCCATGGTTGTATGTAACTGAGCCAAGTCTCCAGGATGAGTCGGAAGGAGCTATCAAGTGGCCAGTGATGGATTGTATGGCGCATAAATCCATATACCTTTGCCTGACTGGATGGTAAGACAATCCTGAGAAGAAATTACAGCATTCACAGACATCTTTTAATAATCAACAAATTACTCTGCAGAAACACAACAGAACAGGATATTCCATATTAATTATGACAGACTTTTTAATCTTCCAATCATGGATATTACAAGGCAGCCTGAACTGACACATCAGTATGGTGAGCATGATATATACAGACATCCTTTTACAGTGAGGCCACGTAAATACTGGGTATTATGAATTCATTTTCACATACAACAGAATATAAGTATATTTATAGCTTATTACCACAGTCAAGCACAGTCAAGCAGCCTTACTAAAAAAAAATGCTGTACACGTGTTTGCTGTTAGTCACATTAGTTTATACACTCACTGCTTCCCAAACACAACTTGTCTTGCTAGTTGGTCTATATTTTAATATGCACTGGAAAATGGGGTTGTAAAATTTGTTACTTTCACATAATGTTCCCTCCCATCCCTCAAACAAAGACAGAGATTTACACATTAGAGTACAACACATGCTACACTTAGCCTACAACATCTGTGTCAGAACATCTGTCCCAACAGGAATATTTCTGCCTTAGGTTCAGCACGCCTGCCCTGCAAGAGCCATGGCTAAAGAAAAGAATGACTGATTTCAGAAAGGCAAGGCCAACCAGAGCACAAAATGACAGCCAATGTGAGGTCATGAATATGCTTAGATTATCATCTGAATATGGAAAAACAGGTAACTCCAGGAACATAACAAATATTAAACATACCTCCAACAACAGACAATATGGAATATGACTGTTATGTAACAATTCTTAATGTCAGAAAGGGCACATTACCACACCACTGTCAAGAACTACATTAAACATACCTTTTAAGTTCATCCATTGCAGATAAGTCACCGACAGTGCTGTTTGTAAAATAATGTAAATGTTTCACAAGGTTCCTCACCAGTCGAACATGCTCTTCTGAAGGCAGTAAGTCCTGTACAACACACATTATTGTGCAAACAGTATTAATGACAACAAAACTACGTACAGCTTTGATGTTGTATGCGTAAATCCAGTAGCGCAACAAATACAAGGTACGCACAATCTACAATGCCTAGTGTAGTAAAGATGACTACAATAAATAAGGTTGGGAGGGCTTTACTGAAAATGCGTTTAACTTTTTATTTTATAATCAAAATAAATCCCTCAGCTATCCTTTGCTGTGCATTTTAGCAGAATACCAGGCAACCGAAATCCCACAGAACTCATGTGACGAGCCAAAAGGAATGTACAGCTCAGGAAGGCAACCATACAGCAACTGCTACCAGAAATTTACAGGCCTAAAGACATCACTTATCCCAAATTTCATAGAAGTATTCAAAATATGAAAGAAGATAAAGGTGACAAAATACAGGACACTGCTAAATTGTGGAATTCCATAATGGACTCATCAGTAAGAAATGAGTGGCAATACTCGAACTCTATAGCATAAGAATATACTGAGTTGTGCACTTATGATCGAAGGGAGTTCTTAGGCTTTTGCAGTGGTGCAGCTGAGGTCTACGTTCTTCTGTCATGTTGCACTGCATCACTGGGTGATTGGTGCCTGACATTTCAACACTACTACACTATCTCAAAGAAGTGGGCACCCGTCACCCAGTGATGCAATGCCACATTCCAGAGAAATTGAGGCCGCAACCGCACCAGTGCAAATACAAAAGCCTAGCAACTCACAAAAAGTACAATTACTAAGCTCAGCATCCACTGACATGGGCATTTTGATCCTTGAAGATAAGACCACCGCAGTGCCTTGAAATGCTGTGCACCAATTGCCAAGTGACAAAGTACCACATCCCAGTAGAACAGAGACAACAGTTATACCATTATCTCATGCGTATTTTCTTATACACAATGAATGACAACACACTGATTGAGATACATCAGTTTACAGTAATGGCACATGACATGCTGAAGATCACAGATTAAATGCAGCCACATTCATTGCAGGTTATCCCACTTCTTAACACTTATCAAATTCCCAGCATTTAAGCCCACTCTAACATTCACAACCATCACTCACAAATAATGGAGTTGGACCAATGGGCTCTCAAAACTGATACTATGGGTTGATGAGATCAACAAAAGGTGCCGCAACAAACAACTTAAATACTTAAAAAAACACGTGTGCACGCACGCACGCGCGCGCGCACACAGATCTTCTCCTTTGTAAAATTTCACATCTCAAATACGTTTAAGCAGGGGGTTTACATTCTTTTAGCTTGATTTAGCAAAACTGTGTCAGAACATGTTACTTTCAAATCATCCCACCATTTTTAGACATGTTGTAATTCCAATCTGAATGAAGCAATTTTGATGAACTCCAACATTCAGCATCACCACAAATCTTTAGCAATCCATGTTCTTCATCCCCTCTACCTGGTCTGCGCTAAGAGACTGCACCTAGCACAATGCATAAAGCAATCCCTGTCCATCAGGCTTTCAGCAGCAGGAAATCATGCATGGTTAATCCATAAAGCAGTCTAATTTGCATTTACAAGCCTCACCACCAACTGGTACACGTCAAGAAACAATACGACAGTTGTGAAATATCAATCCTTTCACATTTAGAATCTGAATGTAATGATTAGTCAAAGGAATTCCATATTTAAAGTTTCTTAGAAATGCAGAAAGTGCTTCACTGATTCTGAAAATGGTGCAGGCAAGTACCTCTGAAATGCCTACCAAAATGCAAGGTATCACAACCCAGAAAACCATATCTTCCTGTTCACCACCCCCAAGACCTTCAAATGCTACATGACCTCATAAGAAGAGCATAAATATTCTGAACAGTATACTTGAAGAAACATCCCACGAAGTAAACCTCCACTCCAATTAATCCAACAGTCACTTGAACTTTAGATCTCATACAGAGTTTGCCCTCCTTTCAGGACTGTTTCCATATATTTACATTTTACTGAAGGTGCTGTCCATAGCTGGGTGCCATAATGGTACAATTTTTGTTACAAATGGTCTGGCCAACTATCATTCATGTAAATTTTTCTACTGTATTTTTGTACTCAGTGATATACATGTACACTATTTTTGCCAGACGTATAAACATTTGAATGCCATACCAGTACATTATTCATGCTGTATACTCAGACAGAAAGTACAATACCACAGTGGTATGGCATTACATATTTTATATTTATATTGTTATTTTTAATAATTTAAATAACCATATGTTAGTGATCTATGTTACATATACTTCTACACTTATCTTCCTTCTCAGAGTGCTCATGATGTGGGTGTTCAATTATTACTACTAACTGTGGGATAGATTTTGTAACAAATAGTTTTATATGGTAATATTAAGGTAATACATTCTGCATCAAATACTTTCTTTCCCCAGTGCATGAAACTGACACAGTACTCATACCTATTAAAGCACAGACATTCTAAACAACTCCAACACCTATTATTGTTATAACAAATAGAATTCAAAGGCAATTTTGTGACTCAGACATTTATTGTTACTACCGCCACTATTAAAAGCTTCACTCAGTAACACACTCATGTGTGCACTACTCTACCACACCTGAAACATATAATTCAGTTAACACATTGTAACAGTTAACAAGATTGGTGTTCAGGTTTATTTAGGTCAAAATGACGTAATGTTTTCAGTGTGTTAATGCAGACACACAAATTTTCCAAAAATTTAGGAGCCACTTCAAAATTGTGGATACCAAAAGAGTGACAAGAAGCAAGACCCATACTGAGGACCCACAAATATTAGGTGCCAACTTACAAAATTTAGTCGACTGTGTGGGCTAGCACCTAGGATTTGTGAACCCCTGTGTTAATGTACATGAAGGAAAACAATGGAGAATGGGTAAGCTGGGAAAAGTCAGTCCCAAACAAACTGAACGCAACTTACAGGATACTGGCGCAAAGCCATATTGGGTTGAGTCAGCATCTGGTTTTGAAAGATATGTGGCATATAAAGTGTGTGAAGCTGAAATAAAACATCACATATAAAAAAACAATAATTAGGTTGATAGTGTGACAAAACTGAAAACCAATGGAAGCTGACCAACGATACAAACTTGTGCATAAAATATCATACACCTTAGGCAAAATGACACCAACACATTACACAACTATTCACGTGTACTTTCAAGCACTCTTAGCTAGTCAACCATGTCAGTATCTTCTGTATTAACTCAAAATGGGCCTAACAAAGGCTAGACAAGCTTTAGTACAACACACAACTACACAAAAAACAAAGAAAAAAAATAAACAGAAGCCACAGAAACAAATTCTATACAATGCCACCTCCATGTCTCCTTTGAGCTGTCATGCTTACCCTTTCCACTTGTCTAGCCCCTCTGTTTGTATTAATATTGGTAATGATATGTAGGTGCTAACCATTGCTAGCAACATGCACTTTGGGTTGGGTGATACAGAAGGGTGAGATTCACACCACCCACGGGATGTCTTTCATGATCTCTGTATCACAGCAACATCATGGAAATGCAAATTTACTTTTACTTTTTTTATATTTATTCTGCTGGTTACTTTTTGTACAGACAGAACTTCCCCAAGCTCATCATTGGCATATATGAAAAACCACCAAAAAATTAAACGGATTAAACAGTAACCAGAAAAAAATACAAAAAAGGAATACAGATAGTGTTTAAAACAATAAAAAATAATTTACACTTAAATCTTCCCAAATAAAAATACATAACAGGGGATAAAACCAAACAAAACTTGATAAATTAAAGAACACATGCTCATCCACACAAGAAACACAGTGATCTTTGTCTACTCTGTAACCATTTTAACTAAGAGTTTTCAAAGACCAATATTTCTAAACAAAAAACTACCACTATCAAATATGTCTTGAAGCTTTTGTGGCAACAAAATTCAATGAAATATTCTCTAACAAACAGCAGCACCAAAACGTAAATGTGTTCCAACATTTCAGAGACTGACTGTGTCTCCACCTTCATGGCGCTAATTATTAGCACCCTGAAGATGGGGCCAGAGTCAGTCTCTGAATGTTGGAATATTTTTTCACCTTCACGCAGCTGTTTGCTGAGAAGATTTCACTGTACCACTTACAAAACAGATAAACAATCAATAAGTAACTTAACTTCTCATAAAAAACTTAGGTGACTGGTTCAAAAGGTTGAATGCAGGACACAGACGCAGAGTGTGGTGATCTCATAAGCCTACATATGCTCTTATAGGAAAGTTGGCTGAACAAGGATATGTGATGAGGTTAATAATTGTAAAACAAATGAGACAAGATAAAACAGTTACCAGTATAAGAACCCAAAGACATACATAAAAGAAGACACCACATAATTCATACACAATGAACAATTTCAGTGTGGGACATTTCTTTTATGTACTTATACTGACAACACAATCCTATCACATAGTTTATACAATAAACCAATCAAATGTAAGATGACTTACAGGATAATAGTGCAAAATGTTGGATTGAGGCGCCATCTGATTTTGAGAGAAAGGGTGGATTTTATCCGATCTCATTGGCGTAAAAAACTGCTGAAAATCAATTCAAGACTGATGAAGAATCTTTAAGATATAAAGCAGCAAAAAATTAATAAAAACCTTACAACAATTTCCTCAAAAATTAAAAATAAACACGAGTACAATTAAAGTTGTATTTATAAAAACTGTATGAACTGTCCTTTGGTAACCATATAAAACATAAAAAATAGTGCTGTCCATGTCCTCAGCATTATGGACAGACAGGATGGACATTGCCCAAACCAGATGTGATGAAACTTGTATAAGGGCTAAAAAAAGCACTTGTCGTGATGCACCTTGTATAAAGGCTAAAAAAGCACGGGTTAACCACACAACAAAACAATACAAATAAACGGTTTTGGACTCGCCACTTTCAAACAAAACATTTAAATTATGTAGACAGAGCAGCATATCAGTACCTAACTGAATTGCTCAATTCTCTAATTTCCTCACAGAATATTAGGTACCAGGTGGTTGTGGCATACTGCAACAGAACATCTGTTGTGGTACCACTTGCCACACTACATGTCATGTCATCTATAGGTATGGATACACCATACTCCTGCAGAAAAACAATTTGTATTTGGTCTCACATGTATTAAAAATATAACCCTGATGGCTACAGCACTCACCCTGTTGAACCTCACAGAAAACACAACACAGTACATTGACAATAACAATGAACCAGTATAATCATGCAAAACTCTAAAAAAAAAAAAAAAGAGAGGGAAGAGCACTGTGTTATCTTCAGACTTTATGGCACTCATGTATGCTTAATCTTGTCCTTACCCTCGGTGATGTTCCAATGCCTGGGTGCACATGTGGTACCTCTCGGACTCCAAAACTTAACCAAAAGTCAATGAACACTTGTATCACAGATTCACTTCTCCATATCTCAACAAGAGCGCTTTGTTGTGGTAAGGCTGGAGAGGAATGCAGCGAACCTGATGTGCTGCTTTGCTTCAACACAACTGACTGTCGAAATAATGTTGGAGAACGGGCAGGCCTGGGAAGTATCAGTCATACAATATTAACACGCTGCTCTACTGAATGAAATGACAGATTGATTTTTACATTACACATAAATTAACACTAGCATAGTGATTTTTGTTCTGTTCATGCAACAATGTGTGAACTTTGTTGTAAGAAAATTACGATCACTGGAGGCAAATTTCAATTCCTGTAATACTGTAGGTAAAAGTGTGATCCTTAACATAAATTAAAGTCAGTGACACACATACCAACACATTATAAGCGCTGTGTATGAAATTCTATTAAAATATACCAAAAGATTCAGAAAATACAAAGTTCATTTATGCCCATAAGTAAAGGGGCTCTTAAAATGACATGAATATCAAAACTGCTTAAAAAATCAACTGTAGGTTCAGCATACCAAGTTTACTTACAATTAATAGGGTAGTTTGGAACCTCTCATAATGTGGACAGACACAACACAGAGTAATATGCAGTTTTAAATTTCTTTTCAAAACAAAAAATTTAAGGTACAGATTATAGCATAGCACCAACAGTCAACCTGCTAGCTGCCTGAAGAGGCATTGAACTTCTTGGATATATATAACACCCAGCATATGGAGGCACTGAAGAACCATCACATGGCAAGAAGTGTGTAAGGTATTCTTCTGCAAGATGGTTGTACACAGTCTCCCAGAGAGACCACGTGCCATGGTCCATCATCCTCTGAAGCCATGGGTTCACCAGATGGTATGCAAAATGGAATATATAGAACTCAAAGGAATCTGAATAATACTGTTAAGTCAAACAAACATAAATTATGCTTAACGTCTATCCACCATGTTGCAATTTTGATTAATACTACACATTTCAGTCTCAGATACAAGTTTACTAATCACAATTGTGTTACACACTCATTGCATGTTCTGGAATAATCATATCATCTTTCAGGTGTGTGGGTAAATTACTGATAATGCAACGTACTAGCCTGGTGTACACAAATCAGTTTTAGTTTTCAGATAACCATTTTTACAAACATAACGGCACCGCATCATTAATAATGAGCCCATACATCTGACGCTAATACAATTCTGTGCAAATATTTGGAGTCTATGTAACGCAACTGTGACATTTAATAAAGCTGCACCTTCGACTCAAACATATATATCATTAATTTAGCCTTTAGCAAACTATAATATACTATTTAATTAAGTTCCTTCAGACTCACACAACTATCTAGTGCTGTGGTCTCCTAAACATTCGAGTTGAGGAAGCAAATGGACATCATGGTGCTCTGCACAGAATATCATGAAAAATTAATTCTTTTGCTCTACAGGGTGGAATACTAGCAAAAAACATGATGTCACATTACATTATGGAACTACTCAGATGCACTGTTTATATAAGGTTTTGGAGGAAAAATATATAATTAATAAAAATGCTGTCCATTAACTTTATTTTTTCTGTGAACTGGGAGCAGACTTCCATTACTCACTTTCAATAGTGGGAACAGAGTTAGAGCACCAATGATCAACGTTAGCTGTGGTCACAAAGAGCTGTGCATTAGACTATATAAAGCTGAATTCAAAACAATATAAAGCTCGTATATTTCCAAATTGTTACTCATGTTTGGAAGCTGGGATAACGTAGTCAGTATAGTGACTACTGCTATGGGCTGAACAATCTGAGATTCAAATCCCAGCAAGGGCAAGAGATATTTCTCTTCTTTAAAATGTGTGGAGTGGCTCTGACACCCACACAGCCTCCTGTTCAGCAAATGCCAGGGGTTCTTTCCCTGGGAGTAAAGTGGCTGGGTGATTTGGCTGATCTCCACACAGTGCCAAGTTTAAGAACCAGTGGAGTTGTATCTCCACTCCTCCTGCATACCTTCATGGCATATACAGTGACAACCTTTACCTTTTACTTACGTTTTGTTCAGAACAAGAATTTAAGTTTTTGCCATGTGTAATTTCACCCTATGTGTTGAAATATGAAACATCTGTGCATACTAAATTCACATCCATGTGGAATATAAAATTTTGGAAGATATAAAAATCTCACACAGATCAAGTCTCCATAGTAGTGTAGCTTTGTCCATAACCTGAGTGATGGTACTGCCTATCATTGCTGACTTCAGCACAGATCCCTCACACACCTGTCTCATTTCATATGGCTGAATTAATGGATGAAATGACATCTAGCAACAGCATGACTCAATTCAAAGCAGGAAACTCAATGGTCAAACAAAAGGTAGGGAAAATTTTGCATCATTCTTTGGCGCTTGAGACTACTGTATACTTCCGGCTTCCTATCAATGCTAAAGCTAACACAAGTACGGTAACCTGAAAGACAGCATGTCATTCTATACTACAAAACACATCACTACCCTTGTTAACAAAGGATACTCAGGCTTAAGGATATGGGCACACGTGTTTGAGGATCAAGCTGCACTTTATCAATGTAGAATGGAGGAACCATTCCATCTTCAATCTGCTTCCTTACTTTTACCTGTGATATTCAAAACAAAATTTTTAGTCTTCTAAATGAATGAAACAGATATGCCTCTGACATGTTGGTACCCAACCCACCTACACACGGCCAGATACAAGAACACCACAATTTATATTGTGATCTTTGTGTTCAGATACTTAACATTCACACTTACAACGCAAAGCCTTATTGCAGCGAATGTGTATTAAGGTTCCAATTCTAGAAAATCTATGTAAACAAACCTAAAAATGTTTTCTGACATTATTTCACAATCATAATGGTCTGAATCAAGGTTATGTTTTACCGCTATTGTTTTTCATTGTCCCTTTATGCCAGGGACTGCCAACCACATGCCTTCAAAGACCTAGGTTCCCTTGGACGTCTGCAACCATTTTAAATTATTTATAATAACTTCTGAACAGTGTGCTGTACAAAGCATGTGGCATATCCCTACCTACAAACTGAATCTCCCTGTCTATACGTTTATGTCACATTAATTGAGGGATTCAGTTGTAAATCATGGTGACACTAAGAAACTGACACATTAATTGTCACTTATATTTTAAGACATGGAGTATGTTAAAAAAGTGTCTTGGAAAATGCCATTATGTGAGAACACAAGAGCACAGTTATTTGTAATCCAATTATTTTGATTTAGTTCTCTTTCTTTCTACTTTTGGTATGTACACACATTGTCTACTATAAAACATAAGCATCTTCTAGTGCACCCAAAAAGAGTCTGGCAACTCCTGAACACTATCTGTAATTTCAGGCTTCCGCTGCAATGTTGATGAGATCTGTGATCTTCTGGGGTGTTATGCAGCATTGACTGGTAATCCTTCATTGGGCTTCTTGACCCTTGGAGATGGGACCAAATGTTGTCCCAAACATCGGTGAAGGATTACCAGTTGACGCTGCATAACACCCCAGAAGAGCGCAGATCCTGAACTGTATATTAGGAACATCCAAGAAAATCAGGAAAAATTAGAACCAAGTTGAAACATAAATTTTCATCTAAGCTGATGACGTTAATTTGCATAGTTATAATACACAAACTACAAAGAAAAACAAATTCTATCAGACACTTCATTAGGAAGCTGGCCTAGAAGTAAAATTAGTACCATATATGTGCCTATCTTGTCACTGCCATATCACAACACAAGGGTGGCTGACAAATCCTTCGAAACTGTAAAAATTTTGTGGCTAAGTGACCCAATTAGCTTCTCAATAAGAACTTCACACACTGAACACTTAGTAAATCTGAACCTGACAACCTATATGATGCATTAAGTTGTCTGATGAACAGAAACCATAACATTGCCTGCATTAGACACCAGGGTTGTGGAATCAGTACACAAAATCCCCAACTCCGACTCCTCAATTTTTAAATCTCAAAGTCCTACTCCACCCAAAATTCCTTCTGACTGCGACTCCACGAATCTAACTCTGATTCCACAGCCCTGTTAAGCACACAATTTTACTGCCACTAAGATGGGTGAGTGATCTTCTCAACATATCACAACAAAACCCATTAACTACAAATCTCAAAACTCATGAAACATTTAACTTTACAAGGAGGCAGTCTTTTTCAGGTTGTCCTGCATGTGGCCTTTCTGCAGCATATCGCTAGCACTTAAGGTAAGGCCTTTATGACACCATCCTCACAACATACAAACACAATACACTATCATTACAATGAGATAAAACACGACTCTCAATGAAAAATTCATTAGTTAATTCCTAATGAGACAAAAAGTTTTCACACAATGCTCATATAAAAACATTTTATACTGATTCCACATTTCTTATTACTTCACAATGCAAAGAAAATAATTACTTACTGGCAGGTATGTTAAAGGGAATTCATATTTTACATAATCTGTAAGAAGTCGGTAGCAGAGTCTGAACATGGCACCATGAGGATGAAGGAATCTGAAGAGAACATCAAATTCACGTGGCTGTGTGTTGCGGTGCATTGTCCGCAAACCCCATCCCATTTGATCTGTGAGTCCAAATAGGCTTTCCAACAGCTGAGGAAGTACCATCTGCAGCTCTTTATTACCAAACTCCATAAAAATGTTGTTAAGTTCATCACAGCGGTATTGTACAGGAAGATTAAGAGCATTATTGAGTCTAACCTGAAAACAATAACCCATTTGTATCACTGACTAGGAAATTTAAAATCAACAAAAATTTGAAAGTCTCAAGATTGAGAATAGATTTATCATTTGCAGTTAATTTGTTGACATTTACATGTTATATCTAATTTAAAAGAGATGTTCTTATTCCAAAATCATAAACACAATTCAAATCATAATAATATTTGAACAAAAAATTAATGCTTAGCAGTTTGTGGATTACATTTATTTTATTCTTGGGTTATTTAACAATGATCTCAATAGCCCAGATTATACAGTGTCAGATGAAAGGATGATTAGTGAGTAATTGGTTGGGCATGATGTGAAAGGAAAAGGTCATGGCCTAAGTTCAGGCACTAATATGGCACATCCCTGTAGGGAATGAAAAAAAGCCATGAAAAACTTCATTCCATACAGCCACTGATCAAGTTGGAATTTACTAAACTAAAAGCATGAGTACAAGTCACTCAACTGCAATATTAAGCTGTTGTGGATTGTAGATTAAAGTTTAGCTCGTAATATGTGGGCATAAAATGCATTACTTGTCTGCAAGACTTTACTGTAGCTTTGCTACCTATACTGCACTGTTAGCACTACTTCCACTATACTGTAACATGCACAATATATTTCAGTGCCCTTAAACTAAGCGATGCTATGCTAATCCCACAGCCCTAAACCAAGCCATACAAAACACAAATATGACCAGAATTATGGTATCAGAAGTCACCATGAAATATGGCATGTTAAGGAAATCCAAACTGTATTGTGTCTTGTGCTAACAACTGTTCACTCGAACCCCGCAACGGCAACAGACTTTCGTCTTCTTCAGTGTCCAGCCAGACTCTGCCCCCCGCCGCCAGTGTGTACCGGGGTCTCCTTCCCCACGGCTACAGCGGTCGAGCCGTGTAATGCGCCACTCACTTCCATCCAGTGCCGAGGGTAAGAATATGTTACACTTTATTTCCTCCTCTTCCTTCATGGCGTGCGCAGGGACTTCACCTTTTTTACATTTACCTTTTACTCAAACATTAACCTGCTAGGTTAGGAGGTACGAAGCGATCCAACTATCTCCGCGTAAAATACAGTAGCATACCAAATGTGATCTGAAGTCTTAAATAATATTTATTTTAATTTCCTGAAAATTTACAATAAGACTTGTCGCAGTTACATATACAGAATTATCGGATGAGTGCACTTACGCTTAAACTATCCCCCGTAGTAACCATCTTTACACACTCAAGCTGACAAAACAGACTTCCAACATCATGGGAGCAGCCAATCAGATATATCCGGACTTTCAAAGGAAAAGTAATTATGTGACATCAGAAACACACAGGTGGCCTTTTATGATGCTATTTGTCGAACAAGCTCGATTATGTCTGCAAAATTTGCACACTTTGTCTTAAATCTCCTATCATGATATATGCACGAGTATAATTTTCACGTTGGGTACACTGATCCCGATAAGTACGAACGTTTCCGAAAACTGTCGACACGGACGTAAACGAATGTGTCGAAAATGGCGATTGCCAAAGCAGGTAGTGAGCTACCGAACCTAAAAATCGAAATAGAGAATGATTTAGACGAAACGATGGGAATTGACGACGATAACATAGAGGATAAAGTTTCTAAAGACGACGGTCCAGAAGAGGGTGAATTGAGCGACTCCAAGGATACTGACACAGAAGTAAAAGCATCCATGTTTGGATTTGCAATGTCAACACCCAGCGAACCAGCCTGGGTACTGTTATGTACTGTATGTTGCTGTAGTTCGCATATAGTTTGGTAAGGCCTTTTGGTAGTGGTTTATGTCGACTAATACACATTTTGTTTCCATAGGACCGAGAGAAACGCTATGAAAATAAAGGCGGAGCATTTGTGACTGGTGTTAATATTCTTGCAAAGGAAGAACAAATTAAACTAGGTGAACGCGCAAAGAGATTTGGTCTGGATCCGTCAGATGCAAAAGCTGTAACTGAACAGCAAATTACTGAGTTGTATACAAGGTAATACAAAATTCTGTAACAGGTGGCATTAATAACAGCATGTGCTTAGAACAGTATTTTACATTGAAAACTTGTTGCAGTTTGGGCATGAAGGAAGGAGAAGGTCCTGAAAAGCATTTCCGACTGAATACACTACATGTGAGAGGTACAGAAAACATGAGCACCCAGGACATCTTTAATTATTTCAAAGATTATGGGCCTGCTTCCATCGAATGGATTAACGATTATTCATGTATGTTTCTTTTACATAATTACAGTAGTAAATTAAAAACACTTTAGTTCTGAGCTTGTCTACTGTGTACCTTTCCTTCCTTTCAGGCAACGTAGTCTGGATTGACAATTTGTCTGCTGCCAGAGCAATGATTGGACTTTCTAAACATGTTAAAGGCTTGGAAGAATTTCATTCCAAGGCCAATCCATTTCTTAAAGAAAGAGAAAAGGGAAGTGATAAGGAGAATGAAAAGGAGGAGGTGGTGGTTGTGCAAGAGATTGAAGAGCCAGATGGAGATGATATTATCATGGTTATGGAAAGCAGACCAGTACGTACACACAAAGGAAGTGAGATGTTCCCAATAGTAATGAACTCGAGATATCAGTAAATTGAAGTATAAGTGAGTTCATGTTGCTACTTAGTATCTCTTTCAGTTCACAGAAGGAACTCAGATGGATGTGGACAGTGATGTAGTTCATGCATCTGATATCCCAATTCCAATTCCACCTGGAAAATGGAGGAAAGGTACATCACACCCCAAAGCCAAATGCATTCTGTTGAGGTTTTCAACTCGAACTGATAAAAAACAGCCACAGGCAGAGAAAATGAGTGAATATTATAAAAAGTATGGCAACCCAAATTATGGAGGTAAATAATTCATTGTACTTTTGCACAGAATGAATTATCAGCTTGTAAATATTTTGACCCTGACACAATACAAGCAATGCTTATATCCCTAATTTACAAGTCTTTGGTCACTGACATGACACACTACTCTTACTTATCTAACAGAAACAATATTTAGGAATAAATATGGTAACATAATCATTTGTGCCTGTCATTGCTCCTAATATAGAGTTTCTGACAGTAGTCTTTCACTGGACCAGCTTCTGTGAAGCTCACAGTTACTGAAGAAATTTTTGTGGATATCTCCTCTACTAAATGTTACCAAAATTGGTTGAAAATGTACAAAGTGTGGGCAGAATTTCATTTATGTCCCCAAGTAAATTATGCCTTTCACTGCACCAATTTTCACAAAACCCACAACTGTTCGGTGGCAGTACTTGGAGATATTTCATACTGAGTATTATTCAAATTGGTGTAGAAATGTAGTAGGAAAATTTTTGTATGTGCCCTTACGTAAATAAATTATGGTTTCTGCTGTACCAATTTCATGAAACTCACAGTTGTTGAAAGGCATCATGTGGCAGTCCTCTGTACTGAGTTGCATCCAAATAATTCCAGAAATACGAAAACTATGAACAGAAATTCATTTATACCCATAAGTAAAGTATGAGGCACAGCACCAATTGTCACAAAATTCATGCCTGCTGGATAACATTTTGTAAAAAACATCCATACTGAATTTTGTGGGACTCTGACAAATGGTTTAATCACTGATACTAAGCCACAGATGGAGAAACATGGTCTCCACTTAAAATTTTCATGTCTTTTACTTTGGAAAGAACACCACTAAGTGGGAAATAGGCATTGTTGCTGTTTTTTGTTAGTGTGGTTACAAACTGCCACGCTATGCTTTCTGCAATGTGGGACAATGATGAAACAACTTACACAAAATAAAACAAGAAAACTGAAACACCGTTATGTACATGTGTTACTGATTTGTTGAAAATGTTCTCTTTTATCATATGGGTGTGGAATAATTCCAGGAATCAAGGGTCTAATTACGTCATCCAGAAAGCGGCAATATCAGTGGCGTGAACATAATACTAAAGTTTTTGAAGATGACAGAGGCGATGACAGGGACTTCACTGAAGTTTTCAGTGATGGGAAGAACCCATGGGGTAATTTGGCAAAGTCATGGAGCAACTTAGACAAAAATCGTAGCAGGAGAAATCCAGGTAAAATGAACTTGATTTAGTTACGAGCATTATACACTGAACAAAGATACCAACACTTGGATAGTGTAGTCAGTATAGTAACTAGGCTATGGGCTGCACAACCAATATTTAATATTTCAGTTTCCAGCAGGGAAAAGATTTTTCTGTCCTCCAAAACAGCCAGACTAGTTCTGGGGCCCACCCAACCTCCCATCCGGTCGGTACTGGAAACATTTTCCCCAATGGTAAAGGTGTCGGAGATGAATCTTAGCACTCCTCTCCAGGTTAAGGAGACGTGGTGTTATACTTCTGTACCTCCTGGCATGCACAGGGATAACTTTACCTTTTCTCTTTTACTAACACTGTTTTATGTATGTAGACATTACTCTTTTGAACTTGATTTCTCAATTCTGTTAAAATGTTATAATATCCAATGTGTTGTTGCTGTATGAAATGTGTACTTTACCCAAATATTTATACACTGTGTTCAGTGTCATTTTTTGTCCACAGGCTCACATGACACAAGAACATCATCTCAGCCAAAATCATTTCCTGTTACACAACCAAGCTTTAATAACCAGCAAGGCAGGTCCATTCTTCACCGAACTAGAAAAGAGGCAGCAGAAGCAGCAGTGCTTCAGTCAGATTCAGATGACGCTTCTGTGTCGAATGCAAGTGATGAGGAATCACAATGGACAAAGCGAAGCAAGATTCCTCGCATGAGAATGTATGCTGATGAGGAAGAGGTTCGCATAGAGCGTCGCAAAGCTCAAGTACAGGCTCAGTCAAGAAGAACAATAGATGGAGATACGAAAAGCTATCATGAGAAGATCTCAAAGTCTGAAGATAAGAGAAAACATGGAAGAAGCAGCAGCAGTAATGTTCATCGAGAGAGATCCAGATCACAAGCTCGCAACAAAAATGTTAATCAACAGAAAAGTGAAACATTT
Organism: Coptotermes formosanus; assembly: GCA_013340265.1. NCBI lineage: Eukaryota > Metazoa > Arthropoda > Insecta > Blattodea > Rhinotermitidae > Coptotermes > Coptotermes formosanus. The sequence goes on along the minus strand of BLKM01000436.1, from coordinate 965,851 downwards.
GAAAGCTTTAAGAGGGATTCGGTATCAAAGAATCATGATGACCTACGGAGTAGGTTAGATAGGGATGGGAGAAGTAAAACTAGTGGAGGTGCAAGCGTTGTTATGTCAACAGTGTGGGATAGACTGAAACACCACCATACAGATGATGCAGTTCATTGGGAACAAGAAACCAGTGTTAGTGATTCTGATGAAAATGATTTTGAAGGCAGTTTTGCTGATCTTAGAGACTCTGTGCTGCAGGGAAAGAAACCCAGTTCAAAATTTCAAGGAGGAGACCTTAGATCAAAGCTGAACTTAAAGAAGACTATGAGGCAGCATACTCCAATGCAGAAGTCACCGTTACGTATTGAAATTGATAATGATGAATATTATAGACTTATTGGCAGTGATCAGGAATAAATGGTTTATTTTCTAATAGTAATATGAATCTTCATTCATAGCAGATCATTAGTGGGAGCTTACCTTCGTTCACAGCATTAGCTTCAGGCAGTTTTATTACATTCACATTTGTCAAACTAAAATTGTGATTATGCACAGTTATTTAAAATTTCTTTAATGTAAATGTATTTCCTTTTTTGTTGGTATTTATATTACCTTTTGAGTTTTCATTGTGGAAATACACTGTATGTAATGTCACCATATTATTTGACGTGCATTTTCCTGCATTATACAAATGCAAAAGTCTTTCTGCAATTTGGAGTGACTGAATTCACAAATAGTGCATTACAGTGTTCCTTATGTTGTTTTTAGTGGTTTGTAGTTGTGCCAGAAGTCATCAAACATCAAAATCTTTAAACCTTGCATGCTGTCTCTGCCTTTATTTTTCTGACAGTTTTGCTAATCCTGATGTACTCTTTCCATTTATGTACAGGGTCCTTATTTTATTTGACCTATATCATTGGTCACTTTTGTTGGTTCACTGATCGCATGAAATCTAGCAGATTCCACAGCACACCCATATGCACATTACCCAAAAGAGCTTGTTTGATCTCTAGGTGTCACCAGTCAGTGGTCAGTTGCAATGGGAATTCCACTGAACCATCACATGTTGCTGTACGATACATAGCTAAACGGACAGCCTCGATAAATTGAGATGCAGGTTCCCTCACGTGTCTGTTCGAAACACTAAAACAATTACAGAAGTTTGATTATAAATTCAGATGGAAGTTCCCTGATGTGCCTGTTCCAAATACTAAAGCAGTTCCACAGGTTCCATTATAAATTCAGATGGAAGTTCTCTGATGTGCCTGTTCCAAATTATAAAGCAATTACAGAAGTTATGTTATAGATTCAGATGGAAGTTCTCTGATATGCCTGTTCCATATACTAAAGCAATTGTAAGTACATAGTTCCTGTCTTAGACAGGCAGAGAACACAGAAGACACCTGCTGAGGACATCTTAGACAAAACTGGTGCTAGAGTGGAGACCTTTGAGAATATTGTTGGTTTGACTTGCACAGGAAGTGAGTGTGTCTGCATCAGCACAAACTGTATGACACCTCATGACGCGAGGCCACATTTTGTGAAGTGGTACCCTTCTGGGGTGCTTGATGGAAAAATAGGCCCCACATTTGTTCTGTTTAGCGGCGAAGCATGTTTTCTTCTCAGTGAATATGTGAAATTTCAGAATAACGGGTATTGGTGTGTGGAACATTCTTTGTTAATCCATGCAGTGTCATTAAACGACAAGGTTAGTGTGTGATGTGTACGAGTGCAACTAGGATTATTGGGCTTATTTTTTTCTGAGACCATAAATTCCCACTGTCCATAATACACATTCTGACACATGTTACTGGATAAAGTGTATTATAATAATAATCATTGCAGTGAGGATGGTCTGAACAAAGCATTCAGAATGTAGTGGCTTCAGTTTCACCAGCCAAACTGCAACTTAAAATGACCATATTTGTTAGATGTGTTGCATATCTGCAAACCAAAAAAAAACATTTCCAGCACCTTTAAGTATGGCATGTATAAATATTTACTGCACGGCACTGACCTAACACGTTGCAGCATCTTCTCTGTACATCACGAGTAAAAATCTAATATTAACTGCAGTGCATTGAACCAAAATGCATGGACCCTGGCTCATTGCAGATTTGAAGAACCTGAGAAGTGTCCAATGATATACATCAGATAAAATATTTGCCCTGTATTTATCACACCACATCAGTTTTAGAAGTTCAAATTTGGTAAATTTTTTGCAAGAGGTTGTTGTGACTTCAGTTTCAACTTTGGAGTTTGAGCTGAGATGAATCAAAACTTCCCACAGCTGGGGTCTAAAAACCGAAAATAAAAAACTGTATGGCAAAAATTAATGCAGCCAATGATGACTCAAGTGAAAGTCCCGTATACAAGGTACTCTAAAAACTAGAGAATGTGACTGGTACCCTATATGCAGCAGTAATCCTCATACTTTATTTCATGGAATACTTTGGTAATATACTACTTTTTAATATGGACACACACATCATATACACATACCTTATAGTCAGTGGCCACAAATCTAAGGCTGACACAAACTTACATTTGCACCTGTGCAGTAAACTAATCAATCTGTAAAAATGTATGAATGAGTACACTTACTAAACGAGGTGACTGAGCTTATTTTTCTTCTACCAGTGCCTTCAAATTTGAGACAGTATTAGGAAGTCCCAAATTCCAACTCATACTTTGCATTCTGTTAGTCCAATATTTTGTGCTGCAAATCTAAAAAATGCTACTTAATCCATGAACACATGAAAATCTAATAGCACCTTTCTTACCTCATGACTTTCTGGAACACTTCCTTATAATGTCCAGACCTTTGTAAATGTTCTTCAGCTGTGTTTTGTACATGCCTGAATGCTCCCTTAGTTGCTGAGTCTTGCGGTACAGAATACATGCATTAAATGGATTTCACAGTCACGTATTTATCAGCTACCACATAAGATGTAAAATGTTCTTGATACTGCATAGCCTGTAAATGAACACTGTGTATGAGTAATCTTTGTTGTCTTAATTGACCCTCTTCTATCATTTCAATCAACAATTCAACACTGTAGCACCTTATATTTCACACAGTATGTCGGCATGTTCAGTAATACTTGTTGCCAATCTCTGCCTCTAAAACAAAAGTTTGTGTGTGTACACACACATATAGCCCACACATCACCAAAGCAGTATTCAAATCCACAGCTGCAGACCTTGAGTAGTCCTCTAAACCGAGTAAGATGCCACCAAAATGATTCAGAGAAAATGTGTTCTACACACTAGCCAAAATACCTTGTGAAGAAATGGCTTTTTACAAGTTTGGATCAAATTTCTGTAGTCACACCTTTACGTAACAAATGAAGCTTATTCTTATACGGATATCTTCAATTTATGCTAGTTGACCAGAGTAACACGTAGTTGGATAACAATGAAAACTGATTGGGGTGTTCAGTACTAAATACCAAAATACCAACATTGCAGACTGTAGTGTAAATGTATAGAGCCGTACATCACCTTATGACAGCTCTGTGAGTTGCAGAATATTGTTATTCTATTGCAGTGTTTACTGCATATGTCTTCAATGTAGTAAGTGGTGATATAGTTACTAATCTTTACAACTTTCTCTGAAGTTTTTAACATGTTTGGAGTTTTCCTGTTCTTTTCAAACTTCATTTATTTATAACTTGTACACAGTGGTGCAATGGCTGTGCACTTAAAACTGCATGCAGTTACCTCAGTAATGGCTGTGTTCCATCTGTGCAAATATCACCATCTTTTTCACGAGTCAGCCCTTTTTCCATCTGAAGGTAGCAAGTTTTATGGATGTATAGTGTAGCGCATCGTTTTTTGGCCAGTGGAAGAGTTAGCGGAACTGGCAGATGGGCCTACTGGGTGTGGTAAAGTGTGGGTGTTTATTTGCTTGGAGCTTCAGTGTGACAAGGTTAACTGTACTTAATGTAGGCTGAGAGGACTAGACCAAACATGACACTGTTGCTGCATCAGTGACTCACTCCTAGCCTACTGTTTGAAAATTCCACCGGCCAAAAACTACACACTGCACTATGCATAAAAAATATAAAAAATTTAAAAAGACAAGCTATAAAGCATGACTCACCAAACCGCACAGAAAAACCAGCACTACTATTGATGTGTCCAGTAATACATGCATACAAGATACATCACCACATATGGCTGCATTTTAGATACATTTGCATCCCTACAGATTGCTTACTAAAGTTGCTCTGTTCATCATTATACACTACATTACTTGAGAACCACTGAAGGAATGTTCCCAAAATTTGATACTAGGGAGTTCAACTAAAATTTGTCAATCCACTCCACCTTTGGTTAAAGTTTAACAACAACAACAACAACAACAACAAACAGTTTACATGAGAACTGTGCATTTCTGCACACATACCAAGCTCAAGTCACTGTGTATTTATCACAGCAAGAAATGTTTGGAATATAAGTTCAGGAGAAAAATGAAATATCAATGTTATGTCCCATACTCCTTTTCCATAAGTCATATGCTTTTTTTTTAAATAAGAGAGCAAATATATATAAATGGGAAAAAATTAAGAAAGAATTTATTCCTTATTTTGCCTTTCATTTCCACCGCTTCTTCCTCCCCTCCCAATGCCCTGCTGGATGCTTTACAGTGCCCACGGGCTGACAGCCTTGCCTTCCACACTTGACCTGACCTCATCCCACTCAGTTACAGTCCGCAGCCATTTTTATGGTCCCTGCAGTGATACAGAAGGGTGGTTTCTTTGCCAGACTGCTCACCATGAGGCAGGTGATGTTGATGCCACATAGCAAACAATATGGCTGAGCCCAGACCAGTGGTAGAAGCTGCTCCATCACATTTCTGCGGAGCCATTTCTTAACATCTGCTCTCATGTGCATCATTGGAGATGAGTCTTCAACATACCTCCATCTTGCCTCGTTCAAATTGCACAAACATATATCCTGTCCCCCTCACTGCTCGATGATTGGCCTGCTTAACTTTTCCAGTCAGCCAATCACTGGTTACACTGGCCTAGTATCTTCATGCATCCACCTGTTCTGTCATTCCTCTTGGACATTTTGACCCATCAAGATGTGACTGCTACATCAACTCAAAAAACCAGGTACCAATTACTCGGTGATGCAGCATCATATCCCAGAAGAATGAAGACTTAAGGTATGCCACTGCAAAAGCCCAGACACTTGCAAACTTTAACAAACACACATTTTTTAGGTGTTTTGATACTACTGTAGATACTTGTATGAAGTCTAATGGATGTGATTTTAAAATGTACACCTCAGTAACAAGGGGCTGTGTTGCAAATTGCCCTTGATAATCGTGTTAGGACTAAAACCTGCTGGGCAGTAATAACCATACTTCCAATGAAATGACTTTTATGTCATATTTGGATGGATTTATATAGATGAATTTCAATTACATGACTTTGGATGGTACAGAATTTCTTTAATACATATTTGAGATGATATACAGATACAGAGAAACAGACAAAAAAATACACTACATAATACAGTCATGGGAATAATCTGAAGAGTAATTAATGAGACAACAGATCTGGAGAATTGTTCTAAATTACTGTCAGATGAAACACCAGCCAGAAATCAAGTTTTAGGTTTAGTTAATTTAGTTTGATATGGGCAGCAACATTTTTCAAGAACAGAACATGACAGTGCGTCACAATTTGCAGTCTTACAAATGCTGAATAAACCCACCAAATCAGTGCCAGTGATACTGATGCACTAATAAATGAGCAATGAGAGACTGAATTTGGGATTGTTCATTGCAGTTAGGAAGAGACGAGACAGATTTGTTACACATACCACACCAGAGAGGAACAAGATAGATAGAGCACCACTACTGCAAGCATTTTAACTGACAAATGAAAATCATTTGATACAGTTACAAAAATCTTTGGATTTAAGCAGCACAGAAAAATTGAGCTGTACTTCAATTAACCCTCACAATTTATCAAATATACTACATGTTAAGTTGCACTTACTTGTAGGGACTTTTGTGTTTACATGTGTATATGCTGGAAGAAATGTATACTTCATACATAAGTGCAACTGTGCATACCAGGGCATTAGACTTCTCAGTAATAATGCTATTTAAAGCTCCTAACAAGTAGTTATGATATTTAGGATCCTACACTACATTATAATTCTGTCAAAACTGCCTCCACAAAACACTTCTGCTCACCTAAATGTACTGAAAAATTCTGATCACACTCCAGCGAAAATAAAAATTAGTACTTGCATAATGATGAAATTGAGAACCTTGGCTTATGTTGGTATGATGGTTAGTACACTGTCACCACCAACCTTAACATAAAAAACAAAATTTGGGAGGAAAATATAATGTTCACCCTATAACAGGCCATGAAGGCACAGGGGAGGAGCAGACATACATTTCTACTCTTTCTTTAACCTTGGTGTTAGATAGGGGTAGGTGGTCAATGCCATGCCCTGGCTGCTTTACCCCAGAAAAGACATCTGGTATAGGAAGCTGGGTGGGCCCCAGAACCAGTCTAGATGGCTGCAGAAAATAATGCCCCCCCCCCTCCAGGACTCAATTCCCAGACTGTCCAGCCTGTAATAAAACTGGAGAGGTGTGACTGAAACTGAATGGATACACAAACTTTCCACATGCATTCTTTACTCCTTGGTATAATACTATGCAAATAACACAAACTAAAAGAGCACAGCCCTACAACTTTTAAAGACTTCTAACATAAAATTTCATTGAAACCTGTCAACTGATTCTTGAGCTGGTGTATGCACAGACAGACAGACAGTCTTCCATACATATGTTGATTTAAAGCATTTGTGCAGAGAATGTGGAATAAAAAGAATTTGCCAGTACAAATGCAACCATCCAATTGAAGACAAAAGCACAGCCAACTCTCATAACATCATGCACATAAAATATACCTCAGACAAACGGATAACAGCTGTCACAATATAAATCAACCCTCACCAAAAAGCTTCAGAGAAGTAGTGAACACCTTATATGAAGCTGTGTTGCCTACTAGAAATTTACTGACATGTGGGAGGAACCATGTTCTGAAGATGGAGGCAGCAGGTTCCTCTGAAATTTTGGTAAATTTCTACAAGACCACATAGTGTCACATCCCAGAAGACAGTTTTCTGCATACTGTTTGCTGTGAAAATCTCCAATTTCACTTTACAGAATTCTTAGTAACATTACTAGTTTAGCAGATCCATATAAGTTTCCTTCACCAAGCAGTTAGTAAAAGTACAGGTTCCATGGTATATTTCATATGTAACAGACATACACGCTATGAATAAGCTATAAAATACAGTAATAAAATAAACACCCTGTGTCCAGGTTGTATAAATATCATCTATAAGTATCAGATGTATACACCTGGAATAAAACCATGGGCCATCTGTACTATGCGAATACTTGACAGGGCAAGCATGATTTACTTCATCTATTTAGTGTCATATAATCAACATTTTATGTACGTGTAATGTACATTAGTTCAGTACTCTGCTTCTTCAATGAAAATTCCATAACTCATACATGTTTTTCCATTTCTTTATATTTGCCATTCATTCAATCATTCTCTTGATTTGTCTTTCGCAATGTATCGGTCCAGCAGTTTCTCTCCTTCTGGATCAAACTCAGATAGCTTACGAAATCCTTCATCATCCACAAAGCAAATCTCGTGACCATCCTACAAAGAAATTAAATTTCATGTTGGTATGAACAGCGTACACAGGCAAAAGAATGTTTATTAAAGTAATCACCATTCTCTTAATTCACTGCTGTCCTCTAATGATGTCATTTACTTAACACCACTAATGAAACTTCATTTTCATTTTATGTCAGAATTCTGTAACAAGCAAGGGAAAAAATATGCCTGCTAATTTGGACTAACATACGGCTATAATGACGCTAATTTCAGAAAAAACAGAGGTAACTTATGCCTCTCATTTTGGTCAAAGTACACACATGAAACTGTCCCATGTACACTATATGGCATGTTATAAATATGACACTGTCTCATGCATGCTATATGGTACATTATACACACAGAACTGTCTCATTTACACTGTATGGTACATTACACATGCAAAACTCTCTCATGTAGACTATATGGTACATTATTTCCAACCAGAGAAAGTACAAATACTGTGCACTGTTGCAAAAACATTATTCACTCATTTATTCCTGTGTTAAAAAAGTGCTTCTATATTCCTGTCACTTTGCTAATTTGGAACTGCATGACAAAAAAGTGAAATATCTTTATGAAGCAACAGAAGAATGTGCTGCTACCAGGAAACTGAATATACTGATACAGGCCCCATGTGTCATATCTAGTTACAGAAATACAAACTGAATTCAGAATAATGGTGCAGATAGAGGTAAAGTTGTCCCATACGTGCCATGAAGGCAGAGACAGAGAGTACAGCTATAGCCCTATTTAGTCTCAACCTTGGTGCAGTGGACATCATGTTCCCGAAAGTACAGACAAAAATTAAAACTGAGAGGTTTGTTATAATAGATGGCAGTTTGGGCCAGAAAATTTCAGCAGTGACACTCGTAACATTCTAGAATGGCTGTCTGAAGACATTCTGCCTGCTACTGATTATGATCGTGATAAAGAATAATTCTACACCCAACCATACTGGAGAAGTCCTGAACACTCAAGACAGCAAATTAAAACTTATGTTAAGTGTAGACTGTATAAATGAGCAAAGACAAAGAATCAAAACAATGCCCAGCGGAGTTTAAAGACATACCGAATGAAGTATTCCTGTTTACTTCCTAACACTACTGGCCTGGGTGGCAAAAAGGACTTCACCTTGTAAATGCCTGTTTTGAAGAACATTTATAACCCTTACTATTTAATAGCAATTCGGCCAATTAAAACAAATGGCACAGTGAAGGGCCTCATTCTTCCATCTTAGTGACGTCCTAGCTACACATACTCAATTTTCAAAATCCTTTGAACCACAGAGGTGTCTAAAATATTGTCTGCTCTTACCGGATCAGCTAATATGATCACACGCACTGTTGCCTTCCCTGGTGTGTCCAGTGATATCAGAGGTGTTAATATCTTGTGATTCATGGCTTTAATCTTTTCATCTATCTGTGGCTGTTCCTCAAAGGGACATGAGAAGGCAATGCGCCCATATGCCTTGGCATGATCCACAGTAGTACCTGTAATTTATAACCCCTTCAACCACTTACACTTAAAGGCATTAAATATTAGTAACATGAGTCACTAACGCATCACAAAGTACTGCCCCTTCAACGCAAAATGAAACTCTAATCTTTGAACTCAAAAATGCTTTACTTATCAGTGTTTTTAATTTTGTCCCCCTACAGCAACGCATAACGCAATTTCACAAACCTTCGAACAGTACTGACTTGATACTGCAGTTACCTGGCACTATTAGATCATAATCAAAAAGAAAGGACATTCATGTTTCAAATTCATCCATTTTTAATTCTTAAGATACAATCTGCTGACACTCATGCATTTCCTTTCCTTATTCAGGAATTTAATACGATAAAAATGTTTCCAAAACTCTTAAATTTTAAATGTCTTTACTCCAAAGCATGTAGAAAATGTGTTAAAATTCAGTGTACTAAATGCATGTAAAAAAAACTCTTGAAGATTCATTTTCAGGGTAGGTCAGTAAGTCACAGGATGAAAGATGAAACAAGAGGTCATGAGACAGGGAAGGTGGGACTGAGACCAAGGCTTTTCTGTAACAGAACCACTGTCTTGTGGTCCCAGTATGGGGAAGGTAAGACTAAGACTGAGGCTTTTCTGTACCAGAACTACTGCCTTGCATTCTTCGCTTCCTTTTCTACCCTGAAGATGAAGACAGCAAATTGCTCCAAGATGTTAGTAGCTATCTACCAAATAATGCGGTGTAATATTCCACCACAATAACATTAAAATACACCACCTAAGGCATGCAATATGCAATGTATTTCATTTTGTAAATTATCTACCCACCATGTTTTCAATCAATTAATAAATCATTTCAAGTGGTACATTTTTAATATAGTAATGGGTCATCCTACCAAAAATCACAACAGAGAAACTTTATACATCATCATCGGGTTTTCAGTAATGATATATAATATAAGGAAACAGATCTTGTAATGTGTGCCCGAGATGGTGTTCCAATAGACATTCAGTGCTATGAAATCACACAAAAGCCTACTGTAAGACCCTCAAGTCTCATGAACTAAGTAACAGTACAGGCTTACCAACGTCTTCCAGTTCCAGCTTGATCTGATCAGAAGGAAATTGAAGAACAACCTTGTTGTTATTCTGACTGCAGATTTTCAAGCCAAGAATTCCATTCCAATAATCAATTGATCGTTGCAAATTAGAACTCGCTAGGGCCACCTTTTCCACTGGATCTTTAACCAAATATTTCACAATTATGTGACTTCACACATTTCTCAGGTTTTATGATCCTCATACATCATCATAGACAAAAATGTTATGCTCATTACCAAAAATAAAAATTTAAATAATAACTCTCTTAGTGTACTCGTAACATTCTGTAAAATGTATTTCAAACCAGGTCAAGCTTACATAACACACCAAAACAGACTTCAAAACTTCACAGTAACCAATTCACTTCAAGAGCAATACACCCTTCCCTTGCCAACTGCAGGTTCTTGAACTGTAGTTTTGTGACATTTTTTGCAACCACATTTCTCCAACCACAGCAAAAAATATTAACATATATGCAGTTTACAAGTGCCTCTCTCCTCTCTCAGCAGAGTGTGTGACTTGCATGCCGTTCAGTGCCAAATTATATTCAGTCAGTCTCCTGTGCAATGTGCACTCACACCCTCCCCCCTCTCTCTCTGCATGTATGTCAGATGACTGATTCAATGTACCCACACATGTGATGAAAGCGCAGGTAGGGTGTAAGTCATGCAGCGGTTCTTTCATCAGGCACACAGTATTGGCAATGTCTAGATAAGAATGTCAAACAGTGAGTATTTAATAACCTGTTCATCAAGTGTCAAGCACATCTGAGAGATGAAGGAGGTCCTTTCCAACACCTGCTCTAACATGTGGTAAGGAATATATTACATATATTATACGAGGAAATGTATGATGATTGTTTGCCATGTCTCTGGGTTTGTTTTCAATTGAACTCCCTGCAATGATGAATATACAACTTTCATTCTGATCAATTTTTTACATTATGTACAACAACGGGTGGTCATGTAAGAGTTCAATTTTGCTTCTGGTTGGACAGCAAGGACTAAGAGACAGCAACACATACGAATATTAAATTGAGCAGATACATTATATACATTCTTACAAATCAGTGTTAAAAGATAATGGCCTACCTGATAAAGCAAACCCTTGGGGCTGCACTTCACATGTAACAAATTTCAGATAGGCAGATTGTTACTGAAGCAGTAAGTTCTTCCCAAAAGGAAACAACAAAAAAGAAAACAACAACAACAACAACAACAACTGCCACCACCAGAACAACAACAAAAATGACAACACAGTAAAAGCATTCTGGCTCACATACGATTTTACCTTATAACCACCTCTGCAGTAACCCAAAGAGTTACCCCATGAATTTTAACATAGCATTAAAGAGACTTTGATTCTGCATGCTGCCTGGAAGTCTTATATCTCTCATGCCTCTTCTACGACATATGATCAGAAAGTTTCATATTAATTGGTAACGAGGAGAGAAAAAAGCCAACAAATGCAAATTAAATGAAAAAAAAAATTAATTCTGCAAGCAATGTATCCCACCTTTGTGTGTTGGTTGGGGTTCATTGATGAGCAGAAATCTGTAGCCTCCAGGGGCCTCCAAAACATGGAGTCCACTCTCCTCTTTTAAAGGCCAGCCTTGAGCTTTAGCTCTCTCTATTGCTTCTTTAGATCGTATCGTCAAACCCAAGAAATCATTTCCCTTTTCATATGATGTAATACCATAATTGTATGTCAGTTCGACCACAAAGTGAGTGTCTTCTGGGCCATATCCAACCATGGTCTTACTCCATCTGTTGTCATATGGACTAAAAGCAAAGCACGTATCACTTATTTTTTAAAATGCTTACACAGAATTTTCATACGAAGGGGCTGGGGCATATACAGTAGAACCCAGTTATAACGACATCAGTTTATAGCATCAGATATTCTGTAGTACCAATTAATTCCTCACTGTTAAACATAACATTATACTCCTCGGTGAGAACAGCACTGGTTTATAATGAAGCAAAACATTCAGTTCCATTCACAATGTCATAACTGAGTTCAAATGTATTTTATTTAATGCACACACATTGAGCATGTTTTGGCTTTGTTACTTTGAAATGCTTTTCTTTATATTATGATGGGTATAACAGTAATAAGCAGTGGACTGGAAATGAGTGCAGAACACGACAGACAGTGATGTTCCACTCATCCACCACATGCAGACAAATTCCATGTGTTGAAAGCCATGAAGTGAAACAACACTTAACTGCAAACATCTGTGTAGCAGCAACAAAATTACTGAATACATGAAGACAAGTATTACTGGCATAGAAAGTGCAGCCTTCTTCTGAAAGCAATACAGCAATCTCTGTAAAACACTACTGCTGCAAATATACTGTAGAACAGCAGGCTCGCAACCTGTGGTCCATGAATACTTCAGGGGTCCATGAACCAGGCGCAAAATTTTTTTCCTTGCTCTCTTTGTCATTACTCTGAAAACTGTCTAGTGAAAAGAATACCTTTTATGTTAAATGATGTTATACAGGCATTATTACTCTAAACAAGTATAGGGTGGCATGGGATGCTACTGTCCAGTCAGTAACATACTCATATGCTTTGTACATACAGCTGACCTATGGTTATTAATTTTTCACATTAGTGACTACGTTCCACATAAATTACATCACATGCCAAAGTAAAGAAAGCACAATGTGCTTTCTGTATCCTTTGTTTTCACTTTCAACACTGAACATGAAAGGACATAAAAGGCACACAGTGCTTCTAGTGTGGCACAATTCTTGAAGACGGCAACAAAGCTAAATGGGCACCTTACATCTGTCCACCCAGCAAATATATTACATATCACTACTGTCCGAAACCTAGACATTGCTTTGATATCAGCATACATTACTCATAGGTAACGTTTCCCCTGTCCACACCATGAAGGAATACAGGAGAAGTAGATATACAGCTCCACTCGTTATCAACCACGGCACTAGATGGAGGTGAGTAGTTAATGTCATGACCCGGCCACTTTACCCCCTTCCAGAAAGAGCCCCCATAACACCGACTGGGAGACTGGGTGGGCCCCAGAGCTGGTCGGGCTATTTTGGAGAAGAAAAAGTCTCTTGCCCCTGCTGGGATTTGAAACCTGGACCATCCAGTCTGCAGCCTAGTAGTTACACTGACTACACTACTCCAGCTCCATATATGTTACTTAACAAGGTAACTTTCATTTCAAATAATTTCTAAAGAATCAGACTAAAACTTTAAGTTAATATGCTATGTACAAACACATTTCTTGGTGTACTGAATGGCAGGAATATAAGGAAGGTAACTGCACCTAACATGCATAATAAAGTTAACCCATAGGTTTACATATACAGCACATTTTTCAGTTCATTACGACTACAGTTAATGAATCACACACTTGTACTTCTTCAGAAGGGTAAGGTATAAGTTCCCAATCTATGTCTGCTTGGTTTGTGCTCACAGTTACTCACCTGTACCTAACTCCATGGAATTCAGTCCTTTAGAAACTAACAGTCACTGAAATCCATTTCAATCGGGGATTATCAAGTCTTGCACCAATATGGAAAAGACAAAACAACTTTGCAGTGCTGTGAACACATACTCTTGTTGCTCGGTTTATGGTCTATTTACAGGTACTGAACGTAAGGTAAACCATTCCAACCTACCAAGCCCTCCTTTCACTGAGTTTAGGTTTCATCTAAGATTACTGGCCTTAATATAAACAATTATAACTTATTCCATACACACCATGCCACTGTTATGATGTACAGTACTACTGCAGTCCACTACTTTCCACTTGGTACTATTTTGTATCTACCAATGCATTTTGATGCTAGCATGTGTCATCATCAGGGTATACAACTGTCAGTGTATAATCCTATACATCAATAACTGACATACAGTATTATACACTAATTACCAGCAGGAGTAGGTAAGTTGTAACTTACCTACTGCTGCTGGTAACCCTATTATAAGAATACATTTCAATAGAAATTATACTGAAATAAGTACCAAAAAACTCTGAGTTACCCATTGCATGCAGCATCACATCCTTCTTTGAATTCCTCATGCCTCAGGACCTTAAAACAAGAAATACAGGTATTGCAAAAAAAGCATACATTTTTAAAACTATCAACACAACCTCACCAGTGTCTCATTATAGCATGAGTGTGTTATCCATTTCACATCCCCATGTTTGGTTACTGGGAACAGATACTTTACAGATGTTCTCATTATAAAGTGATCATATGATTACAGCAGTCAACACCAACACACATGAGACATGTGATGGATATCTTATAAGTGTAACATATTTCTTTTCAGAAGCACTTATCAATGAAAAGGAATGTTGTTACACACTGATATGACATGGCCCAGGATAGTGTAGTCAGTATGGTGGCTTGCTACAGGCTGGATGGTCTGAGGATCAAATCCCGGTAGGGGTGAGATTTTCCACACCCAACCAGACTGGCCCTGGGGCCCACCCCACATCCTGTACAATGGGTACCAGGTCTTTCCCAGGAGTAATGCAGCCAGGGCGTGGGGCTAGCCACCCAACTCCCTTCTAGCGCCAAGGCTAATGAAAGGGAGGAGCTATACCTCTACTCCCCCTTGGGCCTTAGGCCTGTACAGGGATCCCTTTACCTTTTTTTACTGATATGACAGCCACACCTGTCTTACAGTGCCTACCATAGGAGATAATATTGCATGTCTGAATCAGCAATTACAGTAATGTACTGCCACACAGTATGTCCTCTCTGAACATTACTGTTTTCTGGGATGTGACCCCATGTAGTTTAATAGAAACTCATAATTTCTGAGGAAATTGCTGGCCCTGTTTCCAGGGTAGACAGGTGGAAGCAGCAACATGTTCCTCCAAAATGTTGGTAAATTTCTACCGGACAACATCAAGTCACATGTCAGAAGATAGCAATCTTCACAGCCATTGCCATAAGAACGTCAACTCTTGATGCTTTCTTTGCTTCAAGAAATCATCCTGGCAGAAGTTCTCAGAATGTGGCCAAGGATTTATGTGGTGAACAAAACTAGCACTCCCACTGCATTAACATTAATCATCATCATTATTAATATTTTATTTCTTATTACATTTTTATTTTAAATAGTAATTCCACATATATTTTTAAACACTTCAGCTGCTAAACTTTAGCACAGAAAGCATAACATCACACTTATCAAACAACAGGAAACAGAAAGACCCTTAGCAATTTTAAACTGGCCTGGGGGAGGGAAAGAAGGGCACTGTTAATTAAATCACATCTACAGGTGAAAGCGCTCATGATCACATGATATATATCACAGATTTGTTGTTGATATCTTGGGTGCCTTACTGCCTTGGCAGGCAACCAGCCTGATGGATCCTGCAGAAAATGACAGACATGTTGTTTGCTCATTCTCACCAACAAATAAAGTTCTCGCACAGGTCTTGGTATCAGCAAAATACTACAAATTGTAAATAATTTATTCAATTCAGATTTTTAAGCTAAATTAAAGGGGCAAGGTGAAATAGAATGATCCACCTTGGAAGAGGTATCAGGCACCATTGTGACAAGAAAAGAGAGGGAAGAACGCAACCTGTTGTGAACATACCAGAAACTCTAGAACAGATCAGAAAAGAATATATTTACATTCAATGGATCATTCATGAGACTTAGCCAAGGATGCAGAACATGTCACGGTGTAAAACATAACCACTGGCTGCTATTTCGTACCACTTACTTGCCAAACATCGCTGCTCCTACCCTTTCGGATTCATATAAATACAATATTAATTCCAGTTAATTTGTTTTTTCAGTCCCACTATTACAGTAGTTATTTTTTATACTTTTCCGTGTCCTTGGGATTACATGCATTTGCCAAGATATCCCAAGCTTTAAAAACGAAAATGAATAATGCACTGCAAATTGTACATAACCTTAACAACTGACACATGCAAACTGCACATTATGTTGCATGGGTTCTACATAACGATTTCCTATTCCACATACACGATTACTTGCTTTGATTTGGGTAGATAGGTTACGTCTGATTATTGTAGAGGAGCACTTGCTATAATCTACACTGATATTAATCTACGAAATAATTTAAAATTTGGTGTCAGCTGTATTTTCTTCAAGTTCTATCATGGCTGAATTTCCTTTCATCAGTTCTAGTTATTAAAGTAGTTACCTTCATTCCCAAAATTTCCCGATAAAACTTCGCAGTAAGGGCTCTATCGGCTACTTTAAACACGAAATGTAAAGCTCTCCCAGCTACCATTTTCTTTTCTTTCCTATGACAAACAAACGTGACAGACACTTCACTAATCTCAACACAAACCATTCATCTCTCAGCCACAATTCATCGACGGACCACAGATTAATACGGTTCACGGACTGGAAACGCCGCGGGAGAGTAAAACTATAGTAAAACTACAGTAAAATTATACGGCTCCTGTTGGAAATTTCACTAATTTTTTAAATAAATTAAAATCTCTTCTTAGTCTTCTTTATACTAATAATTCTAAGCTAGTTCTTTGTGGAGACATAAACGTTAATTATTTGATTGATAATAACAAGAAGAAGCAATTGGATACATTATCCTCTTCCTATAATTTGTTAAGTATTGTGAACTTTCCAACAAGGGTTCAGAATAGTTCGGTAACAGCAATTGACAATATATTTATTGATGTGTCTATTCATAACAACTACTCAATTTTCTCCTTGTGTAATGGTCTCTCTGATCATGAGGCTCAATTAATTGTATTAAGTGATGTTAAAGTTAATGCTAAGGCTGTCAGTTTTAAAAACCGAACTCGGAGAATAGACCAGACTGCTGTTCAGGATTTCCAATACCAGCTGAGTTATGAAATGTGGGATACAGTTTTTAGTGCTAATGATATAAATATAATGTTTAATTCCTTTCTCAATACTTTTCTTAGATTATTTTATTCAAGTTTTCCTCTGAAAGAAGTTAAAATTAAATCTAAAAATAACTCCTGGATGTCATCTGGTATAAGGAACTCCTGTAAGCGTAAAAGAGATCTCTATTTATTATGTCGCAATAGCACTAATGTTACTTTGAAGATTCATTATAGACAGTACAGTAACATACCAAAAGGTGTCATTAAAGAAGCCAAAAAACAGTATTATAATAAACAAATTATAAATTCCAGTAATAAAGTTAAAACTACTTGGAATATCACCAAATCGGTGACTGGAAGATCAATGAAAATTGATACAATACAGGAATTAAGTATTAAAGGAAATACTGTTAATAATAGCCAGGATATTGCAGATCATTTAAACAAATTTTTTCTTTGGTTACTGGTGACAATACTACAGGTTTTATTAAGACTGATATTGGCCCCTTAGACTATTTACAGCAAGCCTTTCACCATCCCTTTCCTCATATAAAATTTCATGCCGTAACATCTGCTGAGATTGCTAAAATTATTAATTCATTGAAATCAAAAGGTTCATATGGTTATGATACAGTCTCCGTTAAATTATTAAAACTCTGCTCCCCATTTATTATATCACCTTTGACATACATTGGTAATAAAATGTTGGATTCTGGCATTTTTCCAGATAGGCTGAAATTTGCAGAGATTAAGCCCCTGTTTAAGGGTGGTTATAGAAAAAACCCAGCTAATTATAGACCAATTTCCCTTCTGACTTCCTTCTCTAAAATTTTTGAGAAGATCATTACCTCAAGACTAAATCAACATATGTATGACAATAATATTTTAACGGACGAACAGTTTGGCTTTAGGCATCAGTCATCAACTACAGAGGCTTCATTTATATTATATAATGAAATTTTAGAGGCATTAAACAAAAAAACATGGTTGGTGGCGTCTTTTGCGATTTGAAAAAGGCTTTTGATAGTGTTGATCACAATATTTTACTTCTTAAAATTCATTTTTATGGTGTAAGTGGTAAATTCTATAACTTAATTGAATCTTATTTATGTAATAGATATCAGAGAGTCTTAATACCTAATATTGAACGGTGTCATGTTAATTATTCGGATTGGACCTTGGTGGACCGAGGGGTCCCTCAAGGATCTATTCTCGGTCCTCTTCTTTTTCTTTGTTATATAGATGATTTACCAAGAATTTTTGAAAATAATGTCAAACCAGTTTTATTTGCAGATGACACAAGTTTGATTATTAATAGTCATAGCCTTTTACAATATAAAAATGATGTTAATATTGCATTTGTTCGTTTGAATGAATGATTTAATGCTAATTTGTTAACTCTAATTTTTGATAAAACTAAGCATGTCCAGTTCTCTGCTTGGTCTGTTCCTAATAATGTAGTATCTGTTAATCATAATAATTTTATTTCTAACAATACTAATACTAAGTTTTTGGGTTTGGTCTTAGAGAGTTCCTGCATCTGGAAATCCCATATATTCCAACTTCTGCCTAAATTGAGTAAAGCTTGTTATTTAATGAGGGTAATTAAGACTATTTTGTCGATTGAGTCTTTAAGAATTGTGTATTTCTCCTACTTTCATTCCCTCATGACTTATGGACTTATTTTCTGGGGCAACTGTTCTTATAGCCTTCAGATTTTTAGAATTCAGAAGAGGATAATTAGAATTATGCATGGACTGGGACCCACAGACTCTTGTACAAATATTTTCAAGGATCTGAATATCCTGCCAATGCAGTCTCAATATATATATTCTTTATTGCTTTTTGTTGTAGATCATAGGGCTTTATATCAAACTACATCTCAGATTCACGACATTAACACAAGATGTAAGTCAAATCTTCATTACCCACATTCCAGTCTAACAAACCATCAAAAAGGGCCTTATTATTTTGGTATTAAGCTTTTTAATCACCTTCCTTGGCACATAAAAGAGTTGGTTCACGATAATAAACAATTTAGAACGGTACTGAGGGTTTTTCTGCACACTAAATCTTTCTACACTATTGAGGAGTATTTTAGTCATGGATAATTTTAGTTAGAATTTTAATTGTGATTTTTATGTTATGAAATGTATTTCAATCCCGTTTTTTATTTCTAAGAGTTTCTGTCATTTCTTTTATAATGTGAAATTTTTAATCTGTAGTTCTATGCACTATGTTGTTGTCATTGGTGATAAGTATGTATCCCACATGATAAGTTCGGTATCCAAATGGTCTTGACCTGTATGGATTTACTGGAACATATAATAAAATGAAATGAAATGAAATGTATGTGTGTTTGTGTGTGTGCTGTGTACTTGTGTGTGTCTATGCCTGTTACGCAGACTTTTTTTGCATATACTTGATCTATATATATTAATATTGTAACTGTGAAATAATTTTATATCTATTCTTAAGGACTTCACTGTTTCACTCTTACATTTACTATAGGAACTTGTTTTGGAACTTTATTTAAATATTATACACAGTGACACATTCTATATCCAGTGGTTGTATTTGACCTGTTATATTGGATCTACTTGAATATGAAATAAAATACAAATACAAATACTACACTGCCATATGAGGCACCATCATGCGTTACTGTAGCTGTGGACGGCAAGGCTCACATGCTGTGGGTACAGCATGCTCCAGGTTGCAACATATGGAACAACAGAGCACATCGTGAGAGGGGCATAGGGGGAGGCTCGTTTGCGGGTCATGCGTATAACGTTCGACTCCTACAGGACAGTAAAAAAAAACCTGCAAGTGAATTGCATGTCAACTAACTATTTTTACACACATTTTATACGTTGTACGTATGCAAAATATTGTCATTGTGACTGTGTAATTTTCACTCCAGAACATATCTCTGAGGATGATCCCAGGAGGGTTCGAAACGTGTTGGAATAACTTATAAATATGGGAATATAGAAACTTATTGAATCATAGCAGTGGATTAGTTGGGACGAATTTGTACTTAAGTAACTACGCACAATATAAGTACTATAAAGTTTTTATTCCCCTTATTTAAAGATGCTGGGAATAGTTTCTTTAAGTTCACTGGCATGTCATGTCTTAACAGCCATGTTCATTGCACAGCAGTGTTCTGCTCATGAAATTGAAGAAACCGCATACTAATTGCTCCCCCCCCTCACTTTTTTGAGCTAACGATCACATTTTAAGCATACTCTAACCATGGTGCTTTGTAGTGTATCTTAAATTTACTCCGTGTTCAGGACATAAATTCTTGTGGTACCTGTGTCTACAAAAGTCAGTTTCAATTGGGCATTGAGACATGTAAATTGATTAGTGTCACCTTTACTTTCTGGAAAAAATGATCTTCCTGTTCTTGTGTTTATTGCTAGAAGTTACTTTACAGAAAACGCACATGCATATAAAAGTCACTGTACCAAACTAAATACACATGACACATACTTTGAATAACAATTATTACAACTTACTTTATGGCTAACACTACGCAAAGATAGAACAGAATATCACAGAAATAAAGATTCCAATTATTAATATCCATACATGTGTACTACAAAATTCAGGGCAATTCCCAGGGTATCCAGAACTACCTCAACCCTTTCTCTGCCAGTTAGCTGCTTAAATCAATGAGACAGGTTCTTATCAGCTTACAGTGATCTGATCAGCCCAGTGCTTGTTTTCTGTTGTATATGATGTTTCTGCAGAAAGGTAATACAAGACAAAGTGTGACTACACATGACACTTAAATATTAAACTACTGCAGAGGTAACCAATTTTGGCAATAAATGGCACTCAGTACATATCTTTCTTTATCTACAAATGCAGTCATCCCATTCCTGGTATCCATGGGATGACCCTAAAAGTATTCATAATAAACACCTCTGTATAGTTATACAATAAAGTAGTACATGGTACAGAGTACGTTAACATTCCCTTCAAGGATCCAATGTTCTTGTGGATGTGGTCAACCTACTATTTTCATATTTGCCTGCAAACCAGATGTTGCAAACTTTGACTAAAAGGTTCTGCCAAGCTAAGGGTGTGACGTTTTAGGCAGTTACATCCAAGGGTGTAACCTTTCAGGCAACCTTCACCATTAAGTATGAATTATTTTATTGATCCCCTGCAACCCTGACTTTATTATTTTCTTGGCATTCCTTCAGCTGTATCAATGTTACATGACAGCAAATGGGAGAATGACTGAGTTCTGAATTTAGAAGGATGTGAAAGACATGGCTGTGTTTATTTAAACCCTCTCCCAGTGAACGTGCCTTAAAATGCTCCTAATAGGAATCCTATATTGCGGCTTACACATTAGTCCTAACTTGGACCGAATCCTTCAACCCTGACGATGGAGGCAGAATGTTTTTCCAAAATGCCTGTACCTACCTAGGACACTACAAGGTATTAAAATCTACGGGATCACAATCTGAACAATCTGTGCTGTGGAAACCCCCAGAATTTATACTTTAACTGTCATTCACAACCACCAAAGTAACTCAGGTTACCTGACTAGGACTACACGTAGCTGACAAAGCATGCCAGTGGGTTAACATGAAATAATGCAAGATAACAATTATTCTGGGAAATATTAGGCCAACATTTTAAGTTACTGCCTATCTTGAGTAGGGCTGGGAGATAGTTAATGTATTCTTCCAGCAGTTGTTGCAGGGGACTGAGGAAAATGCCTAATAATACAAAGCAGAAGTGCTAAACCCTACCCTGGACCTCACAACCATGGTCTGGGCTGTAACCTGACACTGGTACAGCTGTTCTTCCTGTGAATGTACTGAAAATCCTAAATTAAAGACAAGCATGTAATCATCTTAAAAATTATCAAATTGAGTACATAAAACTGACTAAAAATTACTCATTATATAAAAAAGCTGTCATTAACATGACAACATGCAGAGAAATTAAATAAGCTTATATTCTTTCCCATTCCTTACTTACATCAGTCTCAGATACATCCTTTTCCTTATATGTAACTATGACATTCATTCACTCTACCATTATGACACCTCCCCCCCCCCCCTCACACACACACACACACACAATGGATCCCATATTCATTCTTAATAACACACTGTCAAGGAATATGTACAGCCTCATACTATAAATGAAAAACCAAATACACTGATTTTTCAATGCAATTATAACACAGTATTAAGAATATTCATTTTCTATACAGACCTTACAACGGCCCCAAGCTGGGATTCAAAATCCATCATTTTCATTTGTCACAGTGGCTGACAGTACCATATTCACATGCATATTCCATGTACCTGCCAGCTGTTCATGTGAAGACTTTAATTGCTTGAGACAGAAAAGTTCAGGATATACAATGAAACCTGAAGGTAACTGAACACGGTCAATTTTCAGGTTATTTAATGATGCTATATCTACTGGATATGTTACACAGCACTGTATGATGACAGTGATTATGTGCAGTGACATATCAATGACTGGGGACATAGTAATCATAGATTCTTCAAGTTACCCTGGAATTTGCCTCAGTAAACTATGAAAATTCTCTATTAGTGCAGCTGATGTACCAACCAAGGTTTCAACCAGGTACATCAGAAACAGTGTGAGGAATAGCGTAAAATTGACAAGAGGGTTAGAAATGCAGTACAAACAATTGACTAGTTTCTCCAGGTGATACAAATGAATATAGATTACCCAAAGTGACAATGGCATTGAAATCAAAGGGAAAGACCTGCAGGAAGGCCAACATTGAACTCGATGGACCAAGTGAGAATACATAATAAATATGGACTATACTTATGGAAGAACAGAAAAGAATTGGAAGTTTCATGTTGCATTCAGCACCCACATTCAAATCCTGAGTGGGGGAAAGCTAACCATACTGGGTGGTTTTCAGTTTTCCTCAGCCCCTCCAGGAAAAGGCTGGGATAATACATTACAAGAGATGATGAATGCTTTGTGTCATGTCTCCCTTATCCACAATTAGTCTTTCTGCCTAAGTGCATTCATAGCCTTGGTATGTGATACAGTATTATAAATATTATAAAATAAATGAATAATGACCTACCACTTGTTCAGTATGCATAAATTAGAGACGTAAATACATTGCTCAAAAGAAAGGAAGACAACAAAACCATTCCATAATATGAGATGGAATTGGATGTGAGTATAATTTATTGATATTATTCATAATACAAATCAAATCTTCTCATTCTGTGAGCAGTTGGAAATTCTGTTTCCCAAAACCGTCAACTTAACTTAAAAGCAGTAAGAAAGTTCCTTGGGAAATGAGTAAATGCCTGTTCCTATTAAGCATAAGTTTGGGATCCAGTGAAGGGCTAACACCTTTCATATCCTCATTTACTAACAATTCTTTCTACAAATCTACAAACTATTTAATGTTCAAAAATCTCTCTTCTCTAACATGAGTGAACAGTATCAAGACACCATTTGGACTCCAGTAAGCATTCAACAGACAATTAAGTCACTTGGGTGATTGTGTCAGCATGGAGTACATTTCTGTTTCAGCCACCATCTCCGTTGACATACCGTGACAACTGATAAAACAATTTGTTGTATGTATGTGTACCGATAGCGGAGGCAGAAAGTCTCCAGTACACTGGAAATTCACTCAATACTGGCACAGCTGATCACCTGCAAACACTTCAATTCATTCAGTTGCTATGACAGCTTCAGATCTTCAGTGAACAGCCACATACTCTAATTAGCTCATGACATTTTAAAGCGTTTATGAATTCATGACAATGCAACATACATACACTACAGCATTTCACTGCAACTGAAGAGATAAGTCTGATTAACTGGCACTTTGACCTCAACATTTCTGGAACACATGCTTACTTATGACAACCACGGCACAGGCAGAAATGGCTTCATCAACTGTCTTTCTTCTTCAAACAGATAAGGAAAATTATGATCTGATATGGATTTCTGCATTATGCAACTGTTCAAGTTTTCAGAACAAAAGTGGCAAAAGGTCGTTCCTGGAAGTGGGACAGAAAAGTAATAACAATAGCAGCTGCCGAAGCAGCAGCAGCAGCAGCAGGGTTTAAACCTGTGCAAGTTGGGAGGTGATACATTATGGAGTCGTCTTCTTTGCACACAATAGAAATTTGGGACAGATGAATTGACAGTTTGTACATGTGAGCCACCAAACAATCATGGCCGGTGATTAGTCAAAAAAGTTGCCAATGATCTCCTCTTGGAACATCAGAAAATATATTTTTGTTCTTAAACATGTTGTTCCAGGGTTTGTGCTGGTTTTCTGTGGTATAGTATCATGAGAGGTCAGCTTGCATGTTTCCTTTTATTCTGAGTCTGGCAGAGTGAAATGACAGTTTACATGTACATGTTTTGCTAACAGT
Organism: Coptotermes formosanus; assembly: GCA_013340265.1. Taxonomy (NCBI): domain Eukaryota; kingdom Metazoa; phylum Arthropoda; class Insecta; order Blattodea; family Rhinotermitidae; genus Coptotermes; species Coptotermes formosanus. The sequence continues at coordinate 941,300 of BLKM01000436.1, read as the reverse complement.
TGTTCCCTTCTTTGCTATGTAATCTGCCACTGCATTACCCAAAGGGGATGGAACCCAATGGAATTTTGTATCTTGTTGAAGACCTTTCAACAATTTAATGGATGAATGAATTTGTTACTCTTTTACTTGCAAGTGCATCAAACTGTGCTAGTGACCGTGTTACTGCATTTGAATCACTGAATATAACAGCCTTTTTAAACAACCCAGTTCTACTAGTGAGTTGCCTTAAAGCAGTGCTTACTGCCTCTGGCCATCCACCAAATGGGTGGCATGTTGTCCAAGTAACAAATGCTACATAATTTGTAAGTTATAAACCGCTGCTGTGTCTGCTGACTTACTGACTAGTGCCAGCAACAAATACTGCAGTTGATGCATATGACACTGTGCAACAGTTGCACTAATGGCCCCAGGCAAACTGAAATGCTAAAGCAGAAATTACTATATCCAGTGCTACAGCCATTGTATGCAGCAGGTGCATGACATGCTGAATTAGCAGAACCAGAGCTTTACTGAACAAACATACATAAACGGCTGAAATTCAGAGCCACATTCAAGGCCATGTTTGCACTTGCCTGGGACCAAAACCAATCAGTCACATCTACATTATTATGTGAATGTGTTTTAACTTCATATAAATATGTTGAATTAATCAACATCCTTCACCTTTCTCTACAACAGGCATGTCACACTGGCAGACCACTGGCCCCACATGGCCTGTTTTGAATTCTTTTGGTAGCTCATGAAACTTTTCGATGAGAAACCGTGAATATAGCCCAAAGATTACAACTTATATACAAAATGTTCAACTGAATAAGGTCATAAAATCAGATATCAAACTGCTGAGTAAAACTTTCTTGGCCATTACATGCTTTTACTTGTTTCATTTCTAAAAATTATTCAATTTGCTTGCTAAACATGTGCAATGTTTGGTAACACATATTTGTGTTAACAATTATTTTCACTCATAAAACAAAACAAGAGCTCTGAAAGACAGTGATTAACGCATACAAAATTGCCACCAATAAGGAATTGGCATCAACATAAAATTTTAAACCTGACATTAATAAGCAAAATGCAGACAAACAATGCCAAGTATCTGGAACATCATCTGCTTACAGGTGAGATATCAGAACAGTGTCTGAGATGATAATCTAATTTATATTTATTTTAGATTTTTGACTGAGACACAAAAATTATTACTTTATTCATAGTATCATGGTATTTTTATAGTACAATGCTGTTCTACTTATTTTTAAAAGTCTGCAGTCCAACCTCATTTCTTGTAGCTCACTGCAGCCCACATGCACCAACAAGTTTAACATGCCTGATCTATAAGCACAAAATTTTGTGTGTAACTGTATTATAAACAACAAAAGACATTGTTTACACTGTCCTATTTTAACTACAGTAAGATTTAACCTTTGAACAACCTGAGTTCGCATACACAAACGAATATAAAAAGCAACCCTAGAAATTCATTTTATATATTTATTTAACAATGAAATTTGCTGCATTTTTATAAGACATGCTGCATAATGTCTGGTTTATTTTCCACAAAATGCTGTTTATTTCATAACTTTATCTTTTTCTGTTCAAATAATATGTTTTTTATAAACGTGCTGATATTCAAATAGCAACCTGGTCGCTTACAAGGTTAAAGTATCTTAAGCTTTGGGTGGGAAAAAACATGGCAGGAATAAAATATGACACATTATCCTTAAGTCTCTATAACTCTACATGTTCTTGTTGCTATATATTTTCATACCTTCATTAATGCACACTGAAACATGTGATGCCAGTATCCATACAGGTCTTCACATTGCTCGGAGAACTTCTGTACACATTACCCTAGAGTTCAGTTGTCATATGTGAAGTGAGTGCTTGAACTCTCTTTGCATTACAGCTTTTACATAACACATGGTCATCCAGAGGATAGCACCCACGACCCTCCGCTTCTGAAGATAACACTAGACCACAGTCCTGTAAAGACAGCTTGTTTAGTGTGTGTCTGAAGTGAGTTTCTATCAAATGATCCCCTTGTGACAGCAATATGTAAGATTTCTAAAAAATACTAATCTTCACTGACTCTTATGTTAAGTGCATTACATGCTTTTGAAGATGGGAGGTAATAATGATATGAGAGACAATCAGATATAGGAGAAAGAATGATTCTGAGAACAGACAAATAGATAAAGACAATTAAAGGAAAGTAAACATTGTTAATTAAACCACTTCTGGAACTTCATGTTTTTCTCCCTGCACTCTTCATTTGCATCTCACCTCACACTTGTAGCAAGCAATATGGAAGCTACGGTCAAGAGCAACAACTCTCACAGTCTCCTCCTGTCCTGCCTCTGGCATGATTGGCAATTTACATACACAGCAGCGTGGTGCAAATTTCCTGGAATATCAGCAGAATTAAATAATCACTGTATTTTTCTTATAATATTCTTACACAGTTGTGTTAATATGTTATAAGTTAAGAAGTTCATTATCTAAGACAGAAAATGAAGCTGGGTCTTATGCTTTGCCTTAACTTACCCACAAGTAACCAAGAAAATCCCTAATGAGGATAACATATTCTTCACTCTATCAGCCTCAGGTAAGAAACAAAATTACCTGTAGGTCAGTAGCAGCAATGAATATCTTCCTAATTGGTTGTAATGTCCACAAAATTGTGGCAAAACCAACCAGCCCCTTCCCCTAGTTCCTACTTTCTTGTGAGAATCTCCATACACAAATGGTATACCTGCCTCTAAATAAGCATTCCCATGATCTTTCATAATTAATTGGCATAAACACATCTATGTTACAACTGAAGGGTTTAGTTATACATACACATACATTAATTCAATTTTATTATTTACTGCCTCCATGTTAACTCACACAGCACCACTACCTGGAAGCCCTTCCCACTACTTACGCACATCAATTATTTTTCAAATACAGCATTTCACAAACACAAAACTCCTAACTTAATTTGCATGCATGAATGAAAGAAAAACCCGGGTGTACGGCAATGTGTAGGGAACTTTCAGTCCTACAGGAACGTGGGTGGCCGAGTCAGTGTAGTGACTAGGCTATGGCCTGGACAACCAAGGAATCACTGCTTGATTCCTGACAGAGGTATAATATTTTCTCCTCTCCAAAGGGTCGAAGACCAGCTTCAGGACCCACCCAACCTCCTATTCAATGGGTAAAACAGGCACTTTACCTGAAGGTAAAGCAGCTGGGGTGTGATGCTGACCACTTACCTCCACCTAACACTGAGGTCACAAATAAGTCGAGCTGTAACTCCACTCCCTCATGTCTTCACAGCATGCACAGTGACAATTCAACCTGTACCTTTACCTCTAGGCCTTCTAATCTACCGTTACCAACATGTCATCACTCTTATGAGACGCAACTGGGTGCTGGACAGACAGCTTTTTTCATAACTACAACATTTCACTACCAATGTAATCACTACAGACTGTCACTACCATTTCAATTCTATACATATCCAGATCTGAACTGCTGCATTAAATTCCCCAGTAATTCCTTCTAGAACAGACACTATCTGCTTATACAAATTCACCATAAAGACTTCCAACCTGGATTCTTTTAGTTTCAATATTTCTGCCCGTGCATACCACCTAGACAAAAACTACCACCACCACCACCACCACCACCACCACCACCACCACCACTAAGAAATGGCATTTACAAGAGACAGGTGTATAAAAGTAAGCACAGCCATTACTGTAATATAATTTCAGTATGTATATGGATTCCACATGCAACAAAATACGATCTTGCAACACTGTTCACATGCAACATGCAAAGATGGGACAGTAATCCTTGGTGTGAGGCACTTACTGTGTTTTAAGATTTCTGTCAATGTGGTGCTGAAATTCATTACCTCCTGGACAACCATTAGATGGAATATTTACTGTGTAGCAACATGAAATCAGACCTCTTGCTTTCATGGTCTTTACATGCTATCATCATTAGCTTACTGCAGTTCACACAGTTCATGTTAGGAAGTCAGCTGCATCTGAACATGGTGCATCACACATAAAGCATACCTCATATTGCTGCAGACTAGGACTATTAATGCCACTCCACAGGTCAAGGAAGTCTATCCTCACATAAAACTTTAGTTTTTAATGGTTGGCTGTCTGGTCACTAACACAGGCCTACCTGTGAAAGTCCTCTATGCAGTGAATTTGGTTTGTTGCATCTACTGTGAATGGAATGCCATCCAAACTTTTCCCACAAACGACACAAGAAAAACACTGTGGATGATATGGCTTCCCAGTGGCTCGTAGAATTCGATCCAGTATTGGCTTCATGCACACACAACACTTCTCCAGGGTATTCTGTACAACATGGAAACACATTCAAGAATATTAAGTTAAAGAAAATCCAATCTTTTAATAATGTTCCTAGAAAAAAAAAGAGACAGAGAGAGAGAGAAAAGAAAGAAAGAAAGAAAGAAAGAAAGAAAGAAAGAAAGAAAGAAAGAAAGAAAGAAAGAAAGAAAGAAAGAAAGAAAGAAAGGGAGGGAGGGAGGAAGAAAAGAAAAGAAAAGAAAAGAAAAGAAAAGAAAAAAGAAAATAAAATAAAAAAGAACAGAGAAGAAAATAAAAAAGAAAAGAAAAAAGAAAAAGAAAAAAGAAAAAGAAGAAAAAAGAAAAACGAAAAAAGAAAATAAAAGAAAAAATAAAAGAAAAGGCAACATGACGAATGTCATGGTGTAGTACTGTATTATTGCTTTGTTTTGAGTCTCAGTCTAGACCCAGGCACCAAACATCATGACTTTTTTTGCAATTTTCCCCAGTCTCTCCAGGCAATGTCAGATAATATCTCTAAATAGTTCAAGCCCAATGCTTCCTTCCACATCCTTTCCAATTCACCACTCAGCATCATTCTAACACTGTAAGACAACTAACTACACAATCAACAGTGATCACACAAAACAATAAAATAAGATATCCTTACAACAAGAAAAAGCCGCATGATATTCAGGCAGAGAGATCCTGGCTTTTCATTAAAGTCCTAGTTACATCTCAAATTCTTCTCCAGATCTCTTAAGAACAAAGCAGCTATTAAGTAGGTTTCTCTTCAGTGTTCTCCCACCAAATCATTCTACCACTGCTGCATACTCTATAAGCGCCCATCTGAGATATGTGGTGGGTCCAACCAGCCAGCATATTCTGATGATGGGAGCTTGTGATTTAATACCTGACTGAACATTTAGCCACACTCACAATAAAGAAGTTATAATGAATAAAAACATATTTCTTTGTTCAGTACACTGTACATTTAGGCTCTGATCTTTGTACAGTGAATTCTCAAAGGTGACAAAATCTAAACATTTTGGGTCCCCTACTTTTACTATGCTCGGATAACCACAAATGTCCAATACTTTTAAATGGGTACTTCCTGAAAACAACTTACAAGTTACCACTTCCGCCAACCTACACAGTTATTGCTACAGAATGAGGTAACAAACTGGCCACTCTTGCATTACAATTAGCAACACCATGGAAGTTATACAGCATTAAAAAGCAAAAACCAACATACACTGAAGATGAAAATTTCACACACCACTGTCTCTGTCAACTAAAATGTAGCATGTGTGCAGGCAAACAGCACAAGTTCCACTCACAGCAATTTATGAACTAACCAGATAATCTTCCTCACAATATGGCTTCCCTTCTAATGCATAGAAAGGTTTCCCTTGGAGCTCAATGCCACATTCTTGACATGTAAAACAGGAGATGTGATACACCTGATCCATGGCTGTGCAGCCTGAACCTTCACCCACAACACGCTCACCACAAGCCGTACATACTCCTGAAACATCACAGCATTCCAACCACAGTAAAATTCCACACTCCAAACTACTACTTTTCATATAGGTCAAGCAGTCCCATTACAGGCCTGGACAGGCCCAGAGGGCTCCAGGAGGTCGAGGCTCCCAGATTTCTAGACAATCGGCACATGAAGGTGGTAGGTTGTCAGCCATATGCACTGGCCGTGCTTACCCCCCAGGAAATATTCCTGGTACTCATTTCTGTTAGAGGCTGAGTCAACCCCAGGGCTATAGTGCGACCGACAGGATGAACAAAACCACTGACATCATCGGGAATCGAGCCCGCGACCTGCTGGTTTGTAGCGCAGTGCCTCAACCAACTGCGCCACCAACTTTCCATATAGTCATCACCAAAAATAAGTCATTTATCATACTGTGCCACAAATATCTCCATTCCCTGTTGACGTAAGTCTGCATCCCATGTTATCAGCTATTGTGTCAAAACTCTTTCCACATTGCAATCTTCCTCAAATCAGTGTCTGCCATGATTTTGCTTCAGCACTGGAAAACACATGGTAACTGTCTGATGCTAAATTCCTAATACAATCACATTCAATGTAGGTTCTTTCGTTACAAAATTATGTTCTAGGTAAATTTATTTTCTGACAAAACCTTGCATAATGCTATATAAAATGGGGGTCAGCATGACCTACAACTTTAAAAGATGGCACATACAGAGCCATATAGCAGGAAAAGTGGACACACATACTCAGTTTATGCAAATATTAAGATATAAAGATATATGGAAATCATATTTAGATTCTTATATTAATCCTGTTTGTAGGTGATGGAACCCTGAGGAGGCAGGCTGCAGCGTTGTAGAGAGATCTTTACTCTTTCAATCCTCAAGACAAACTGCCATCAAAGCCTAAAATCATCTACAGCACATACAGAGTCTTCAACATCTTACACAAGCTATACCTATCAACATGCCAACATACCATATATATCGGAATCTGTAGAGCCATCCATTGACTGAACCAACAGGTCAGTCAGAGCATCAACTTCTGCTTCCTTTCCCCTGCTTGGAGGATGTGTATTTCCAGATGATGTTTTGTTCTGAGATCCACTAACGTATGGCGCATAGAGGGAGAAGTTAGATCGGGAAGACATCTGACTTGGAGGCCTTGGATTGATGGGTTCATAGATTGATTCATATGTGGAACTCTGTTGAGAAGAAAACAGATTACTGCCAAATCACACTCCATAACTCCCCACTGGCATCCAACATGCCCAGTAACTCAGGCCTGTGCATCACGTGTTCCTGCTCCACAGATTACTGTACAAACTACACTCCATAACTCCCCAGTGACAGCCAACATGCCCAATAACACTATACTGACATTAGTTTGTGTGCTCAATTTATTTGGGTGCCTTCAGGTTGGGGCCCATACTTGTCTCATTAGAAAACATGTTACAGTACCCCTAACAAACCAGAAATTTGCTGAACACAGTTCTCCTGAAAAAATAAATCCTGTGGGTGAAACACATTCATACTTACGGTTTGAAACACCTAATGCTCCTTTTTTATTAATTAATTTCCCATGTGTGATGTGGCAGAGGATACAGTATGTATATCTTCAATTTATACGTGATTCTCACAACACAGTACCAGTAAAGAACAGGAATGTTAATAAGTAAAGGAAAGCTCTTTAAAATATAAAAAAATATGAAGACAAAACATTAAGCCCCAGGCCAAAACAGCTGGACTAAGACAACAGTCAAAGAGCAATCTGAATATGTCAATATAACAGCTGGCCAAAGGGTTACCTGTGATGAAGGTCCATATGTACCATATTCTGGCTGATAACTTGGTTGGTATGTGGCCCGTCGAAGTTCTGAATAACTGGAGCTGACTGGTGAAGGTGGTGGAGGAAGGTCATCTGGAGGCGGGGGAAAGTTGGGAGCCGGACACTGGTTGCTGTACTCAGCAGGTTCTGGTGGGGGTGGTGGCAGATCATCCAGAGCTCCTGTAGAAGACAAAGAATTCACTCTTTACATATCATATTTATCTGCAATAAATGTCAAGAAGAAATGAATGTGAAACACAGATAACCAAAAATTAATGGGTACTAACTGATAATACATAAAATGTAAGAAATTTTATTTTCTACTCAACAGTGCTTCTGTAACTGCAGCAGTCACCCTACATCATCCAATGGGAGGATGGCAGTGTATAATCATTTAGATGTACAGGAGGTACCAGCATATTTTCCTACTCCAGCATTAACTTCAAGCAATGCAAGATAACTTGTGACTGATGTATGAACAAAGCTAAAGTACTCCCACACATACACACACACACACACCAGGAATGGCAACTACCCAAGAACAGTAATTAAAACATTAATATTTTGAAAAGATCAGTATCTTGTTTTCTAACCTTCATACGTGATACTGTTTACAGGTGAGAAAATTAACTTTCTCATGAAGTACACGATATGCACTTCCTCTGCAGAAACAAGTGCTACAGTCTGGTGGCAACATGTCAAGAACAACACTGTGTTAAACATGTCAATGTTTTAAGATCACATACAAGCAAGTGTAAAGGCCTGGGGATTCTATTCAGTGTATTTTATGTTCCTGAAGCAAGAAAGTAGTGACTTACAAATAAAAATGGCTCCAACATTTACAAACAATGACTAACCACAGTGTACCTAAAGTTTAATTTAAAAAACCCAAAACATACAGATATACAAATGCCGAAGTCACAAGACTGTGAGGTGTCAGGGAACACTTCTAGACTAACCCTGAATGAATGAATGAATGAATGAATGAATGAATGAATGAATGAATGAACGAATCAATCAATCAATCAATCAATCAATCAAATGAGTAAATGTTTTGGACGGGCTTCAGACCTGTATGATTTACGTCATTCTCATCAAATAAAAAAGACATTGATGAAATTTGTATGCAGCTGGTGAACACTGTATCACCGTCTGGTCTTCAATGTGCCCGCCTTGTCTTTTATATACTTAACAGACTGCACTAGCTCGCGTTTCGCATGCTCCCTCTCATGGAATATTTACGTGTAGGCTCCTAAGTCGGACTTCAACTAATCAGTCTTATAACTAAAGTAATATTAATATTATTTTATTATACATGTATACATTTATATGCACCCAGTTTACAGGAATCTGTTCTCTCACACAGTACAAGTGTACTTCTGTCTTCACCAGCACCTCAAACCCTCCTCCTACCACTCCCGCTTAAACGCGTCCCTTCCCTTCTGCCGGACAACAATATGCTCAGTCCAATGCTCGTTCATCACTGCCTTCACCGTCACTAGTGTTGTGACCACCTCAAGTTTGTTTTTACACAGCAAAAAAAAAAAAAAAAAAAAAAAAAAAAAAAAAAAAAAAAAAAAAAACTCAGATGTTCTCTTTCCATTGTTATGAGCAGTTCTGAAAACCTCAGCCAGCTACATAATTTTTAATGGTAACAACTGGTTCAATATAAATGAGCCTGATTAATTACCAAATATTAATGGTAATTAGCACTGCAGCATTCACTGAAGGCAACTGAAGACCTTAGAATATATTGCATATTGTCAGGATCCTCCTGCCTGCAATTTTCATCATTTATGAAGATATTCAGCAAGTGCTGAAACCAGATTGGATGCTTAAGTGCTGCAGACTTATATGACTGGTGTTACTAGGATGCTATGGAATTCTACTGATATGACATATATTGCTTGGTCACTCAGCGGGATTCACGTCTCAATGCTTGCGCACTATGTGTGATTGGAACAGCCAGATCCCTGGTAATCACCCTTGTAAAAGTTTCATTTGAACTTCATTTGTATAATCTTACAGTATACTCAAATACTTACCAATGCTGCTTTCTGCACTGAATGTTCCTACATTGCTGTATGTATTGCCAAGTTCATTATTAGTATGGTTTCCAATATTGCTATAGATGAGGTGAGGGCCAGTGCTAGCAGTGTTGCCACATTCTGGTTGAATGTTGCTATATGTTGCAGTTGATGACACAGACGTCACAGAATGATTTACAGCACCTAAAAGCATAATGTATCATGTGATAATTACAGAAACCACAAGACACATTTTAGCTTTCAAATACTAATAGGACAGCTAATTAACCAACCGCAAGTTACATAACAATCCTTGGAAAGTTAATGCTTGTTTGGCTAGTCAAGAAATTCTGACTTTCAAGAGACCTTAATTTTCATTACCATAACAAACAAAAATATATATCGAGCAACTACAGCTTTTATTACATGTTACACATTTACGACAGACATGTTTTGGCTTCACTAAGCCATCCTAAGTGTCAAACTGTATAACAAATGTAACTGAAGCTGAAATTGGTTAATGTGTTTTCTACATGTTATACTGTAGCCGCACAGAATGTACAATTACAAGACTTCACTACCACATTTACAAAAGCCTGTCATTCAACCATATCCTGAACCATTTGAATCCAGATCACACCTTGGCAGCCTATTTGTCTATGACTCAGACAGATACCATCTTCCCATTTATGTTCAGGTTTCCCAAGCATTCTCTTACCTTGATGTTTTCTGATCAAACTTTTTCACAGATTTGTTATACAGAAAATGTACCAGGCATACCAAACACCTAATCCTACTTTATTTAATCCCCCTGACAAGATTAGGTGATGAGTATAAATTACAAAGCCCTTCATTACATAATTTTCTCTTGTGTTTTGCTATTTCACCTCTCTATTTTTCTTACTACTTCTTCTCAAACAGCGTTAAACTATATGTATTGAATTATGGGACTGAGTTTCAAACCTGCACATGTAACAGGGGAAATACTTAGGTTTCCTGACAGAACACAGGGAACTGGATGATCCTGGATCAAACAGTAATAGGCATTCCCTACTTCTACTGTTCTGTTAACTGGATCAGGTACATAATTTTCACTTACTGCTGTCATTTCCACGTGCTTGAAATCTGCAATATTTTCAAAGCATTTATCGGTCATACTTATACTACATCTCTGCTATGTAACATGATGAAGAGACATTAAAGTATACTCACTTTCTCCAACGTTTGTTTCTAGAAAAACACTAGCTTTTAACAGAGTGCAACAGCCTAACTTAACGCATATCAGATAACATTTTAAAATGAGAACTTTATCACCAAGCAGGAAAGTAAACTGTTCACTATTTCCACATGTGATACTCTTACTTTAACCTTCAATTTTTGAGAACCAAGGAGCTGCATTTTAGAGAACATTCCCTGAGTGATCAATACAGCTGCACTACTCATGAAATAATGTACTCTCACATGACACCAACAATTCATTCACTGCCTAATATATCCACTAATTAATACTCTTCTGAGACAGTTCAAGTCAGGTTAACATCCTCACAAACTATTTCTTTCCTCTTTGGCACACCATTTAAATTCAATGTACCCTGATGCTGTCAGACAGGTTAATTTAAATGCCTGTTCCACAGCGCTCATTATCGTGTTACATATGGCACAGGGTACTGAGTTTCACCATGTTCTACTGTGTTACATTAGGAATCTTTAACGAAGGCAGGCGGGCACTGCAACTGGCAGAGAGACAGAGCTACAAGGTGTTGCACTGCAAGGCTATACACATGCACATGCAGTTAGTTGTGATACTGCTGCCAAATGAACACTACCAATGACAGATACAAATTTGTACTGTAAGGACTACATAAATACCTCAACTATCTTCATCACTGAGCTCTTCCAAATTAGACTCCCTCTGGTTCACGACTGTCAGTTTCAGCAAGTCACATCTGGCAACCTGTCACACAAAATCTTCTTCCTGTAAGTTTTTGGCATGGCTTACACAATCCAGCAACAATGAAGTCTGTATTGTCTATTGCTTTGTAAGTCAAATGACCAACATCAGCAACTTTGAAGGTGTTATTCTTTTCCACCACTTTTGACTTCACTTGTGCCCATGTAAATTCCGTATGATTGTATGGTATGGAGGCAATGACATCACTGTTTGTCCATGTTCTTTGGCAAAACACAGTCCAATCCATAGGTTCTGTACTGCAGCTTGCTCATTTTAACAAGTTGTAGCAACTCCACATAGGTTTGTAAGGCCGTATATGGAATGCCCCTCCTGGTTAGCTATGCCATTACTACACCAGAGTCATATCCACCACAACTGAGCAAGTATTTGTATTGTCCAAGCTCAGGACCAAGATGTGGCAGAAACTGTTCTTCAAACCACTTTTTCAAATTCTCTGAATTGATGTTATTGAGGTAATCTGTCATTACTCCTTGATTTAGGGTAAGAAATAAATTTGCTCTCTGGAATAAAAATCCTTTGACAGGCAAGCCACCATGGAATATAATAAGCTGATCATCTCTACTACCAGGAAGCCTGAAGCTACCTGAACCACTGCTCATCTTCAGCCAGCTGTTTCTTGTTTGGTTTTGGTTGACCCTCATTATATACAGGCCCTATTGGCATATCCCATTTTGTATATTTTTATAAGGAATGCCTCCCTTGAAGCCACAATACCACTATGTTCCATCAGAAACTTTCTGCTATCATCACACTTCTTATGTTTAAAACCCATTTTCTTTAAAAATTCTCAGCAATGACTCTTTGAAAGCAATGGATCCTACAGCTTCTTGCATTTGTAGAACAAAAATCTTTGCTGTGGGAAATTCCCCTATCACAGATATAAAACACCACAGTCACAGTTTTCTTGTGCTTGCTGGTAATTCCTTCCAGAAAACTGAAATTTTAGTGTTACAATTTTGAAGATTTTGTCTCAGTGACAATTCATTGTAGGGTTAGAAGTCTGACACCACATGGTTCTGCTGTTCATTGCTCTCACTTGACACATCAACTGACCAACAAAAGGCACTGTCCACTTTCTGCACCTTGTGCTTGACGTACTGGTAAACATCAAATACCAGTTCTAGCACATCTTTGTGCAGAACCTTGCACTTTGCTGCTTCTCCTTCCATTGTCAAAGCTACCAGCAATAGCTCATAGAGTGACATAAATGTTCTGGAGGAACTTGTTGCCTCCACCTTCAACATGATAGGGTAATGATCTATCACACATCTCATCACAAAAAAATTAGAAATCACCTATGGACACTTAGGGATAGTCTGCACACTAACCAGACCTGTTGCTGGTTCAGTGACAGCCAGAAAAGTCAACTGGGAATATCTGTCACGCCATGGTCTCTAACCACTTTCATTAAAGATTCCTTGCCTGGTGAAGATCCATTTTAACACATTCAGGGCAGTAACAATGATGTTACTTCCAACACCATCACTGCTGGTGGCCAGAACCCGCAACATTCTGTACATCAATTTGCCTCAATATTTTACATTAATTTTCTCCAATACAGCTGTGGTTTGATCACTCTTACAGTTTCAACCAAGTGAATACTGTATACTTGAGCAGTACCACTGAGTAACTGTTAATCTATCAGCTGGTGTGAGCTGATGCATCTCAGAGTCATAACTTGAAACATGTGAACTGGTACCAACATATTTCCAATGGTAGGGCTTTGGTTATTAGTCGCTGTAAAACTTCTGGCACCATTATAAATGCGTTATATAGTACTGAGTCATTAACAAATAACACAAGACACAAAGTAATATCATAAATCAGGCACTGAATAATATATGACATAAAGTAAATGAGTCACTGAAAAATGATGCAAGATATAAACTTCTGGGTGTATCACACTAGTCTACATCTAGGATAAAATAGTTACATTAATCTATCAGCACAGTACATAATTATACCACAATTTCTGTTTTACTCTAACTGCACAGGTGCCCTTCAACAATTTGTTACTTTCAGCTGCCTTTCTTCATATTTAATAACCAAAAGTTACACCACAAATTATTTTGGTTAATGTCTTCTTAATGTGTGATAAAAAGTAAGCAAATGCATCATACAAAATGGACAGTATGTGTTAATTTTTAATTCTAATTTTAAGATCAGTATGGAACTGTTACCCAAACCATTTTAATTTAATTAAATTTCCTCATTTTTAAATATTTTAATATTAGCTTTGTTTAATTTACCTCATCATCTTTATTATTTTTAAGCAGACAACAAATGGTGTACTCCATGACACAGTACAAAGACTTTACAAAAATGTTCTTTACTTTTCAAATATCATGTGGTTTCATGGTACACATGTAAATGTAATTTCACTTACGCCCACATGAAAAGCGCAGCCTTTCCTGCCCTGATTTTCACAAAACACATGAATGCTCAGCAGCATTACATGCAGATCTCTGATGCCAATTTTCACTCAAACAATACAACAAACATGGAAACTACAGATAAAAATCCATTTATATCCCTAAGAAAAGTGTGGTTTTCAACTTTTCAATTTTAACAAAATTCATAAATACTTGATAACTTATGTGATCATCTCTTGTACCGAATTTTATCCAAATTAGGCAAAAAGCGTGGAAAATATGGGCAAATTTAACTTCCACCCATGACTAAAGTATGGCTTTCACTCCACCAATTTTTATGAAATTTAAAACTGCTCTATGACATAATGTGGAGATCTGCTTGCTGAATGTCACCAAAATTAGTCAAGAATAGAGAAAGTATGGGTAAAAATTCATTTATGCCCAGAAGTAAAGTATGACTGTCACTCAGCCAATTGTCACAAAATTCATGCATGTTTAACAACTTTTTGTAAGGCACTTCTACACTGAATTGCACAAAAACCTGACAAATTGTTTGGCCATTGATATCAGTTCACAGACAGACAGACAGACAGACAGACAGACAGACAGACAGACAGACAGACAGGTGGACATGGTCTTCACATAAACCATCCCTTTTACTTCATAAAGGATGCATAATAAACTGAGGTAATCCTGAGTGCATCCATGTTAGGAACACATTAACTACACTAACCTATAAAGTTACTACAACCACTGTACTTAACATAAATCTCAAACAATACACAAATAATCTCATCAAACGCACAACAACAGCCAAAAGATAGCAATGTAACTGTTGAATGCAACATACATTACATCTCTCTAAGTGCACGACCCTTTCCTCTACATACCAGAGCTACGTCATAAGTGTTAACTACTCACTGTTTCCAAATAAACATCTGTTTTCACTAACTTGCCTGGTTTGGGAAGAAGGTTTCTGTTCTATGTACTCAGGTCTCAATATGTATTATCCTCTCCTCTACATCCTGACTCTTCCCCTATTTGAGAATGTGCATTTTGCCTGTCCATAAATACACACATTCCTGTCACCTTAAACCAGAGCTGCAACCCAGTGTGGTTTTATCTCTGTGGTTCTCAGGGTCAATTAATGGCAGTATGTTTCAGTAATTACATGGGTAGTGACATAACAGATCAACCAAGTATAAGGCACAGTCTTCTCTGAACAGACAGCAGTTATCCAGACAAGCAACAAATGACTACTACACCTACAGTCATCACAGTATTCACAAAATCCCACAAATGAAAGAAGCCCTGTGGCAGTTCAATTCAGTTCAAAAGTTTACATCCTAACCTCTCTTTTAATATCATTCTCACAACTATACCCATGATCCCAAACTCTCTTGCTCTCTCGCATGAAGTTTTCCAAGCCTGTATATGCAACTAGACAGTAAAACAATTATTTTACAACTAAGTCAAGTTTTCAAGGTTCAGACTAGCAACACTATTACAGTGTTAATGAAAATTTGCACTGCTATAACCAAAATTAGCCAACAGCTCAAAAATGTTGGCACAGCATGTTAAATACAGCTGACGTACACCCTGTAAACTTATTGCATGCAACAACCACTTTGCAGAATTAACACACCACAATGCATATTCTTTAACCTGTTCAGGATGGGCAACAGAATGCACTCAGGCATCTACCAACCCATGTCGCGAAATATCTGTTGTGTGCCTAGTGATCACACATGTACACGTGCAAGTGAACATGCACCCACATATGCACACACACACACACACACACACACACATATACACACACACATGCACATAAAGTGTGTTACATTTCCCTTTAAATATTTAAAATTAAAAACAATATAAATGCAGAATGTATAAATGTACAATCCTGCACTCTAGATACGCAACATGAATAACACACCAACATGGCATACAACCTGAACATTACAAAATCACACTGCACTGCTGTGACATTCAATAGCTCACAAGTGGAAACGTAACGTACATGCATCACTGGCATAATCCTCTTTTTTTTGCACTCTATCATCTAATTTTTTAACGAAGCATGGCGCTTTGGAAGCTTACTTTGCTTCTGTCTGAAACATTGCGCTTCATTAAAACACTAAACGATGGACAAACTCCATATGTCGGTGAGTCACACACCATCGTCAGAGCCCTACATAGTTGAATGTACATGTCACTCAGCACATAAATATGTTTAAAACAATCAACAGTAGTTGGCCAGTATGGTCAAAACATTAATCATACTATGACACCCAGTTGTGAATGGTACTTCAGCAGAATATGATGTGCAGCGACCATCCTGAAAGTGTTAAACTAACTTACATGCAGTCTATAAGGCACGGTTTGTCCAAATCATTATTCTATCTTGCAACATGTCTAATGTGACAAATGCTCAACAGTAATATCTCCTGAAACACTCCATAGCACAGAGAAAATTGCCCTTGTCAATGCCCAAATGCTGGGAAAGATGATGCAACTTCCATCTTTTACAAACGCTCCTGCTTTTCCTTTCTATTAGAACACGTTATTAATCAGGTAACAAGACAGTCATCACTTGCCGACATCCACCACGAAATAAATCAACAAATTAAGCCTTCAATGCCAGAATTACGTGCCCAATGTGATGTTCAGGAGACCAGAATTTATTTAACAGCTGCATAAAGAAGGCCATTAAATAGCCATCACTTATACCTGATGTTCAGCATGTTAAGTGTCTGAGCGTCACACTGCATAACAGGTATACCTGTCACTAGGCATCAAAGGGTTAACAATAAGCTTCCAGATCTGATGCACTACAAAATTAATTTCCTGTGCTCCCACTGCTTAGTGCAAAAGCCACCCTAACTATGCAAAGCAGTTATGCATAGTATATACAAAAAAACTCTAATTTTCTTACCTGAACTTGCTGGAGGTGGCAAATTTGTATACAGCCGACTCTTATCAGGTGAAGCCTGGCCGTTTTCTGCAGAACCACTCTGCAGCAAAGTGCTGTATGAGGGCTCACACTGGTTATTTAAAGAATAACTCTTTGGAACCTGAAAACATCAGACAATAATATTAACTCAACCAAAAAATGACAATACATGCCAAAATACAAATACTGAATGATTCAAAAGTCATGTGCTCAAGACTATATTATGACTTCATATAGTCCTGGTACTCAACAGGGAACATGACAATACTATCAAAGACTGAGTCGTCAATTATTACCAGTGGTACCAATGGCTGCACACATAATCATAATACATCCCTTTAACAGATAACTAAACACTAAATGCCAGTTTACATAGCTTTGATCTACCCTGTGTAATATAAGCAACACAATATTAAACAACTTTAAAACAGAGCCTTCCTTTTATTGTATCCCAAAGTATTATAGCATTATCACACACAAAGCCTGTGTCTGCCTGGAGATCCCATCGACAGCTACAATATGCAGGGAAATGAGGGTATTTGACAGCAAAGTGCTAAACATATTAGCATTCAGAATCAAGGATAAGGCAGTTACAAGATGACACAGCAGGCTTCACGACATATATAATTTAGCTACAGTCACACTGGCCAAAGTAAGGAAAAGCAGATGCATGGGATTGAGAAAGAGGCACTGTAAATACTGAGTCACTCTTTTAAGTTCTTGTCAGAAAGCACATATAAGAAATGTCTGCAGTCCTGAAGACAATGTCTTTGCAAACTGAAAGAAACTGATTCAGTGGCATTACCTTCCTCTAAAGACAAAGCACCATCACTACCACTAGCATATCTTAAACCACAGCAGATTATTAGATTTTATGTCAGTCAATAAGATTGTAACAGTTATTAATGTAAAACAATTATTTATCACTGTAGCTTGACCTACTATACTGTAATAAGCCAGAGACACCAAAATATTTTATTTAACGACATTATCAACTAATACACATGAAGTATATGTGTACAGGGCACTGGTGAAATTACAATGACAAGGCAAAACCAAAGAACTTGGAGAAAACCCAGGCTCAGTGCTGCTTTGTCCATCACCGATCCCAGAGTGGTCTAAGTTCTAGACTTTAACAACTTGTTTTCTTACAAAGTTCACATGGTCACTACAACCACTACTACTTTGAAACGCCCAACTTCCACTGACATACTTGAGGCTGTGGCTTTTTTGGTTTGGGTGGCACAGCTGGCCCAACTTTTCTATTGGCCTGTACATCTCCATGATTAAGTTGTAGGCTTGCTAACTGCTGCTCCAAATGGCTTGTCATAATTTTCTTCTGTATCTTCCCTGAAAACGTACAAAATAAAAATTATCGTCTCTATCGTGGGCCATGCATACGTACCACTCGACCACACACATAGGCAGAAAAGAACACGTTACAACCACTGACCCTGTATTTAAACTAATTCCTGTCATAAGTTATTTCAGTCAGTATGTGTTAGTCTGCTAGAAATTAAATAAAAAATGAACATGCTATTCACCTGCACTATATCCTCTACCACGACTAGTCACCGCACCCACTTCTTTCTGTCTACTCACCGATTACTCAACACCTGTTTCACGTCAACGAGACTACCAATACCACGCAATGAAATTGTCAACTTTTCGAACAAACAGGGACATTTAATGGAGTTCCGAAGTGATTAAAGATACGATAAAAATATTTAATTACTTTATTTATTACAATATTTGGCGTAATAACTAAAGACATGGACAATAGTTTGTTCGATTAACATAACCTGTCCTACTTGCAGTAGCCTGTGCATTTATTTTCATCCTGAAGTCATTACGGCTGTGCAGCTTTATCATAGACATACGCTAATTGTTACCGTTTTAAAATCAATTGCATATTCATACCATGAAAAGTGAACGACCTTAGGTCTCTGGTTCGTGCCTCGGATTAATCAGGACGATTATTAAGTACAGTGTAGGGCTGACAGCTGACAACTTGAAACTTGGTAGATACTTAGAGAATACGGGTAGCGTGGAATAAATGTCTGCCTGTGGCTGTGCACTACAACTGGTGCCGACACATACCCTCTTCTGTTTGCGCTTCTTCCTGATACCCAGTTAGTTAGTTCATGGAGTTAGTTAGTTAGTTACACTTGGCACGTTACCCTCAAAGATGGCACTAAGCGACCATCCAACACGAGGCTCCCATTTTAAAATTATTTACTCCGTGAACTTTGAATCAATATTTTCGTTTAATGCACCAACCAAATGCGCTGTGCAGTGCATTGAGTTGGTTCATTAAACAAAATGCGACTCCTGTGTTCAGGTTCATGAATTGTTTTAAGGAAGTTCCCATGTCTCTGTCATCTTACGCAGAACGACGCACGGATTTACCTGATAGCCGTAAGCGTCTGCGTACGCCACCGCGTACGAACAGTTTTACTAAAATCCCATTTATGACATGTTCATAATTAAAAGTTGCAAGCCACCTCTCGACGCAACCTTCACCGTACGACACTGGCGAGATTGGAATGTTATGTAGTTCTGACACCTGGCGTAGGGAATCTAAATACGCGCATCGCGCGCCCGCCACTGTTTCTATCACCTGTCCAAAGATGTCTCTGCAAATTTTCCCATTACAAGCAAGGCGCGTAAAAGAAATTGCATATTGGAAAACACAGACATTAAGAATGAAGGTGCGTTATTTCGCTGTCGAAAGTACATTTTCCCCACCAAACGAGATACTTAATAAGTGCATACCATTAGAAAAACGTACTGAATAACGATTGGCAATGTCAGTGAAAACCCACAGGCAGAATTGCTCAGAAGTGTCTGTATATACAACAGCAGGGTATACCACATTTGCGCCTAGCTTCAGGCTGATCTGGCCGGCAGTTCAGACCTGTTGTCTATACTAAACCAGACCAAATAGCCCAGGCGGCTGTAGCTTTACTGTACGGACTTTGCGGAGGGGCCCTAACTATATACCACAAGCGCGTAGGGTGGCTGGGCACTCTCTTGTTTATAACTGTTAACAAAACGTAGAAAATTTTCTGTTTTCAACTACAGTCGAACTCGGTTATAACAACATCGAAGGGACCGAAACATTTGTGTCGTTATAACCGAGTGTCGCTGTAAGCGAGGTGTACGGTAAAAGTGAAAGAAAAATATTTCAAGACAAAATACAGGCCTGCAGGCGTACTAGTTAAATTTTCATGCTGTGATCTATCTTAAATTTAAATTACAATTAAAATTTGGAAAATAAAAATTAATCTAGTATACTTGTCAATTTCCGTATAGCTTGCGCGGAAAAGTAGATTAAGTTACATTTAATATTTAGGAACAAAAAACACAACTATAATTCTAAATTTGCGCACGTAGTAAGAAATGTCTATAATTTATGACCAGATTTTGCTGTTCCCCGGCCTGGCTTCGCATAAGCGGTTCACAACACACTGTGTGTAAACCACAGTGGGCTCTAAATACCGGCCCTTGGAATGGCCATAAATGCAAAAGTGGCATAAGTCTCCAAGGCGGCCGGCGTAGTTAGGTCATTCTTGCATTCAGCGAATGGAATGTCACTCTTCAGGTCTTTAACGATTTGCTTCCACGTAGCAAAAGCGCAAGGGGAGTCCAGCAATGGGACAGGAAGTCGCCTGATAAACAGCTGATGTGTTGCAGTTGCACGGGTTAGAGAGTGCCGCGCGGTGAGTCACGCTTCTCGGAAAATTATGTTAGCACCTACGAATGGCAATGTCGTTATATCCGAGGTAGATGGTCTGACGTATGTCGTACTAAGCGAGGTAGAAAAACACGCGCTTTATGGGGAATTAGTTGGTACCGGAGAATGTTTGACGCTATATCCAAGGTGCCGTACAAACCGAGGTCTTTATAACGAAGTTCAACTGTACTAACTTTTGAAAAGTAGGCAATAAATGCTCACCAATCTCATTATAGCTTTCCCTGATCTGGCTGAGTAAAAACATGTAGTGAAGTGTAAATAAAATAATAAATGCAGTTCTACAGCATTCCTTCTGTTGTCCATTTTGAACGAAAGCGTCCATTACTACTTTAAATAGTGTTATGGCATCGACTTTCTTCATCTAATCAAACGATATGACACTTTCAAGCACGAGGTTCATGCAAAAATACACAAACTTCGGTTTTTAGCTCACAGAACACATGGGGCATCACCACAGGAAGACCAGTTGCTTAATGCTACTTGGGGTAATAATCGCTGCCTGCTGCGGGATAATGCGCAACATACAAACACAGAACGTGGACAAACTTCACATTATTAGATGCTTAAATTTAGTATTGGGAACCTACTACACTGCAAGACGTAAAGTGAATTGCATTTTAGTTCGGGCTGATCAAATATGAACCCTATTTCTCTTGATGCTGAAATAATAATTTATGAGAAATATTTCACCATACAGATGAAATTGTATTTATCATAAAATGTTGGCCTCACATAACGAAACAATAAGACGCCGACAACGGACGTGTTACGTGAAGAACTATAAATGTTGCTGCGCCAATCTCAAGCTTAACTCGATAAATATTACAACGCGAAGCTTGTTTGGAACAAAAGCTGTATTAAGAATTAAACATATTTTTTGTCCAACACGGTTTTCAGATAGTTAAATAAAAGGGACCGAAATCGGCAGAACTGTTACGTTGTGTGTACTTTTTCTGTTGACTATTGATGTAATTTTCTAACTCGCAAGTAACACAGGGGGGTCTCCCCTTTTTCGTGGTCCGATGGGTCCAGAAAACGCCACTGAACGTGAAACCAGTGGCAGCGGGAAATCCCCCCCCCCCCCTCAAAAGTACACATTTAACGCAAATGTGCGTTCATGCGGATGAAGGGATCAGGTCGGTGTGTAAATACAGTACTTTTCATTCACAAACATTAAGTTAGGGTCACCATATATCCACGACAGCGAAAGACGGCATTTCCCACTTAGCCACTGTAAAAAAGAGGACATACAGTATTAATGAAAGAGGTTAGATAAAGAGAACAAATCAATAGTCAAAATTTTGTTAAATGAAATTAGCATTGTCATTTCAAAGAAAATATACACAAATAAAAACAGAAATTATTCACGTTTGTATGCAATATACACAGAAATACCATTATAATTTCAGACAACAAATTTCCGTTTTTGTACCTGTTAATTAATAGCTTGGATTGAGCTACTGTTCCCGTCTGAGGACGGTATCTGCTCTGTTGAGTCCGTTTATCATCAGCAGTTTTCATATAGTCACTTTTATCAGCCATGGGAACTGTCGCCGCGTGCTCTCTCCCCCCATACCAGTCAAGTGTTTGCGGTTATATCACTGCTTTCAAACCCTTAGCCGTGGCGTTCGCAGGTTTTCTGGTTACGGGAAAATTGATCACAATGATCGCTCCTAACTGAAATTTTAACTGAATAAATCACCGTCATTTATTGAATTTACTTTTATTTGACTCAATAATTTAAAACCTGCTGTACGCAGAAAATTAAAATTCTTTATTTAAAATATTCATTTTTCCGCCCATTTTGCTGCCCCCTGCCCTTTGCAGCCTAACTCACCCGCCCGTACGTACGTCACTCTTTCCAGGATACATAAGTAATCAGACAACAGTCTTACAAAAGCGGCGTGGACATAAGCCCCTCTACGTCAGATATACGGCTACCCGTGTAACCTCCACGCATGCCGGCCGGCGAAAGGCAAGTCGCGTAGGCGAGTTGCAGGGCGCAAGTCAGGAATTATTGCCTCAGTCAGTTTGCTGTCCTATCTTGAATCAGCCGTTCACAGCGTAGCGGTGTGGGCTATTGATCTCCAGACAGCATGGATCCTCTTAGGTAAGTGGAAATCCGGTTATACTTTGTCGGCAGCCTAGCGGTGTATTAGTTTCCTTTTTTGTACTCGTCAAGTAATGACGTAAGGTTACGTGCTGCGGCGCTGAGTCAGGTGCTTCTTCCAGCACTCCGGTTTTCCCTGCCAGTTATCGTGCCACAAATGCTCGGCAACCATCAATCATCCTGGACTCGAACAATAGGTACGTCTGAGGCCTCAGGCCGTACCTCAGGTTGTGTAAACTGTACGTGGATATGCTGCAACTCATGCTGTGCGTTTTATACATAAAGTTTCCGTGCCATTGCTGAGATTATGTTTTACACTTTAATGCAATTTGTTAGCTCAGGTGATATGCTTAATGTGACTGTTCCAAATCTTAGGATGTTTATTTTGCTCTGTGACGTATTACTATGCAGTGTATACTATGCAGTACTTAACACTATTTTGAGCCTGTCACCCGTGTAGTGTTACCAGAGATGACTTCTTCACGCAAATGTCCAGATCGGATCTGGAGCCCCCCAGCCTCCTGTTCAATGGGTACAGGTGTCTCTTTCCCCGGTAGGCAAAGCAGCCGGGGCGTGTAGCTGACCACTCATCTAGGGCCGAGTTTAGGAATGAGTGGAGATATACTTCTGCACCCCTTATGTGCCTTCATGTCTTGTATAGGGACAAATTTATATTTCTTAAATTTATCTTCTCAGGCAAGATGTCCCTGTGCGAGTCATGATGACGTATGGGGGAGTGGAGATATAGCTCCACTCATTCTTAACTTCACACTAGATGGAGGTGAATGATCAGCTTCCTGCCCCGGCAGCTTTACACCTGGGTAAAGATTCCCCTCTACACATTGAATGGGAGACTGCGTGGGTTCCAGGGCCGGTCTGGAGGCTTTGGGGAAAAGAAAAATCTCTTGCTGCTACTGGGAATCGAACCACGATTCGTCGGTTGACAATCTCGTGGCCTAGATTACGCTACTATGGCTTCGCCCATCTCAGTAAAGGAGTGAGTGATATCTAACCAAAATCATTTGAGCCGTTTTGTAGGAAGGTATCACAGTACTTTATTGAAGTTCCCTGTAAGATTACAAATTAACCCTTTAAAGACGAAGCGTATCTGTTTTATATAAGGATTCAGAGCGTACCGCCCTGTAAACACTCTCCACTTCGGTTATAAAACCCAGTCTGTTAATGTTTTATAAGGCAAAAGTTGCTGTTTCTTCTGAGATCCGTACAAAACACATAAACGCAATGTGGGCACCACGTAGAATTTTTTAATGTTAAACCTAGTCGTATATAAAGTTACCGCTAGGCTTTAAAAGGTTAAGACTCCCACACAGAGAGCCAACACTTGCAAGTACCACCGATTGCGGCATTCAGATTACCCGGTCAAAGCCACTTCTGAGGTTCTCACAGTGGTGCTGCTGAGAATTCCGGCCTTATATGATGTGACGCTGCGCCGTTGGGTGAGTGCTTTCCGACGTTTCGAAGCCACTATTTTCCTTGGAAACGTCGCGAAACACTTATCCGACCCAACGTCACATTCTAGAAGATGTGAATTTTCTACCTGGCCAAACTTTAAAGCACAGGGTCTGAACCCGTTTCAGCCGACGTAAAATTACAGTGGTGACTTAAGGTAATTAAGTGTTTTCGCTATACAGCTGTCCGCGTGTACTAACTTAAGGGTCGATGAACGTATGAACATAAAATCTGATGTCTGGCGCTTCACTAAAATTTGTCGACTCTTTTTCCAACTTTCTTTTAAAACCGGACAATAACGCACACTTTACACGAACAACTATATACGTGTCTGTGTACATCTAGAGAATAACTGGCGCGTAACTCGGGAAGTAGTTGTCGGACCGAAAAGCGCTTCGAAAAATTGTAGGGAAACACGAAACACATATTGTGTTCAAAACACTTTCTCTGTAAGTCTTGCGGTTTTAGATACACTTAAAAGTGATTTTTATGTTGTCATCCAATAACAAGAGAAATCTAGAGGCAGTGACAAAACTTAGGTCTGCCCAGAGTGCCATTTACGCATCTCCGGACTGTTTCCGTACACAGGATTATCTGACTGGTTTTTATAACAGACGGAGAATGTTAGTGCTCGGTACAAACTTAATCTTTAAATATAATTCCGGTTGGTAAGGGTTTATACTAGGAGTCAGACGCACACCTAGAATTGTTCCTTGGGAGGGGGGCTGACCCTGAGGCTATATACAATTTATGTTTGATTTTAAAAATTAAGTTATAAAAATCATGTTGTAAGTACAACATAATATTGTTTACAATTGCATTTATATATATATACAAATATAACTAAACGTTCCATGACTCAATCACAATCTTCTTGTTTTTTTATTAAATTTCATTAATTTAATTTTCAAAATCCAACGTACTAGTCATCAGCTGATTTCAGTGGATGATTTCGGCTGAAGACGAAATCATGTAAAAGGTTTGATATCGTAATATCTACAAAGGTGTGTGTTTTAGATTTCTGTTTTGGGGGTTTTGGGGGGCTGTAGCCCGGCAGTCCCCCCTTGGGTGGGCCCTTCTTCTTCTTCTTCTTCTTCTTCTTCTTCTCCTTCTTCTTCTTCTTCTTCTTCTTCTTTAGGGTCCATCAGCAGATGCACCACAGCCTTAGGCTTATTGTGCAGCCCTAAACACTCCATTCAGCACAGGTTCAATAACCCCGTGCCTGTTATAAAGAAGCGAAGGTCCCTTACTGCAGCTGTGCTTATGTCTTTTGGTTCAGCAAACAGTTTCCCAAAGACAGTATGGCGCTGACAAGGAAACACCTCTCAGCAGCAAATAATATGCTGCACTGTTTGAGTCTCCATCCTGCAAAACCTGCAGGTTGGATCCTCCTCAAGCAGGCCCATAATATACAGGTGCCTCCTCACAGGAGCATGCCCCGTGAGGACCGCAACTGCAATTTGTAGTTGATGCCTACTTAATTTAAAAAGGTCTTCAGCTCTTCTCTTACATGGTCTACTAATAAAAAGTGTGCCATATCTATGACCTGATAAATCTTCCCAGGCAATATAATGTTGACACTCAGTCCAGTTCTTAATTGCTTCTCTTGCTGAACACCTAGGTATTCCAAGAGCCGGCTCTGGACCTAGCAATGGCATAGCTAATGCTTGTCTGGCAAGCATATCAGCTTCCTCACTGCCAGGAAGGTCACAGTGCCCTGGCACCCAAACGAGGGTTACCTCATCCAGGTTAGCCAGTGCAGAGAGAGCATCCGGGCATTCTGCAGCCAGTCCTGAAGTCAGTTTCAGGCTGCTAAGCGCCTTAAGTGCAGCCTGGCTATCAGAAAAATTAGGATCCGCTTATGTTTATAAGCCCTTCTTATATTTTCACATGCACATTGAAGAATGGCATATATTTCGGTTTGAAAAACCGTGGCAAATTTACCCAAAAGGAAGCTTAAAGCTTCTATTTTGTCTTATGCCAAAAATACCAGACCCCGTCCCTGAGTCAGGCCTGGAATCATCAGTGAACCAGATCAGGGCATCCTCAGGGAACACTGGGTCTTTGTCTGTCCAATAATCCCGGTCTATAATGACACTGAAGATTATGGAATGACGATAAACTGGAATGGTGTAGTCTGACAGCATGTCCAATAAAGGGTCACTCACATTTTCCAAATGGTTAGCAACCCTGATACTGTTTTTGGAACAGTTGGTTGCTTTTGTGTATGCAGCCTATAGGGTGCCTTCCTCGCCTCGGCCGTGATCAACAGACCTAGCGGGGTCAGATTCAAAAGCACCTCCATTACTGCAGTAGGGGTCGATTGCATAGCCCGCGTAATATCTAGACAGACCATTCTTTGAATCCTGCCTCATTGAATTTTAGTGGTTTTTGCTTGACCTTGGGCCACCAAACCAAGGCAGCATGGAGTATGGAAGGTTTAATTAGTATAGAGCCAATGCACCATATTAGGTCTTAGACCCCATGTTTGACCACAGATGCCTCTAACCACCGCAAAGGTGGTTTGCACTTTTCTGATTATTTTCTGCAAATGTTGGTTCCAGCTAAGTTTGGAGTCTAATATCACTCCCAAATACTTAACTGGGCGCGCCCTTGCTAGGAGTGCACAAATTCTGGGCACCAGGTAGCCCGGACGACTAAATTTTTTTATGGTGGCGCCTAATATTTGTGGCTTTTCGATATGGAAATTGCTTCTTGTCAACCCCAAGGCGCCTAGAACTTTGAGGTCGTTCCTAGATTTTTGAAAAAAAAAGTGTGAAATCCTGGCTTAAACAAAATATACTTATTCTGTGTAGTGGAGAATTTGCACTAAAGAAGTTGCACTAAAGAAAGTTCTCAGGACTTGTCAAGTTTTTTCAACCTGCGTGTGACAATATATGAACCATATCGCAGGTACCACCTTTTGAGATTTTGACATACCCCCCCGTACCTCTGGTTGAGAACATCGGCTTTGGAGGAATGCCAACACACTGCCCACACACACACACACACACACACACACACACACACACATATATACTGTTGTGCTGGAAACTTTGGATAGATTTGTTTTCGTTGCCATTGTTACATATTTTCCCCAGCGTCCTTAGTGTATGTGGCCCGTATCGTTGCTCTCTTTCTGTCGCGTGCCTTGTTGAAAGGAGCTTGGTAGACTCGGAGAACTGCCGAAGGCTACGACCCTACTAAACGCCGGGAAGTATAACCCCAGAGACACGGCGTTAACGTCCCAGAGGGCTTTAATCTTCAGAAACGTCGCTGTGAGAACATCGAATTTCGCTCTGAAGATTAGTGATGTTGCCATTGCTNCACTTGGAACTGTCACTTTCACCGTAGCGCCAAATCAGGTGCACTGTGTAGTGACGGCAGTTTTTTCTCCATTACTCACGACTGATAGTTAATAGGAAAAAAAGGAAAAGCCATCTTTGAAACCAAGCATCAGATCATGAAGGCGTATGGGTCACAGAGGTAAAGCTTAACTAATCCTTAGTCTTAGTAATCGATGGAAGTAAATGGGCAGCGTCACGCTTCGGCCACTTTACTCCAAGGTACGTATCTCCGGTATCGACCAGACTGTAAGGTTTATAGGCTCCAAAATCGGTCTGAATGTGATGGGCTTTCCAAGCCCGCAGTCAGTAATGCTTGGGGGGGGGGGGGGCTTAGCGCAGTTGGCATAGCGACTCGCTCCGGGCCGGAGGTTTCGAGGTTTGAACAGCGGTTGGGAAAAGATTTTCCCCAGCTGTCCAGACCGGCCGCCAGGCCCAGCCAGTCTCCTGTAAAAATGGGTACCGGGTGTCTTTCTGGGCGATACAGCTGCCGGGGCGTGGCGCTGACAAACCACCCGCAGCATCCAGCGCCGAAGTTAAAGAAATAGGCGAGCTATACCTCTACTCCCCCTATGTGCTTCATGGCATCGTATAGGGCGATCCTTACATTTACTTTTAAGCAGGGCGTGAACCGTTCATTCTCTGTGCTCTATGCACTTTGCAAGACAGGCAGAAAATTTCATGAGCTTTCTTTCCATGGTATTAGACGGTGGCAAGGGTATGAAAATCAAATTAACCAACTTAACCAGAAAGGTCCGTACTTAATCTATTTGCATACTAACATCAGACTTGTAATGTCAGCCTTCGAATGAATGACCGGTGACCAAATTGCCTTAAAACATTCCACAGATACTGTGCTCGAAAGTGAGAGGAGCGCGACGAATTCGCCCAAATTATGAGTAGTTCGGCACTCCGCATCTCGGAAACTAATCTGCCCCCACGGTTAAACTTTGAGGCAATAATTTGTTTCCGGATGTTCAAAGAGTATGAAAACTTTTAGAAAATTTAATTTGAAAAGTAAATTTTCTCTGCTTGTAATGCGCTCTGTCGTCGAACTGCCCGCGTGGGAGGTGACAGAAATGCATAAGAAATACTGACAAGAAATTCTGAATGAAGAAGGTAATGTGAAAGATTCAAGCGTAGATAGGTAGGTAATACCACACAAATTTTAAATAATTAGAATGGGAGGTTTAGACAGGCTTCATTTGACTCGGGACAGGGATACGGCTTTTGTGATCACGGCAATGAAATTTCGGTTTTCATAATATGTTAGAAATTTAATTAGCTTTTAAATATCACCTTCTGTGCTCCATGGATTTCCGTAGTTATAATCTGGGTTTTAGGCAGATAAATATTCAAAATGATGACTGCCTTTCATCAACGTATTAGCATGTGCAACAACAAGGAATAAAGACAATAGTAACTCAAAATTGCATAAAGCTTTCGAAAAACAATGTGCCCTAGTGTTTGTCCTGCTAGTGTTTTATTTGGATTGGCCTGTATGTATTAAAAAATATGGATCGTTTTGTAGACCGTCACCTGCTGCACAGTGCCTTAAGGACTGTCATTGTTTTACACAAAACATATAAATGCAGACATTACGGTGTTTCGCCTTCCGACTGTGTAATGAAATGCGTCATGTCCGGTGTCACTGAAGCGTTTTATTTTCTTCATGTATTTCCTTCTGCACGCATAAAAAGCCCGTTTTAAAAAGCGACAAATTGTTTGTAGAATGAACTGAACATTACGTACTGAAGAAGCAATATTTCACGGTCATTACTGCAGCACTGAATGGCATGGATATTGCAGTTAACATATTCACAAAAGACTTCCCTAAGGCCCATTTCAACATTACACTTCCATATATGCCAACATACTCCATAACGGTACAGGAACGCCTTGACGAACTGAATAATAGGAATTCCTGAGAGAAGATTATAAACCGCACGGTTATTTCAGTGTTTCCCAAACTTCCTCCCAGAGAGAAGTACCTACAAAAATTTTAAAGTGCCGAGGTCCCCCAACTTAAGAAAATGTTCGGAGACCAGATAAAGTTGATAGCGGAGAGATTTTCTGTCGCCACCGGTCAAGCGACTCTGTAAAAGTACAAAACGATCAAAGACACAGAGCAACTAAATATAACCTTAAATACAAACTGACCAAAACCATATATAGAGGCAGTACCAACTGCCGGATAAAAATTTCGGCGGTATTTCGCGGGATATTTGTGATATTTCAAAATTTCTGTGTATACAATTATTTCATGATTTCTTGCGGAACCAGTAGTGAATGTTTACGGAACACCCGTTAGGAAACAGTGAGTTTGTTGGTTACATACTTGCGATATTTAGTCAGGCTGGTAATTGTCCAGTTTGGTGGGTTTTATATTCCCCTCATTCACGTTGAACTATCGTGACACACAAGGCTGACAGAACCCAGTTCACACCTTTAAAGTCTAATTTTTAAGGTCAGTTTAATACCGAGCCGGCCCTTTCAGCTAACTGCTCCCATAATAAGGGAATTATTGACCACTTAAAAAATCAACATTTGCTGGAAAATTCAGTATAACAAACTTATTTGATTTTACTTAAGATTAAGCTGGTGTGCACCAGCAGATAAAGCTGCTCGGAAGGTTGAACACGAATTATTCGTGTCTTGCTGTATCCTAGCAACGACGCTACAATCAACAATTTGATTTTACTTAAGTTTAATCTGGCGTGCACCAGCAGATAAAGCTGCTTGGAAGGTTGAACACGAATGATTCGTGTCTTGCTGTATCCTAGCAACGACGCTACAATCAACAATTTGATTTTTTCCGATTGGTATTTTCGACCAGGCACGGATTTCCCCTATCCTAGCAAAGGCACTACTTCGGATTTTCCTGAAGTGATGTTTTTTTTCCCGAGTGAATGATCCCTCCTATCCTAACAAAGATGCTACTTTGGGGTTTTCTCAGGCGGCTCGGCCGTAGCGTAGCAAAGATATTAGGAAGCAGTTTTCGCCAAATGGTGTGTTTCCACAGCCTGGTTTTCACCAAATCCTAGCGTACGCGTTTTTTTGTATTTTCTCTATATTGTAAAAAGAACGTTTGTTTGAGTGTTCCCCTGGGTGTTTCTCATGTACCTTAGCAACCAATCTGGTTTGGCCTAACAGTAAGTTTCACATTTTGAATTTTAGGGCATGCGTATTATTGGGTACCTGAGTAAGCGTGCACAGTAGCCAAATTACCTGTCAGCTCCATTAAGCACCTTAACATTGAAAACACTGGACGTTTCCGTCTTTAAAGCGGTTCACAGAAACAGTCCCACAGCCATGCGATAAGAAATCCTCAGCAAGCAAACGTAATGCACGTGTCGCATTCATAAATCCACAGGGTTATGTATCATGCTAGTCACTGCGTCGGAACAGCAGCGACCGAAGCGTTTCACTGTGGCTTGGGCTCCTTTAGGGAACCGGACTTTGTCGCTGTGACGACGTTTGGCTGCTAATGAGACCTGCAGAAAGAATCGTTTTTGTCACGTGGTCTGGAAGGAAAAGCGAGGAGATAGGTATCTGGGCTTTCACTGGCTAAAATGGAGGCAGGAAGCACAACATGATTTTCACTTACGGATTAATTAATTAACTAACTAACTAACTAACTAACTAACTAACTAACTCCATGGAGCAGAGGCCTTCTTGAGAAGCTAACAGTTACTCAGCTAGTCAAGAAATTCCCCGCATTTTATGGAACCCGAAGGTTCATTACCGCATTCACAAGAGCCCGCCACCTGTCCCTATCCTGAGCCAGCTCAATCCAGTTCATGCCCCCCATCCCACTTCCCGAATATCCATCTTAATATTATCCTCCCATCTACGCCTGGGTCTCCCAAGTGGTCGCCTTCCCTCGGGTCTCCCCACCAGAATCCGGTATGCACCTCTCTCCTCCCCCATACGTGCCACATGCCCTGCCCATCTCAGTCTTCTCGATTTGATTACCCGAATAATATTTGGTGATGAGTACAGGTCATTAAGTTCCTCCTTATGTAGTCTTCTCCAATCCCCTCTCACCTCGTCCCTCTTAGGCCCTAATATCCTCCTCAGCACCCTATTCTCGAACACCCTCAGTCTTTGTTCCTCCCTCAGTGTGAGAGACCAAGTTTCACACCCATGCAGAACAACAGGTAAAATTATAGTTCCTGTATACCCTAATCTTTGTGCTTTTGGATAGCAACCTGGAAGACAAAAAATTCTGCACCGAATGATAGCAAGCATTCCCCGACTTCAATCCGCTCTTAATTTCTTCATGAATGGAGTTTCGATTCGTTAGGGTTGCTCCCAAATATTTGAATTCTTCCACCCTTTCAAAGGATTTATTATCTATATTTATGTTGTGATTGTGTCCTGCATTCTGATTTCGAGACATGACCATGTACTTAATTTTCTCAGCATTTACTTCTAGACCAATCTCCTTACTAGCAATCATTAAATCTTCTGCATTTTTCTTTATGCTATGTACGCTTCCGCCCAATATATTAACATCATCATCATAAACCAGAAGCTGATGTGTACCATTCAATTTCAAGCCCTCCTGGTTTGCCTGAACCCTCCTAATGGCATATTCTAAAGCAAAGTTGAAAAGCAATGGCGACAGAGCATCTCCTTGTTTCAAGCCATTCTTAATAGGAAACGTATCAGACAGATGTTTGCCTACCCGAACTCTGCTATACGTTTCACTTAGGCACATTTTTATTAACCTTACTAGTTTCCTGGGGATACCGAACTCAATGAGAATATTACACAAGACCTCCCTCCTAACTGAATCATAGGCTTTCTTGAAGCCTATAAATAGCTGATGCACTGCCTCATTGTATTCCCATTTTTTCTCAAGTATTTGACGAATGCTGAATATATGATCAGTAGTTGACCTGTTACGTCGAAATCCACACCGATGATCCCCAATAATTTCCTCTGCATATGGAGTTAACCTTGACAAAAGAATGTTGGATAGAATTTTGTATGTAGTCGACAAAAGTGATATGCCTCGATAGTTACTACAATCTGTTTTATCACTCTTCTTATAAATAGGCACAATGACCGACTCCTTCTATTCCTCAGGCAGTTCCTCCTTATTCCAAATAGAAATAATAAGTTTATGGATTTCAGACCGAATAATCCTACCCCCTGCTTTAATCAATTCTGCTGGAATCTGATCAATACCTGGTGATTTGTGACTTTTTAGTTTTTCAATAGCCATCTCAACTTCAAAGGCACTGGGCTCAGGCACTAGTGGCTCTGCTGTGTGTACTTCGGTCTGCCTAACATCGCTAACCCCGTGTATATTCAACAGCTGGGAGAAATGATTCCTCCACCTAGCCAAAATGCTGTGGGAGTCTGCAACCAGGTCACCCTTCTCATCCTTTACTACATTAATTCTAGGCTGGTACCCCCTCTTAAACTCATTGATACCCCTATACAAGTCTCTTATATTCTTGTTCTTACTGTTTGTTTCAATTTCATTAATTTTAGCTTTCAGATATTCCTTCTTTTTGTTCCTGAAATGTCTACTAGCTTCACGTCTTACGTTGTGCAGATTATCTCCATTATTTTGGTTTGGATTCTGTAACCACTGAATTTTAGCCTGCTTCCTTTTATCTAAAAATTCTGCACATTCTGCATCAAACCATGGTTTATGCTGCTTCCGTTCGTGTAGACCTAGACTCTCTTGAGCTGAGATTTTGATATTCTCTTTAATGTTTTCCCAAGCCCTATTTATGTCCTCACTAACATTTAAGTTTTCCAAAGCTGCAAACCTGTCTGAGATCTTAAGCTGATACTGTTTCCTAACCTCTAGTTCACTTAGCTTCTTGAGATTAAATCTCTCGGCATCAAACTTCTGTGCTGCTTGTTTACTTACTGCCAGACTTTCCCTAACTTTCGCAACCACCAGATAGTGATCAGTATCACAGTCAGCTCCCCTGAAAGATCGCACATCGAGTATACTGGAATGCCGTCTCCTATCTATCAGTATGTGATCAATGTGATTGTGAGTCTTCCCATCAGGAGAGGTCCAGGTGTATTTATGAATGTTTCGGTGCGGAAACATAGTGCTCTTAACAACTAGATTCTTTGATGTGGCAAAGTTTACTACTCTAACACCATTATCGTTGCTATCCTGATGTAAACTCTCATTCCCAATAGTCGGTTTGAAAATATCCTCTCTCCCCACTTTTGCATTAAAATCTCCTAACAGAATTTTCATATGGTACTTAGGAAAATGATCAAAAACCCCTTCTAATTCCTCATAGAAACTGTCCTTTGAATCATCACCTTTCTCTTCTGTTGGTGGATGCACATTCAGAACAATGATATTACACCAGCGGCCTCTCAGCACTATGTATGACATCCTAGCACTAACAAACTCCACTCTCTTGATTGCTGATACCATTCTCTGGTGCACAAAAAAACCTGTTCCCAATTGATGATTTTCCTGCCCTTTGCCATAGAAAAAAGTATACTCCCCGGCTCTTACAGTCCCTTCTTTGTCCCACCTAACCTTCTGTACACCCACTAAATCTAACTTATACTTAGCTAATTCCCTGGCCACTGTCATAAGTGACCCTGACCTATACATGCTCCTCACATTCCATGTTCCAAAACTCATATCCTTTTTCCGTAGCTGGGGTCGTACCAAAGAATCGGTCCAGGTCCGAGGCATTGTGTAATGGTTCATAACATCACAATTTTTTACGGTGAGGAGTTGTTAGCAACCTCGCCCAACCCCCAAGCTGCAGGACCACCCCTTGTCGACTGTCCGCGACTGCTTATTCAATGTATTCGCAGCTACCCTCCATAACTTGAGGCCGTTCCTCCATCCGCAACCTGAGGACGCGCCATGCCGTGGTGACAGGGACCCACATAACGCGTATTAATTACTTGATCATAACGCAATCCTTGGTACAGTATATTCTAGGATAAATTCAGAAATCCACCATTTTTTCCCACTGGTTTGGTCCTTGCGTGATTTCACGACGTATTCTCTGCAGTAGAAGTCACTGCGACGGGCCGAAACCTCGTCCAGAGGAGTCCTACCGAGTGTGTGTGTGTGTGTGTCATTGAGTGTGAGCAGGTGCAACAATAACCCTCTAAACCTACAATGAGTAAGTAGAAAATGGTCAGAATAAGGAAGAAAGTATTAACTGCATAAGTCACATACAATCGAGTGAAACGTGAAGTCGGTCGTATGCAAGGTGTGTTCAGCCCAGCAGGTAACGGTTGAATAGGTGACGTTTCGCGTCTATTTCGAGACCCTATTTACCAGACGAAACTAACGAAAACCATGAAGAATTTTATGACAGCAGGGAACTGGACGGACGCACCCAGAATATTACCGCCACACTACAGCCCAAATGAAGAAAAGTGTGGGTATTTGAAAAATGTCTTGTATTGTACTAGTCTTCTCAGACAGCAAATACATCTGTGCTAGGATGGCCGAGGATGCAGTGATATATTTCATGAATAGCATGCAACATGTTTAGATGATTTACTGTACTGCAGAGACGCACTATACAGAAAGCCATAATACAGATTAAGAAAGCCCTGTTCCTCGTATTTATCCACATCTTGAAGAATTGCACTTACCATTTGCTACTTTTTTATTAACGTAACTTGTTAAGTCAGCTGAGATGCCTCTTAATTTTACTGAAACGTACTTTTCCGTATTATCTCCTTTGCCCTACGCAACTGAGTGCTCCAACCAGTAACTAATTACAAAACGGCCAGTGTGCTGGGTGATTTATATCATGGTTACAGCATTAAGTGTGACTTGAATAGAACTAAGTATGTATATTCATCAAGAGAGTGAAGTTTTTGTGCAAATAGGATGCATATATTCGCACATTTATGTACAGGCCAAATCAGGTGTGCACCCGGAATTTTTGTGGAAGGAGGGGGGAGAATCGCTGACCCTGAGGCTGTATAAAATTCATCTTTGATTTTAAAAATTGTATTGTAAAAATCATGTCATAAGTATAACTGTAATATAACACTCTTTACGACTGCGTTTATATACATACAAATGTAACTACATGTTCCATGACTTAATTACAGTGTCCTATCTTCTTTTTTCTTTTTAAATTTTATTAATTTATCATTCAAAATTCTAATGTACTAGTCATCAGCTGATTTCGGTTGAAGGGTAAATCACGTAAAAGGTTTGATATCATCGTATATAGAGAACGTGTGTTTTTTAAATTCCGGTTTTGTGGGTTTTGGGGGTTTGAGGGGGGCTGCAGCCAGGCAGCTCGTCCTTTGGTGCGACTCTGGGACAACTGTGGAAATACCCAAACACGTGACGCACTCGAAAGGCCTTCGGGTAATATGGATAATAGTATCAAAAATGGCAATTCCGAAAGAAATTATCAGGGCAGCCTGAAGACATACACTTCCACCGTTATCTGCACAACCAATAGAAGGTCTAGCAACGCAAAAGCCTGACAGCGTTTGGTGTGTACAACAAACAGGTGGCGTCCCTTTGCCTGATAGCAAGGATGTCGTATGGCACGGCGAAAACAAAAGTAATAAGATAAACGACTAACAAAATATGAAATGTCTTATCAAAATATAATTTGTATACTCTTCAAAGCAAATGCGTTTAGTTACAAATTATGCAGCGGCATAAAAAGATAACATTTTTTTAAATAAAGCCAGACAGGACGATTATATGTGATTTCAATAAAAGTGTACGGTTGAAAATGTTTTAAAACAGTACTACAGCAAAAAAATCTTTGTATATACTTTAACAGAATATCTGTGTAATAATTGTAAGTCCCTTAGCAAATTATATTTGCCTTATACAGTAGCGAACAGAAAAGGTTCTAAGATTTTAAGGGAAGTCAGCATTCCAATAGCTAACATAAGCCATATTAATTTTACAGGGAAAACTTACGTGAATGTACACTCCCTGACGAAGTGAATACATCTGGATCTTCTATGCGCTCGCGCGCGCGTGTCTGTGTGTGTGTGTGTGTGTGTGTGTATGTGTGTGCGCGCGCGCGCGCGCGCGCGCGTGTACGTATGTATGTATGTATGTATGTATGTATGTATGTATGTATGTATGTATGTATGTATGTATGTATGTATGTACGTATGTACGTATGTATATGTATGTATGCATGTATGTACGTACGTATGTACGTATGTATGTATGTATGTATGTACGTATGTACGCATGTATGTATGTATGTATGTATGTATGTATGTATGTATGTATGTACGTACGTATGTATGTATGTGTGTATGTATGTATGTCATGTTGCCACTATTTCCTTCAGGAAGTATGTCCTAATAAATACTGTGTATTCAAATAAGAATGTGTCGCAATGAACCAATCAAAATTAGTTCGACACCTGCACACTGCACACTGCAGGACAAGTTACACTGTCAAATAAAAACAAACGTTTCTTTAAGTGGTGGTCTTTAAACTTTTTCACATTCCTGTAACATCCGCTTGTATCACGAAAAAATGCACATAAATATACAGACACCTGCAAAGCATTTGTCATATGTGTCCAAATCCAGATACCATACAAAAGGCAATAAATTGTTAACGACAGACTGCGTGAGAATTGTTGTTAGCTCCTACTTCCGCTGTTCTTCCTCGTAACCAATGAAACAGTCACTTTCAAAACGGAACTCATACTTCGAACGTGAATCATGAATTACACGATGAATGGCCGAAGGAAAGAAATTAGGCATAAGGGAGATAAATTCCAGCAAATACAAATATAGCAAACCATCTGGCTAAAGGCAACCTGCAAATTATATGGAGGAAGACAGGAAACAACGTGACTTGATTTACATACTTATGTTCCAAGCATAAAATAATATGCAGAATGACCTAGGAGACGATGGAAGGAGCTTCAAAATATCCAATCCTTGTGAAGGTAGAATAAAACATGAAAAATGAAATACTGAGCCGTAAAGAATTTTATGTGTGTTTAGGGTTTATGCCTCCACCAACAAGCCCGTGCCAAATTTCTTTAAAATTCGCCATTTCGTTCAAACTGAACCACAGGGAGAAACGCCTGGATACAAGGATACCATCAACGTACCTCGGCTTATTAAACACGGAAAGGGAGTAAAAGCTACCGCCACTTATTCATGTAACTAAATAGCTGGCTGTCTAATCAGGTAAACAAATCAATAACAGATAATTATGTAAATAATTATATAACAAATAAAATACCTAAGTGACCAACTAACTAAAATACTATCACTATATGCGTATGAATCCACTTGCAAAGGGGTAAAAGACATTTCGGTAACCGACCCGTGAAACAAATTCGAGCCTGTCACGTTATGAAAGAATGTCAGGTTTCGAATTCCTCCGCATGCATTAATTTAACCTGCTGGCAAACGAGAAACGCTGCATTTCTTCCGTTACAATGCTATACCTAATAATAATAATAATAATAATAATAATAATAATAATAATAATAATAATAAAGGGGCAACCGGAACCATTTCAAAATCCTTCAGAAAATACTTGAGCAGCACATCAGGTGAGCACGAAGTCACGGAACTACAGAAAACAGCTATATTGGGCACAGCACACATACTGCGGGAAGTGCTAATGTAGAAGCACAAAAGAGTTTAATATTGAAGACAGCGTTATATGCACCATTAACAACGCGCGCAGAATAGCTGCGACACTGTACACCCTAGAAACATGGTTTGTTTCAGGTATATAAGTGTGAATACCGTGCGTAAAGGAGATGATGATGATTACGATGATGATGATGATGATGATGATGATAATAATAATAATAATAATAATAATGTAGAGATAATATCTCAGGGAAGTGACTGGCTTCGGCGTTTTTTCCAGGCGGTGAAGAAAATATTTTTTTTTCCCCCTGCGACTTCAGGCCGTCCATCATCCTGCTACGCTTCACAATAACCGCGCATTACAAGTGTCGACAGACAACCACTGTGCAAGTGTGAAGTGTCACCACGGGCCTTTGTTTCGTAAAAATTAATTACGATTATTTGGACACAGTAACACCTGTTAAGTTCGTCACTTTGTAATTTGGTCACTCTCGTATCTGGCCGTATTTTTGGGAAGTGAATAATCTTAGTAATTTACATACAATCATCACTTTCCCACTTGGCCGCCTTCTGCTTTTATATCTTCGTCACCTTCTTGCATTCCACTCTGTATTTCTCCACAAGCCTATTTAGGCTTTTACACTTTATCCACGCAAAAGATGGCAAATGTTTTGTACCATCGGGACAACGCAGTCAGCGTAGTGACCAGTGTACGGGCTGGACAGCCAAGGACCCGTTGTTCGATCTCTAGCAGGGACCAGAATTTCTCTTCTCTAGAGCGTCCGGACTCGCACAAGGACCCGTCTTGTCTCCTGTTCAGTAGTCACCGAAGTTTCCTTCCCTGGCACTAATGTGACCGGGCCATAAAGCTGACCAAATCACGAAAAGTCGAAGTTAAATATGAGTGGAGGTGTACTTCTACTTATATATACATTTGCCTTCATGATGTGCACACAGACACTTTTGCCTTTACCGTTTGTCTGTGGTACTAGCTGCCATATACCCTTTCTATTCATTCTCCGTGACTAACAGACGATGAAATTCTAAAAACCATATCAGCCTACCCTTATGTTAATTAACCTGTAACAATATTTGGCTTTTCCTTTGAAGCTTCCGTCCTTCGTCCAGTTTCGTGATCAGTAGACCTTAGCTAGCTATAGAAGATTTAAATAAGTTTCTTAATGGACACAATCCCAAAATATGCTCAACATTAAAAGAAAAAATAAGTGCGTCATACTTTAAGTTTAAAGGTTTTGACTTGATGGACAAAGGTACTTGCCAGGGAAGAATTGCTCAGCAATATGGTGGTGAAGTCAATAGCTGAAAATATTAACAAGGACAGGAATATGACTCCAAAAATTCTTAGGAGAATTACAGCAGCTAAAGGAAACTGAAGTTACGTAAGACACAACAGATCCCTTGGTATGCTCATTCTGAAATGTTTCCAGTAAAGTCGTGCAGTGGACAGTGCGGTTTCCGAGCCGGTAGCTACGTGTGTAGCCACTGTGAAGTGGCACGCATAGGCTGATTTCACTGTAACAGGCTACGGCTCGACGAAAGCTTTACAATTCTCAGCAAAGACAAAGTTTTTTTTTTTTCGCCACAGCTGTCCTCCTACACAAATTTTACCGCATTGGAGTGGCAGAATTCCGAGGCTGAGTAATCATATCCTAGAATAGATGTCAAATTTGCTTCATAGAAATTTTATGTTGCCAACTTGTTTGGGGAAAACGGCAACCCAACTTTATCTTCTC
This sequence comes from Coptotermes formosanus, assembly GCA_013340265.1. Taxonomy (NCBI): domain Eukaryota; kingdom Metazoa; phylum Arthropoda; class Insecta; order Blattodea; family Rhinotermitidae; genus Coptotermes; species Coptotermes formosanus. Next base: position 901,304 of record BLKM01000436.1, on the reverse strand, counting down.
TGTTCGTAATGTTGTACATTCTGAGTTTAGAAAGCTACAACATAGACCGTAATGATGCCAGTAACACCAACCCTGCGACCAAAATGCTAAGACATGGTCGCGACAGGCCTTACACACCCACAATTTCACTGAATCAGATTTAGCGTGTTAAGAACTTAAACACGCGCTCATTGTGAAGTTGCAACCTCCATTCGAAGTGATATGTCTTAATACCTGCCCCATCATGGTAGGGAGTTCTGCATACAGATCAGCTGCCCTTTTCTTTCGCAGGATGTGTTTATGACAAGCCAATTTCTTGAAACTTGTAAGAGTGTCTGACTGACTGGTCTACTGGCTAGCTGGCTAGCTGTGTCATTGTCTCACTGCTAAATAAACGGTCAATCGATTACTGACACGTTGACAGATTTACTGACCAACAGAATGATCCACTCTTTTTCAGCTGGTTATTTCAATACGATGTTTCCAGTGCTGATTTTGCATAGCGTCGTACAAGTTCAAGTACAATTCTGAAAGGTAGCCTAAATAGGGGAGCCTGAGAAAGACAGCGATTGCAACCTGTATTTACATAAAAGCCTCGAAATGCATCTATGAAGACGGAGGAAACTTAATATTCGGTATAATGCAGTTGATAGAGTATACGGTGCTTAGGTGTCCTGAAAACTGTGCTTATTCACTATACCAGTCGCTTACTCAGTTCAACTCTCGCATTCAAAACAGACGCACTCTGAAGACCTATCACCAGACTTATACAGGTCATTGTAAGGGATTTCCAATCATTTTCGAATGGACTTTGCTCCATCTAAACGGTTTGGAATACTTGGTTACTTAAAGACTTACGGTCATTCCAAAATATTTTGTAACTAAGAAGCTATAAAGGTAAGCTACAAGGGAACATACCTACAAGGGAACATTATACGAAACGAGAATCAAACCCGCATCCTTGACCTGCATTTCTGCCCTACATATGCCGCTATACAACGTGTGTGTGCTGTACGTAGCCCCAAAGTGTCCCGCCCACATACGAGAGCGACAGATGGAATGTCGCAGTGGTGACCACATATCCAGACATGGACGATCTGCATCTGGGTAATTGGCAAGGTTTTGGTCTTGCGTCCCACTCGTTATTTTGTCAAAAGACCGGAGCCCCACCGCAGCAAAAACAAAGACTTTTTTACTCCAAGAAAATATTTTCTAACAATTATATATATTTTAGTGCAAGCGCATTAGTCATTATTCGAAGACTCGCATCTTCGTGTCTATAAATCCCACCAAAGAGACGCGAGCCACCGCTTGCTCCACTTTATCCCAGACTGTCTGGAATCGAAGAAAAGTGCGACAGAAATTTTTAAAGGGGAAGCAGAAGCATTGGTCTCTGAGTGAGGGGCGAAAATACACAACAAGTTGAAGCCCAAACCGCTGAGAAATATTTTTGGGTACAGAAGAGTGCAGAAGATTATGTAATGTACGAATTCGTGGTTTTGTAGTCGTTGCTTAATATTTGCAGGATGGCTAAGTCATGAAGAATCAAACGAGTGGGGAACATTACATGCAGGATGACGCAAAAATGCGTGGAAATTTTGTTCGTAAATTTGAAAGGGGAGGTCATTTTCGAGGCCTATGAATGAATGAGAGAGCAACAGAGGGTGTAAGTGGTGACAGAGTAAGGTAAATTTGCGGGCTTTCTTAAGCACTCTTGTAAATTTCGAATTACGCAAAGAAAGGTTTCTTGACCACTTCAGTATCTATGACTGTTCGAGAAGGCGGCGCCCAAAATAGAAAAGCTGCCTCTTGTTCGACGATAATGAGTGAGCGTATTTAATAATTATACGTCACTTACATAAGTCTGTCACTTAAGTCTCATTTCTATCAACACAACCCTGACGTTTCCTTTCACACGTTCTGTCAAGAAACGTTTCAAACAGTGGTAGCCTGAACGCCGTTACAATGCAACACTAATGTGAGAGGGAAAGAAAACTTCCGTGGCTTTCCCTGTATTTCCACGAACAGAATACTTTGCCGGAAATTTCGTAAGTTTTCTCCGTGCCTTTGGGCATGGGTAGGGAAAACAGAGCTCATGGCGATGGAATTTCATTTTCTTCTACAGTGCATAAAGTTTTTCTTTCCTTCACAAGGTATAAAATTTACTTACTATTATGCAGTGCACGTGTAACCTATACATAAAATTGCAATTGCAAGAAATAAATTACAATAAACATTCAAATCTTGGAGCTCCGTGTACACACACACACACACACACACACACACACACACACACACACACACACACACACACACACAAACCCACCCACACACCCACACACTCACACACACACACACACACACCCACACACCCACACACACACACACACACACACACACACACACACACACACCCACACACTCACACACACACACACACACACACATACACGCACACACATATTTTTACGTATAATACTGATGCTTTTTTGATAAATTTAAGTGGAATCAGTCCAGATTAACACGGTGAGAAATCAGATCACATTTCACGATATACTAAAACTCGACACAGTTAATGATATGTGAACACAAACCTGCCTTTAAATCATTTTCATTCGCAGCCAATAATTACAAGTTTTTGTTAAAAAAAGCGTTTCCTGTTCACTCTTTCATTCCGCTGTGGGGCCGACACAGCTCCATATGTGATTGGTACCAAAAAGTCGTTCGAGTGATTTTTTTTCAGAAAATATTGCATGAAGGTGTTGCAGGCTGTGTGGGGTACTATCACAGCATTTACACTTACCACACTTTTTTACGACTGGCTTTAGTGATAGTTTGTATAATGCATTTATGCATTTTATCTGAATACATCTGCATTGTAAAATTAGATGGCAGTAGATCGTATCATTGTTTATATTTTAAGGAAAGAGGAGTGTGTTTTGACTTCCTGGCACATGATTTACTAGTACGTTACTAACACTAGCTGCAAAAAATAAATTTAAATAGGTCATTGAAAAGAAACTGCCCCAAATTAGGACAAATCTTCCCACTAATTCCTCCGATCCCAGTAGCCGCGCAGTCTAAGGCGTAGGTCTGCGGCCGAGCGCTTGCTGGGATCGTGGGTTCGAATCCCACCGGGGGCATGGATATTTGTCTTGTACAGTGTTTGTGTTGTCAGGTAGAGGTCTCTGCGACGGGCCGATCCCTCGTCCAGAGGAGTCCTGCCGACTGTGGTGTGTGTCTGAGTGTGATCAATTTGAAATAAACACCCTCGACACCTGCTGTGAGTAAGCAGAGGAGGGAAGGACTACGAAACGACTTCGCACTAATTCCTTTGTACAGTAAGTAAACTTTGTCCATTGCCACTTCACAGTCGTCAAAATAGGCACATTTGGTCAAGAAGAGACTTCAGTGCAGTTCTTGAAATGGCTGAATTTTATTCTTGAATTTGTGTGTGTGTGTGTGTGTGTGTGTGTGCGCGTGCGCGCGCACACACACACACAGAGACACAAAGTATGTGCTGGACTTGGCAACATTTTCCGACAGGTCTACAACTGTTGTTATGTGCAGACACGCACGCAGTGTTCTTCCAGCAACAAGACAATAAACCCACCTAACGGAAGTGGCTGAAATTCTTCTTGCAGTTTATTTGAGTCCTGCGCCTCAAAATTTTGACAGATACGTAGGCACAGGATGAATGTGAGTTAATGCAGCACCGATTGGTGACTGCATTTCGAAGTATGATATGTGGGGACCTTGACTTTCTAAAACATACTATCCCTGTAAATGTAAATTAAAGTTGTCACGGTTGAGGAGTGGAGGAATTGCTCCACTTATTCTTAACCTCGGCAATAGATGGATGTCAGTGGTCTACTCCACGACTAGCTCAATCTACATGCGGCTGAGAGTCCCAGAGTAGGTGTGGATGCTTTTGAGAAGAGAAGACTATCTTCGTCCTGCTGGGTATCGAACCTCCTTCCCTTGGTCGCTCAGCCAATGGAGCGGTCACTGTACCGGTAGACCTGTCTCTGCAGCTTATACTGTCCCGGCAGTTGACTAAACCAGGAATGGGAAAAATTACCAATGACAAGCCTTTCGGCATTTTATTTTATTCTTTTGTTCCTTCTCTTTCCCTTTTCTTTTTTCTTTTACGCCCGTCTTTTTTTATTAATTATCCCTGTCTTATAACCAGTTTTCCTGATAAATATAGTTTTGTTTTACTATAGCTCTAATCATTTCTTCTGTATTCATTTCCAGCCCAAATATATTACCACTTTCCAAGGCAGTTACTGCTCTATAAAGGAGATTTTGTAATTGTGTGTCTAGGTACAATGTAAAAAAATGTAAATTTCACCCTATAACATAACATGAAGGCACAGCGGAAGTTGCAGATATAGCTTTACCGTTTCTTTAATCTCGGCTCTATAAGAGGGGTGGGGTCAACGCCACACCCCAGCAGCTTTACCTCCGGGAATTACCCGGCATCCATTGTACAGGAGGCTGGGTGGGCTGTAGGACCGGTCTGGACATGTGCCGTAAATGTCGTCCCTATCAAGATTCGATCCCTGGACCGTCCAGTCCGTAGCGATCCGCTATACCGGTTGTGTGTCCAGACAGATTGTTATTAATTCGGAGAAAATTATTCCACAGGCATATTCTCACGACAGTACGAAATAATATTCATATCATGTCTTGAACGTCCCTCTATTTACAGTGCGTTGTATTATGCTGGAAACACAGGTTCTGGCTTGTATTCTGGAGAAGACTGATCCGATTCTCCTCCAGGTTTTTATTGTTTTCCACAATTCGTCCAGGTAAATCCTGGGATTTTCTTCAACTTAGGCCACAATCGATTTCTGGCACGCACATTCCAATTTTTTATTCACTAATAATCCTATTATACGAAGTAAAGCTTCGACAAATAAATCAGAATCATATTATGTATAACCTACTGCGAGTTGCGTTTTATTATGCAAAATGCATGAACAGCAGTTCTCATAACTTTCAGGCAACCATCCTCATGTTATACCACACACGCTACCGGTAGACCCCCCTCCCCCCCGCGAAACTGGCGAATGTAACAGGCCAGTCAACAGCAGCTCCATCCGCTACGTTGAAACGGCTGACAGTATGTAGGGAGAAGTCGGACTAATTCGCCAGTAAGCATTTGTTAAAGTAACGTACTGCATTCTCGCCCACGACTAATCAATGCGATATGCAGGCAAAGGGAAAGTCGTAGGGTTCACGGTTTCTTGTGCCGCATCAGCTGTTTGCATTGTCGTTTCTTCACCTGACGCTACAATCTCTGAGGCGACTGAAGAAAAACTTACAAACGTTGTGTGACGACAATTGCTATAACAAGGCACCCGACAAATGGGAAACACCAATTCAATATTTTTTGGACAGAATCAAGGACCTTAGTTCAAAAAATGTGAAAATTACTGACGATCAGTTGGACGACAATGAAACAGGTTGACTGCTGTTACGCAATGAGGTGGCCTGACGCTTACCTCTTGCGATGAATGACTGCAGCACGAAATCGTCTAAAGACGCGCGTGAATCGGGCAACAAAGACAAAGCACGGAATAAAGAGGCCCTGTTCTCGCTTATACTTGCTTCGTGTGGTTGTAAAGGTGTACTGTCAATATAATGCTGAAAAGAATAGAAGCTGTTTACTGCCTCGCGCTACCCTGACTACAGAAACCACTTTATCTGTCTGCACAACGACAAGATAATGAACACTATAACCAATATTATTAGACGCATCATGCGTAATATTAAATACATTATAGGATACTAATAGCATAAAAATAGCTAGCTACCGAAATTCAAAGTGGGTTGTTACGAGTACTGACAAAAGCCAATTGAATGTGCAACTGTAAATAGGTAGACATGCAGAAGGTTTGGGGCTTTCAGCATCCCAACTATTTGATTTAATTTGTGAAAGTTTTGGTGCCTGAACGACTGCTTCGCAGGCAAGGCAAAAAAAACGTTTAGGTCTAATGAATAATAGGAGTTAGTCTGCTATTGCAAAATAAGAGGGAAATGGACGTGTAAAGTAACAATGAGAAGCGTTCGGATCTTTGCCTACTGGACCCATCTGAAACTGTCACATCGGTCCGCTGTGGTGACGCTTTGTATACCTAGTCACAAATGTACAATTGCAGAATTTTATTGCTGTCTTACTAGGGTCTCACATAATGCTTCCTTAGGAAATGATTATTTACACGTCCACGCTGATTTTGTCTGCATTAAATTTATCGTTCACACAAGAACCCAAATTTTCACCCTGTCAAAATATTGCATAATTGCTAACACACAGTAAGGTGCCCTGTAGAAATTGTAGGTACTGCTTGTTCAGTATCTGTATACGTACCAAGTTTCATATTCCCAGAGAGGATCAATAAATTTTCACGTTGATGACGGCGCCTTTCTAATTCCTTTAGTTATGCATCACGTAATCCGCACAAGAATTACTATAACTGCGTATAAACGTGCCGTAATGACATGAATACTGCGTTATTTCTTTGTTATGTGTCACACCATAGAAAATCCATATGTAGATAACTATTTCTTTGGCTTCTCTTGCTTTATCGCATTTCTTGTATTATGTCAAGTATTGCAATGTTCTAGAAGTACAACACAAAATGCCTTCAAGTGTTTATAGGTAACATCTCTCCTTAAGGATGTGGCAAATAGCTCCAACCACTTCAAAAAAATGCCACGAAAAGACCTTCCAAAAATTAAAATTTCGATTATTTTTTCTTTTCAAATTTCTTTTGCGTGCAAGTGTACATATGTGTGTATGTCTATGTATACATACTAGATACACCAGAGCTTTACCGGACTACAGTCCCATTTCTTTAACTCTAATACAAGAAACACAAGTCTTTCCCGAAAAATGTGTAATTTCTACAGGAATTGGCATATGCCTAGCAGTCCAGACTTGGATTCCTAGACCTTGAGAACTGAGGCAGCACGCTTCTGCACCTCTACATGACGTAATATTTCAGAAGACGTGGCTACACACGAATGAAATATTTTTCAGTTTCCAGTTATAGTAGGCTGCTGTTAAGCTGTGGAAGTACTGCTTGCACCCTGAACGTCTCCAAGGATACAAGAAAGGCACAAGGCATGGAATTAATGACAATGGCAAGGGTAAGTCGTGGTGCTGAAAAGGCGGATGTGCTCATAACACCTGTGCTGAACCATACCTGTCGCACTTTCAGAACCTTCCGGTCGACTGCCTGTCCAAATATGCAATGTATTCGATCAGCCAAATTTTCATCTATACACTCATTATTACAGCCACCTACTTACTTGTGGAAGCTGGTTCCATGAAATTTGCGTGGGAAATCGAGCAGAAATTAAGTTCATCTGTGATGTTTGTCTATAATCTTAGCATGCACCCTAAGTGAGGCATTCCGCTTAAGTATTTTATAAAGAAAAGTTTTTTTTTTCGTAAAGTACTTATAGCCTGTTTAAATCGCCCACATACATGTATAAACCTTCCTAAACGTAGTGAAAAGTAAACATTTGGACTCCATTTTGTTTTTGATGGATAATTTCTTCCCCCTAAAATTACAAGTGTCATTATTCCACTACAAATAAAATATACTCCTAAGTAAATAATTTGAAAATTTCTATTTTGAAATATGCGAAATGTGTTCCCAAATAACACCTTATTTCCTAACACGTCGCGATGTCCCTAAATGACCCTATCTCCTGTTGGAGTCTATTCACGCCTACATCTTTCCACCAGTCTATCCTTCATTTTGATCTATCGATAATACTTTTCTTGCACCTAACCATCGATATGCCTTTCGATCGACTTATCTGCCCCTTTTTCGATCTGTCATTTTCTCCGTATCCATTCCTGCAGCTTCCGACAGTTCTGATCAACCACATCCTTCCTTCCAGCACCAGTCAGTGAGTCAGTCAGTCAGTCAGTCAGTCAGTCGGTCAGTCAGTCAGTCAGTCGGTCAGTCAGTCAGTCAGTCACTACATTATTCTCTTTATATATGAATTTGCTCATTACTTCAGACCTTGTTTGCTGCTGGAGAGGCTCCACACCCGCCAAATCTCCACCCCATTCTCACTATTCAGAGGAAAATCCAAAAAATATATCAGAATTTTAAAAAACTTCCTTCAGTATTGTCACCTTTTCTCTCAAGCACTGAGAGGCGCATGCGGCTCCCTTATGAGTGGGGCATATACAGCTTGTGTCACGCCACTCCTCCGTTCTTACTCCTGGAGGCAGACCTGATTAACCAACCACAAGTGGGTGGGGAGATACGGCAAGATACTGCACACCAACACTTCAGCAAGCAGCTGTCCTTCTCAAGCCTAAATCCTAGGTTACAATATTTAGCCACTACAGGTCTCCCTCCGCTCTCTTCGCATAAAACTTAGCTGTGTGTGTTTACTGTCCTGTAAGGCCTTACATGATTGTAACTTCGTTTGCTGTGGGAGGCCGTAGTAGCGGAGTCGCTTATCAGCTGAGCGTGCAGTGTCCAGGAGTAATTGTCTTCGACTCGGTCATCCGGCGCACAGGGAAGCGTTACGCTCTGCCCATGTCGGTGAGCGGAACGTAGGAACCCTGCAGGCAGTTCCGAGGTTATTTCACTGGTAACCCCTGTTCAGTATCAGTGCTGATAATTTTGTTTGCCCAGACTCTTAACCAAGCAAGATTTATTTTTATTTGAAGAAAGTTGCACACAAATCTGCTTCATTGAGGACCAAATCCACGTGTGATGTCACAAGCTGTGGGCCACGCGAACATCTCTACTCTCTAAACTTCGAAATCTTCTCACACGGTAGGAAATTTAAAGATAATTTATTTAATAAGATGTTTACATATAAGAAAAAGAGTTGGGAAGAACTGAAATGCAATCAACTGTACGAAAATTGTCATTTTTTTGAAAAGGATAATTACCCTGGAGCTTTTATAAAGACAGGAGATCTTTAGTGGTTGAACCATTATCAACTGTTGAAGGAAAACCACGTACAACGAGGTTAGTTAATTTGCAAGTTACGTATGTGTGTGTGTATATATATATTCTTCTACCTATATATATATATTCTTCTACCTATATATATATATTCTTGTACGTACCTATATATATATATTCTTCGACCTATATATATATATATATTCTTCTACCTATATATATATATACACATAGATACATAGGTAGAAGAATAGGTACCTGGTTGGTTATATATTTGAAGTTCGGGATTGAGCTCGCTTTCAAATTAGTTTCCCGGCTTCCAGGGCAGCAAAACTGCGTCCCGAATTATACCTAGATAGTCAGCAAACTAATAAGAAAATGTTCTATTTAGTAAGTTAGGCTGACACGTAGGTACGTGGAGAGCTTCTTAGGAAGTGTCTAATTAGTGTTATACGTTAGTTATGTAACAGAGACCTTGTTAGGTAATCCTTTAGATTTTTAGTGTTTTATAGGCAATAAATTTGCACAAAAATGGGAAATAAAATTTACGGCAAAGGTTTGCCTGCTCTTGCGACTTTTGAGTGTCTCATAGCAATAAGACGAAGAATTAACGTCTCATGGGACGCGACAACATGTAGTCAGCTGGAAATTTACCAGCGGTTTGGAGAAGCTTACTGTCGGGGCAGTAGGTTGCCCCGAAACGTTGGGAAGTATCTTCTAATCGGCAGGTTGTCACATCCCTAAGAAGATAATCATCCCTTTTATTTTTAATTCTACAATTACATCTTTACTTCTGATATCCTTGCAAATATAACCACAATGTATATCAAATCCATCGTCTGATTTCGTATTTAATTCGCCAAATCCACGCGATATAATTTCTTGTTTTTTAAACAAAGATGGCAAGAATTTTGTTGAGTCTGACGCACCGGCTTACAGTTCATATACCATTTTTAGCATTCGAGTCGTATGAAAGCATTACGCTACTGACGTTACATTTGATGAACCAGTTGTTAAGATTTCGCACCGATTCAGTAGCACTATGATAAATATCTAGCAACGAGCTGTTGTTTCATATGCACAAACAATTCGCATCAGCATTTCGAATATTTAAAGAAAATAGTTTCATGAAGGTATGACATCTCGTGTCTCTGCGTGGTTAAGGAGGGATGACTACGTATCATTAATTACGTAATCACTGCTCAGTTTCTTTGTATTATCTACACCTATGCATCTTCCGACCAAGTACAAGCGGTAATGGACAACGGTAAATTGCTTGTCTTTGTCATGTTTGTAACCGTTAAATTACATATCACTCTCCACAAGAATTTGTAACCTATTTGTAATTTAGCTCTATTGAAGTGTGTATGTCTGGCTGTACTGGCTGATTAGTTATTGTTATCATACTGGAAACTAAATGCATACAGATTTCACGTGTTAACAACTTGGTTTTACTTTTAAAGTACCCTAGTATGACCCGTGCATTCCTAGCCTATATACTTATACATATATATCAATAATATGCATAGGTATATACATACAGTGGAACTCACTTTCAATGACATCGGTTTACGCGACACTTCGTCTATAGCGTGAGATATTCTGTAGCACCAATTATTTCGTCATTGCTAACCACAGCATCATATTTTCTCGGTTATAACGACACTCGTTTATAACGAAACAAAATATTCCGTCCCCTTCGTGACGCTGTAACCGAGTTCGACTCTATTATCATGCAATGCTTCAGTAACGAACACCGACAAGTGCATTTATTGTCGCTTTCACTGCTGTTTTAGTTCGCACGCGCCAACTTCGATATTTTGCGTGACAGGAAGTCGAATACTACAAAGGTGATCTGACCTGTAACGATAAGTTTAATAAGAGCTCGTCCACGGGTTATAAAGCAAATTCAGTTTTAAATACGTATAGATATGTTGTGCAATTAAAGAACTAAAGCAAACGTGCCGCATGATCCGTTTATTGCCAGTAGCAACTCCAGTTACGTATTGGCCCTACAGAAGCGAAGAGAACGCAGCTGGAAAATATGGGTACTGCAATTGGGAATACGCCTTTCCGGTCCTGTGAGCCACATGAATGAGACAGACATTATTCACAAATCATTAAGCGGAAATCATCCGTCATTTTTACTCTCAAACAGAAAGGGTGAGTGATATTCCTAATGGTCAAAAAATTTAAAATTGTTTGATATTATTACTTGATAATAATTTAATAATAACAGTTGCGATGTGGAACAGTGAAAAATGAATATGAGAATCGGAAGAATAAAATGTGTCCGTTCGGGAAGAAAGAAGACAAATCGAACCCCACGGGAACAAAAGCTGTTCAGTGTCCGGTACGTCCGCTATAGCAAAGAAACAAACCAGTGCGCGGCGCATTGCATGTCGGGGCTTCAAACGTACGACATGATTAAAACCCGCAAGTTTCAGCGAGACGTGCACATTAAACTCCGCGTATTGTCACCGAACACTTTGTTGCAGCAGGTGTCTAGCAGTGTATTACAGAGATACTTATTTCGAATATCGGTCGGGCTACAGAGGTTTTCTGTCACACAAATTTGGGGCTAGGAACTGAAAATAGGTCACAACCTTCCCCCTATGTATCATTTACCTCTCACGAGAAAATTATCATCTCACCTGACCTGATAAAACACCGTCAGATAGCCCATGAGACATTCAATCCACGTGTTCCTAATTTCGGCCGCAGTTGAAGGCAAGCTGTTAGCTTCTTCTGTAAGCAGTCTTTACAGACAGCAAGCTATTCTACGGCGCCTACTGGACAGAAGTCGCGGAGGGCGACGTGGTGGAGCTGGACGTGGTGGCGAGACAAAATATAACACCGCACCCTGGTTTTGTAGTACGTAGCTCAGTTGCTTGTCTGACATATTGTGCGAAAATTTATACAAAAAGCTTCCACAGAACTTCAGTAGTGAAGCCTTGAAAGGTGGCCACCAGCGACGTCGGCACAAAATAGGAAGGTGGACATTCAGGAAAGGGTAAACGATATTTTCGATTAGACATAACTTCCTCGTATTTTAAAAATAACTTCGCCCTAGGTGGTGCAAACCGGTTTTACACACAAAGGCTTAGCGACAGTATCATTGTGGTGTAAAAGTTATATCTGCTGAAAAAATACTGCGCTACTGTTCTGGGCTAATTAGAGAAGCACCGCTTTTGGCACAGACAACTGGAATGAAGGAAATGCCACTTTAAATCACTCACTTTATGCTCAGCAGTCACGGAATCCGTCCGCCGACGTTTGGCTGGACTTGCGTATCGGCTTGCGATAAGGTCCACCATTGTAGTCTCAGTTCCTGCCAGCAGCGCCGGCAAGGTTCCTGTCTTATCGTGCGGGTTTCATGTCAAAGGAAAACTTAAAATTACTATGAACTGCTCAATAATAGTTCAGTTAGCTAGCTACTCAGTTACCTAGTCTGTGTCGGCTATTTGGAGCTATGTAGATTATGCACTTATAGTGTCGAAATCGCAGCTGCGGCCTACTTAAGGTCTGCTAACATCCCAGAACATACTTGGGGGGGGGGGGGGGCGTGAAGAAAATCCACCCCTAAAACCAGAACTGTCAACCGGAAGTAAGACATTTGGTTAAAGTTCTCATGAATTCTGTGTGTTTTTAAGGTGATTCATTCCTACTGTGTTTACAGTACAACCAGACGTGTAATATGCTCAATACAAAGGCAACTTCTGTTTCTCAAGCATAACCAGCTGTGTGTTTGAGTTAATATAGAGCCATCATCAGGCTGATCGCAAGAACAGAAAGAAAATATTTACAGCTGCATGAGGAGATTGAGATCTCAACACATACTTCTCGTATGTAAATATATAAAAATATATTTGTAAGGTTCGAGATCTCAAACTTCTGATGCAGCTGTTAATATCGACTTTTTACTCTTGCGATCAACCTGAGAATGGCCACACATTAGCCCAAACATGTAGATGTTTATGTTAGAGAAACAGAAGTTGTATCTGGGTTGAGTGTACTGCACTTCTGGTTGATTTCTGTGTCCTAACGCCATGAAAAAAGGCCGGTGTCAAGAAATTACATGTTGACTCGTCATGAGGAATAGAGGCACAGTAAAGGTGAGTAAGGGTGCTACCGTTATCTGTAACGTGTGTTTGTCTCTTTGCTGCAGGAAACCCAGTAATGTGACACAGAACTAGTAGAGTCAGGCTGATAGCAAGATGAACGTGACAACTTCAATACCACAGCAAAATAATCTGATGTGCGTGAGTGCCCTGAATGTTTTGGAAAGAACAGTGTCTGCGAACTGCGTCGGAATGCAAGACAGCATAACAGTGCGTCTGTCTTCATCATGATCGCGAGGCGGGCGTCGAAGATCTGGAAGTGGGGCATCGGCAGAACGGCAAGTATCTGTCATTTTACGTGAAGGTTAAAGACGTATGGGATGTAATTCCCTGTAAATCGTAATTCGCCTTAAAATGGAGGCATTGGGGTCCTCCGAAACCTCGGTAATAAATTACCAATAAACCTGGCGTCGTGTTCCTGATGACTGTACAACTTCAAACCACATACCTTTGGCTGTTCGCATGGTTTTGGTGACTTAGCTAATTCATAATGTGGAGGCTGATGAAGTTCGTGCATCATTGATTGACCGAATTAGCGGTGGAGTATCTAATTTAGTGATGGAATGAATGATTTTGTGAGGGAATAAAGAAGTGAATGTGTTACTGGGTTAGTAAATGAACACGTAGAAGTGACTTAGTGAACGCTATACTCAGTCAATAAGTTCGTGAATTTGTTAGTTAAGTGATAGAAAGACTGCCGAGTCAGTGACTTAGTACATTGCTTAATAAGAGAGTAAATGAGTAAGGCATGACTTAGTGAGTGAGACAGTAACATTTTTTTAATTGTCAAAAATAAACCTCTGTCTTACCGATTTTTACATCATGCCCACCGTGTTCAAAAGCATGGTTCACTAGCAAAAGCTTCGCGTTCTTGGTAACTATGGAGGGTGTTTATAGCACTGCAGTGGCGCACGATAAGTGACCATATTTAAATATGCTACAATTTTATATGCAAATACTAGGATTTCGCAGGTCCTTAAAATGTGTGTAAATTAAAGTCCACCATCAAGAGAGTGGTCATTTCAACGAGGGAAAAGAATTGCCGTCAGCACACATACTAAATGTTATATTTTTAATTTGGCAACATGTTTCGACCTCAGAGAGTTACCTTCCGGCCACTATTACAAAATGCATAAAAGGAATTACATATGTATTACAGTATATTGCATATATAAATCTTATGATTTATGTAAGTTTTCAAGGGGTGTGTAAGATTTTCTTTATGATGACGCCTTGTAGTCTGAATATAGGAAAGGAGAATATCTAGAGATGTTCTTCCATACATTTCTAGACTATGTCCTATCTGTTTACCTTTTCATTTGCTTTTCGGACTGCTTCCCACGTGCATGAAAACAAAGTTTCTCTTCACTGTCATCCTCATACCGACATGCATGGAATTATCTTTCGGTGCAACGTAGCCTATGACTTAGCATGACATTCACTAAATTAATATTTTGCTTCCAAGGTCGGTCTCATGCTGACATTCACGGAATAACATTTTGATCCAACGTATTATGAGGCAGCCCAACATCATGGCAATCACATTCCCGCACAGCGCATGCATAATAATTGCTACGCGTAGTTGAGTGATTATAAATATTTCTTAAACGTCCGCAGTCGTACACTTCTGGCCCCTTCGCCCTTCCGTTTTCCCGTCTGTTCTTTTTGTTACAGTGATATCGTAAACTTCAAGATAACGTATTTCTTGTAAGTCTCTCACGAAGGGCAACATGTTGCATTTCCTGTACTTCTCGCCCAAAGGGCGAAATATACTTCTTCCTGTACTGGTTTCGTAAAAGGCGAGATTTTCAGAACGTCACTTGTTTCTTCGGCCTCAATCCGTACGTCACAGAGAACTCTGTCTCCATTACAAAGATAAATCACATAAACGCACATAGGTCTCCATGTACAGTGTCAATGAGTTTTGTCCTACTTTAATCAAAATTCGGGTATGATGACAAAATTTAGTAGGAATTCCACGTGTGATATTTTATGAAAATCCATCCTGTGAAAATCGCCGTGTTTGATGGGAACACAAGGAAACTACTTGCAAAGGAACCTGAAATTGCAGAGGATAGGTTTGGATTCACCCGCCACAGAATTATTTTCTGTGGCGGGTGTACGTTATTGCAGTGGCGGATTTTCAGTTTTCGTGGAAACATGGAATTGTATGATAAGTTGAGTAGTGCTAACACTTAGGGGCAAACAGCCTACAACGTAAAACATGGCTTTCAATTATATAGCATATCACAATCTTAAGAAGTCCGTAGGAATTAATTATGCACATTTCAAGCTCCATGAACGACTGCAAGCAAAACTACGAAGTATAAAATTATCATACACTGTACAGTTATACGTATACCTACATTTTTAGCACTCGGAACGCCACAGGCGAACAGCCTGCTCCCACCCACACATTGCTTCACTGGGAAACTAACAAACCGACTTCCCTGAAACTCGGTATGAACATTATTACACGCATCTCCGAATAATTGTACTTATCAGCAGTAGTAACGGGACTTTGTGCAAATTTTGGGGTTGAAGCAACACTAACGACATTGAACATAGGATCCGAAATTTTATAAGGCGATAGATCTAGGTTAAATACGCAACTTTTATTGTAGCAAATCTACAGTTTCCGTTTATAAGAACTGGAAATGCGAATGAGAGAGTGACACTGACTCGACAAAAGTCAAGCGGCAAATGATTTAAAAGTTGCCTCTGAACTTTGTAGCATGGTGTGTTAAAGGGAGTTTCCAAACACTAAAGTCTTCAACTCTTTGGAACACTAAGATACAGCTTGCTAGCATTGAATGCTTCTAGTATTTGTTCAAGATTCCTCATACGTGAGATCAGAATCTAGGATGGTGAAGTGAATTGTAGTATACGTGGGGGGGGGGGGGCGCTCAGGTATATAGGAGATTAGATAAAGTTATTAATGCAAATATGGCGGCAGAATTTGCTTACAGCATGGAGTACAAACAAATGGCAGATGCAGACCTAAGTAGAAGGCGTTTAAAAAAGAAGTAATAACGAAGAAATTCGAAGCTGGATTTCTACAATTGTCTAAGGCAAATACCTAACATACTGTTAGACATAAACCTAACGATTACAAACTTCTAACGGCAGAAACGTTAGGTTCAACTTAGTTAAAACCAAAGCCCACAACTTGACTAGTCCTAAGCCAGTTCCACCCACGTATTGTACAAAGAGATTTTCCGCAGATTTAATTTACTTATCCTCCAGTCACATTCTTAGCCTTTCATGTGGTAGTAAATCACGAAGTTCCACACCATTCTTGCTGCAAGTCCAGCTAACTGTGGTCTTCCAAATTTCAGAATCCCACCAATATTAAACGACTAGTACAAACCACTTAGTGCCTTGTTGTCCGAACACAGACTGTTTCTGAAGTAATGCGACCGTTCAGAGTCATGTTCTGTGGGGTGTAACATAATTATGTAATGTAAAAGGAGATTCTTCGACCTTTGTCTATGCATATTGGCCTTCTTCTTGGAAGAAAAAATTAAAAATGAAAGCGTTCACTGGATAGCGTTCCATTACAAATTGCTGATTCAGTACTGCAGATGGTATTTTCACGATAACAAGTTACAAAAAGAATTTCGAAGGGTTGTCCTTGTAATTCCACAAAACCAGAACTTCCAGGCGTGTGACAAATTAACACATGTCTGTCTTCTGTCCCGTGTTTTTGTACCGCTGCATCATTACCTTCCGTACAACAACAGTAATATTATATTGCCTTAATAACTGTAAAATCTTTCTTTCCTTCTTTCTTTCTTTCTTTCTTTCTTTCTTTCTTTCTTTCTTTCTTTCTTTCTTTCTTTCTTTCTTAGTCTTGACCTCTTCCAACGTACTCTTTGCAGGTATAGAGGGTTATTGTTGCACTTGATCACCCTCAGTAACATACACACACTCGGTAGGACTCCTCTGGACTGGGGATCGGCCCGTCGGAGAGACCTCTACGCGATAACGTACAACAATCACAAGACAGACCTCCTTGCTCTCAGCGGCGTTCGAAACCGCAATCCCAGCAGGCTAGCAGCCGCAGACCCACGCATTAGACTGCGCGGCCACATGGATCAGCGGTACATGTTATTAATTGACAAAAACCTGAAGTGTATTTATTTTAAAAGTGAATGACCCATAAAGGCGGTCTTTAAAAATTCGTACACACATGAAGTTGATAAAGAGGTTGGAGGTTTGATGAAGTGTTTTCTGAGTTGTCTTTGCACCATTATATAAATTTTAGGGAACCACTGTGCTTACGTCAGCTTCTTAACTTGATGTTTGCATCAAAATGTAATTATTCCGATTTACGATAATTTAATTTTCTTAAACAGCATAAATGACATGCAGAAGGAGCGTTACTCCCATTATAACTTTTCAGTTCTGTATTCTGACTCGAGTGTACCGCGATAGCCTTGATTTTGAGACCCACTGGTCTGTACCTATCACTGTGGCCTTGATGTCTGTCTTCTCCCTTTCATAGGCTGCAATCTTTGCTTCCAGTCCTACTCTGGGTGCGCATGTATGGCTTTTTCTGTGTTTATGTTGTCCTGTGAAGTTGAAGGCCTCGCGACAGGCCCATCACCCACCCAAGCAGTCCTGCCAATAGCCAAACAAAATCCATAAAGTCGGAGAACGGGAGGGCCATGGCCGCATTGGCGTGTAGTGCCATAGAGCAATAAGTGCGCTGACGGATAGTAGGCTACTTACGACGCTCGGCTTTCCTCGTTCTTAAGTTCGACCTTGTAAATGCCTCTATTACTAGTTTATAATGCGGGTCGACAGAGCAGTAACCTTGCACAACGGCCAGTGTCAAACGGTCAACCTTAAGAGCACTAAACTGTGAAATTTAATCAGACCTTCGATATTACAAGGCGTTATTCTACTCAAACAGACGACCTTCCAAACAAATTAACCTGTGTAGTCATTTACATAGGCGTAGCGAACTGCTTACTTAACAAGAAAAGATTCTGAACAGAATTCGGACAAAGTGTACGAGGTGAGGCTCTAGCAGCGGCTGGGACTTTGGTGCACAGAGGTACACCTTGTTGACTAAGGACAGCTGAGGTATCACGTTTTCTTTATGACAGTCGTTCTCTGTGTCTTGTTTATTTTCATCTGCTGCATTTCTATTCCGTAACATTTCTGTCTTCAAATTTGTCTACCTGCTTATTTTGCTGACTGTTTCTTACTTCCTCTTCTCAGGTTTTTCATATATGCTCCAATTCTATGTGATTCCTTTCTTCTTTATGCAGTTTCCTTTACTTTATCGTAATCGTTTTTTCAGCCGCCTCTTTCTTACGTCCTCTTTTCTTTCTGTACACTTGTGCTCTTTTTCTTACTGATTGTTGAAAGCAAGAGAAAGAAAGTCTGTTTGCATAACGCAGTACCGTAAGTGACGTTAAAATTCGGAAGTCTGATGTAATGAATAAAATGCATTTAAATTGTTATTTTTCATCTTAAATTTCTGTGCTCTAATCCTGTGTGCGAGAATTAAAATTTATAAATTAACCTAAGTTGCACTGTTAATAACATCTGCACACTACAGAGAAAACTAAATTTTTAGCGGACCTTTTTTTTCTGCTGTTGTTTTGGATGATTCCTGTGCCATTTTCAGATAATATTCTATCTAAATAATTAAGTTACTCAGTGTGGCTAACATTTACTACAGTACTGCTGAGACTTCGTGGCCTAGTGTTACGACCTTTCTTGCAGGCGGTTTGGGATTCGATGCAGACCAGGTCCAGTCCAAAATTTTCAGCTGGGCTTAACATTCCCCCGCCTATGACACTTCAACAAAATACTACGACGGCGACGCAGGTCCGCAGATATTCCTGTTGTTGAATCATCTCATCCAGTGGGTGGGATCGTGTTGGGTTTTTGGGTGAGTGAGCGTGGGAATCCGTCCCCATGCCGCGTGAGGAAGCATCACATAATCCTGTTTATTTCAATTTTTGTAATTCTTGTGAATGCAGGCTACTCCAAAAAGGGGACCTACTTACAGGAAGCTGCATATTATAGAGCACACTCATCCGGATAGAATGATTTTTCCGGAAGTGCATTGGTAAAATTAAGGAACAGTCGCTTCCGTCTACATGGTTACAACTCTAAAGAGTAGCTGATTAAAGGCACAATTGATAATAACAAGTGGAATGCGCACTGCGCTTGGACAAAGTTTCCAGTTTTAGGCATATAAGTTCAGAAAATAACTGTCATGATACGTAAACACTAATCACCAACAAATGCACAAGGGGAGAGTTTTATCATCAATCGTAACACGCTCCTACATGTTTCGACCCTGCTGGGTCATCTTCGGGGAGAACTTTTTTTTATCGTTACACTAAGGTTGCACTTTATAGTTGAGTGAGAATGTGCTGTTGACTGTGTGCTGCGTTGTTTTTGGAGGCGTGAACTCTCCTTGTGCATTTGTTGGTGATTAGTGTTTTTGTATAATACAGTGCACGGACATGGAACACATTAAATTTGTCATGATACGTGTTAGTAACGGAATCCAGAGGAATCCGAAAAAGGTAGACCTACATGCGTAGAATTACTAAATAAGATTTTACGAAAATCGGTCAGGAAATAAGTTAACAATTAACATACATTTGTTCTTTCTTCGCCTCTAATAACAGTTCACATTTAATTTTATTTCAATCCCAAAAACCTTCCCCACAGGCGCCGTCAAAACTCAGACTTTTATTACATCGTGGGATGATTTTTTGTGTTCCCTGTTGATATCAGTGCGTATCCTGTGTTATAAGCCATCGTGTCACAAATATTCCCACGTCGCTTTCATCCTCAAATGTGTGGTCGCCAAGATACGCAGGGCTTCAGCGGTAAAAAGAGGCGCTGAGCGCTCGGATAAAAATTCCACTGATATAATAGCAATCAATGAAGTTCTCATTTGCAAAATAATAGGTCACGTAAACTTTCTGACCAACGCGCGTGGAAAAAATCTATGGTCATTTATTGTCCAGCTTTCATCCCGAAATTCAGATCCTACAATTTTCGGCTTTTCCTCTTCTGACCAGTCGCAATTTCTGGGAGAATTAAATTCGTTATGCCAGTGATTATAATGATTCTGAATATAAAGTAGACTCTTGAAGTCATGGTCTTTTCTCTTCAATTAAAGTTTTAGTACCATCGCGCCTCCTGCAGAAGATACACGTACTGCAGTTTCCCGATCTTTCACAGTCCAAATGATTCTGACTCATATACAACCGCTAATGATAAAGTTCATGGTCTTCTGATATTCACAACTCAAACCACTTCCTATTTCAAATGCATGCAAATTAATATGTTCTTTTATCGGATCAGTTTTGCCGAATTTGCCGCTTTCGAAGGAAAATTCTGGTTACCTTTGGTATTCTGCTTCCGTAGAGGAACGTGTGGATCAGCCAACTAAATAACAGTTACCCTAGAAAATCCTTGAGTTTTAAAATTAATTGATAAAAAGCATAAAAATATTAAGTTGTTACGTATCTACACACGCATTTGGTAATAGCACCGATTAAGGTGAAGGCATACGAGCATCAAATAGACAGGTCTCTCCATAATACGCCTATATATGTATCTGTATCGCCGAGGAAATTTGTGTAGACTTAAGGCTCTACACACGTAACAGAAAAATCTCGTTGTTGGTACAGCTCCAAGTGTAAATATTTTTCGACTATTGCCTTCCCGGTACGAAACTTGGTGGTTTCTGGCTCCTGCCTCAAATATTATTGACAGCTGCATCTGTAGTAATTGTAAGGTCTCTTTGTTATTAGGTACAGCGTCTGGTCTATAGTGGGATGATCCTTTCCTTAACTGGTCAGCCCCATATTATTCATTCTAAATTGTTAGAGTCAGTGGCGTAGCCAAGTTTTTGGCCATCGGCGCCAGAAATCACAACGGCCGCCCCCGACAAAAATTAACAACTTAAAAAAATCAGTTATTTATGGAATTTCCTTTTACACGTCTCAAGAATTTAAAATTTGTTGGATGCAGCAAATCAATTTTTTATTTAAAATATTCATTTTGCCGCCCCTTTTACTCTGTTGCCTCGAGCGGCTGCGGCAGTCGCCCCCAGCATAGCTACGCCCCTGTTCAGGGTCACACTTGTAATCTGGAGGTCCATATCCTCATAAAAATATGTCAATTCTAAGACAAACCTAACAGCACCAGACTCTGAAACCTAATGCATAACTAACTCGAAAATAACCTCGGCTTATACAATCAGTGTAGTATGAAGGACTCTAATCGCCGTCGTAATGAAATAACAATCCTTAAGACACATAAATTTCAGAGCAGGACGGTTCAGTCAGTAAAGTGACCGACCACCAGCTGGAACATGTAAAACCTACTGCAGGGACCAACAGATATTCTATTTGTTTCACTGCTTTCCGACAGCCCGTTAGGTGCTCACAGACACCTTTGTTAGAGATAAATGCAAAGAGCTTGAAACTCGCCACTTACACGCAGTTCCCAATTGCACAACGCGTACAGATTTACCTTCACGTTTTCCTAAAAACCTACTTCAGCACAGATACATTTTCCTTACTTTATAGATTCTGGGAACATTTTGGTCAACTTTCTTCCAAACTTAAAGAAATGGTACAAAAAATAATTTTATCCAGTTAGCGTATAATGGCAAAGTTACGCTTTCTGTCAGTGGCTTCAGGATTCATGGTCACGGCATAATGTCAGGCAAATATCTGTGAGCATTTACAGCGTAATTACGAATCAATAAGAAGCATAAGAGCGGTAATAGAATCCCTTGAGGCACCATCGTGGTGTCATGTGTGTGGTCGCGTGTTGGTTAATAGGCTGTATTACGAGATACAGTGTAGAAAAGAACTTGGGTTGTTGTGTGGGCTAGTAAGTACACACAAAGCAGCCTTTGGTCCGCTCCTGTCTTCTCCAGTACACTACACATTTACGGTGAGGTCAAAATAATTAACTAAGACATTCTACGGTTTTCCAAAGGCACGCAGTCCCATTCATGCCGCAAGTAGCAAATTCTCGTCTTCCAACAAAAATTGAATTTTTTAAAATAATTTTTGAAATTTCCTACCTTCGGGAACTCTTCTTCTGGCGGCCTGCTCCATCTGCTGCTTTTAATCCGACGTCTGAGCCAGCCTCTTGCGATGCTGAACCTCTGGGCCAATTTGCAGTGTGCTGTACACCAGGTGCTGGCAAACTGCGGCCCTCCGCTCTGTTCTCTCATCCGATCCACCTCTGCAAAAAAATAAATAAATAAATAAAAATTCTTCTTGCAGCGTAGCAACACATTAGCATTTTTCGTGCTAGTACTTGTCTTGAAAAGCAATTTTTCCCGACAATGTATTGGCATCAACACGCCAAACAGTACTTCACAGCTTTCTGCTGCAAGTGACTGGTGAAACAAACCCTCCCTTATGGCCTCAAGCAGGACTCCAGGCTTTGAAGGAATGGTGCTTCGAAGAGGCTCCCTTAACTCAGAAAAATTTTACCTCTAAAGCTGAAGCAGCATCTGAAGTTTGACAGCTTGAACTGACATGAAAACTAATGCCAATCGCATAGAAGCTTGACGTCTAGAAACCAGATGCATTTCTGACTTAAATTTTTTTTCAAGCAATAGGACTTGAAAAAGGTGTTGACTCGTTTCGAAGGCATCGTACCCGTATATATCTGGGAAAACCTTTCCAATATTGCAGTCCTCAGTTCAGAAATTCGCTCATGAATGACTGACAACCCTTTGCACAAATCTTTATGCATTTCTGCCGCTAAATTTCGAGCGGATATAAAATATAGTGACGCTAAGTTATTGCTACAGTCCTGTCATTACTTTATGGCGATATATCAAGATTTTTACTTTGTTCGCCTGCAGACTGTTCTGAGTTCTTGAATTTGTAAGCTGGCTGCATTAAGTGTTTTCAAAATGCAACATTAAACAACTGCAGTTAAGTGTACTTCGGGTTATCTTCTAGTTACTAGGCAGTTATAGGTACCAGACATTGTGCAGTTAGAAGCAATGTCATTGTGCAGTTAGAAACCCATGGATTCAGAAACAATAACACAAAGGCACATGTAACAGTGAAGTTACAGTTCACTCTTTCTTAATTTCGGCTCTAGATGGAGGGTAATGGTCTGCCTCCCACCCTGGTCACTTAAAGACAGAGGGAACAAGCCCGATTTACCGCGGCACGGTAGGGTGGGTGGGCCACACAGCCAGTCTAAATGCTTTAGAGAAGTTACAAGTCTGTTGTCAATAAAAGGAATTGAGCCAAGATTCCTAATTCTTTTAGCCCATAATCTAGTCTCTATGCACACTGCGCTATCCAGGCTTCCTTGTTATTACTGCTTTTAGTCAAATACTGAGTTCCTACTTGTTCCATTACAAGTTTACTAACTGTACATCATATCATTAATTTAATGCTTAAGAAATTCTAATTTTCTGATGTTTTATTTATTCCCCATCTCCTCAGTTTGCATACGAGATCAAACGGCGTGACCAGACTACGGGCTGTACTACCGACGAGTCGTGGTCAATTCCCGACTAGGACAAGGGACTTGTGCCTTCAAAACTCTCGTAAAGGCTATGGGGAAACCCAGCCTCGTACTCCATAGAAACAGTGACGATTTCTCTGGGGATAAAAGGCTGGGACGTAAAGCTGACCTCTCTCTTCCATCTAGTATCAAGGTTAAGAATGAGTGGAACTATACCTGCATTCCAGTATGTATGGCTTTATGGCGTGTAAAGGGACAACTTTATTTCAATTTACTGGAGTCTTAAAGAAATAAGTACGAAATTCGAGTAATTTGATAAATACTTTTTTGCTTGTTTTACCTTTAAATTTCCCCTGTCTAATGTCTAGTTGTGCCACATAAATAGACCTACTGCATGTGAGTGAGGAGAAAAATAAGAAAATGAAGCAAAGATAAGGAGGAAAGAATAATGCAGCGGGGAACAAACAGAGGAACACGTTTAATAATCCTATATGTGTCATCTCCATACTTCCACTATTAACGACGCCGTTCTTAACGAAATTGTACATGTCTCTAACCACTTTTGTCTGAAAATGTTAAGTACGAGGTTTATTAATTTTTTTCCTTCAACTTTCATGTTTCATTCCATTTAACTCTCACGGTCAGTTGAAAAGAGAGGCCTCCGATCTGCACGGCACGCATTCTCACGTCAGGTGTTACATACTGTATTACTTCATGTAACGTGTTATTGTTGCGACAGCAAAGACTAACAGCAATGCACTGTTCCACAGTTACTGTCGACCCTGCCCCATATACGTGTCGGAAGTATTCAGTGCACAAACAGACATTCTTCCTACATATAGACAGGTTTCAGCATAATTACAAGTCATTTCCTTGGCTAACGAAGGTAAATGGCAGTTAAAATGTAAATTGAATAACCATAAAAGACCCCCCAGGTATCAGTAGCTGCTTTATCAGTTTTAGGCAGCGACAAAGCTTGCTTGCCTCGTCCGAAAAGGCTATTATTGCGGAATTTCTTAAATGGCCGACTACAAACTTCGTCGGACTGCATGCGGCTCGCGAACATGCAATATTCATTGAAAGACTGTGCGCATCAGAGAAACTAATATCGTAAGGGATCCCTGTGGGCAATTCTACACTTTGCAGCTTCGCTTAAGAAGAAACAAACATCAAGCAATCGAAGTAACTCTTCCTCAAAACAACTGGTCACAAAAACCGACGAAGCGCATAAGGAAAAATCATGAGTTATTTTACCTGAAATTTCATTTAATATTCACCATATCGAGTGACGATTCAGAAAATTGATACACAAACGAGACACAGGTAAGTATCATAAACCGTGGCGAAATACATCTGACCGTCCGTCTGCATGTTTCGTATCCAAGAATGTCCAGCATATTTCAAACGAACTCGATACGGACACACAGAAACAGAACAGGTTTTTTGCGTGAAAACCAGACTCGACGTTTGCTAAGCCTAAACATGCAAGCGTTTATAATCTAAAATATTTGAATTTTGTTAGCTGTTGGCATAATTATTGAAGGAAAGTCTGATTTTTGCGGCCTTCACATTTCCTAGCAGCTTCACTGTTGAGTTACAGGCGGTCTGTATAAATCATTGAACTTACTCAGGGTCACCAGGGGCAACTGGCTGTGCAACATTATAAGGGACATATCACGCACATAAATCACTGCATGAACAGATGACAGTTCAAAATTAATAACGGTGGGAGACATGCTCCAGTGCAATACGCATATTTTTAAAATGTTGTCTTTGATGTTTGAACACTGCGTTAAGCCTTAAGTTCAGCTATTGCATTTACATGCATTGCACAGTGCAGGAACTGCCTTACTTGTCCTCGTTAAATATAACAACACTACAGATATTTCACATGACGTTTGTAGATTCAATTAGTTTTACTGTCTACCAGTATTTTTACAATGACTCTACCTGAACTTTTCTCGTCTTCCTTATTTTGCATCAGCTCAGCTAAACTAAACATAATCTGTACGTCCAGCAACTGTAAATCACAGTGGGCCTACTATACTGCAGAGTAATGCCAAAATAAACCAGTCACGCTACAGTTCCTGGATATGCAAGGTGTTCCTAGAATAACTCATAAAACCTACATTCCTATTGCGTACTTTCTAGGCCTTATTATTATTATTATTATTATTATTATTACTATTATTAATGTGTTGTATTTGTGCTTTTGTGTTGGCTTTATAATTATCAGTTGTGCTTTTAAGCCTGCACGTTAATAACTACCTGCTTAATTGCGTTGAATTATCTGTAAATAACTTTTTATGTAAGTACGGATTCCGACGCCGTTAATTATTGGGTGTAACGTCAAAGATTCGCATCGCCATTATGTTTGCCAGTGTAGCCTTATAAACAATACCTTATGTACCTACGCAAATTTTGGGCATCGTTAATATGTTTCCATGCAAAATTTCGAGGACCTCACTCCTATGGTCCGTCAGTTTCCGCCAACAATCCGAAAGCTAACTCGAAACTGCATGCTACACTCGCCCCCACCCTCAGAAGTTCGCACGGCCGCCATGTTCATTTTACAGATCACGAGTCATTCGTAACTACAGCTTTGGTGGCCCTCACTGATTGCAGCAACGAGTAGCCCCTGCAGAGGCAGCCCGAGACACGTGGGCGCCCCAGGCACGTCAAAAATTTTGTGCCCCTTAAAACTGGCATTTTTTAAACATTTTCGACCTAGGAGAGCGTTGGCGAATATTTTTGAGGGCGTTTGCCCAATTCGAGGATTGTCTTCCGAGAAATTCTTTCGCACGTGGAAAACTGAGTATAGTGATAGGTGTCTTAGCGCCCCTTATAGGTTGGCGCCCCGGGCAGCCGTCTGGCTGTTCCGGTCTTGATTCCTATATGAACATGAACTGGCATGACATAACATTGTTACAATGGGATTGTGAACCTTCTTACACGTCACGTAGGCCACACAAGCCCGGCAATTGTATCCCTTGAGCACATTCTCTACTCCAAACTCTTGACTGCAGTGAAAGAGCAGCATTCTGTTGTTACGATGACGTCGTTACTGTTACTACTGTTACGCAGGTTGCGGCCACAGTAGCGGCACACGGCAATTCGGTGTCGGTGGGAATGTGTCAGGGCTACTCCGCGGTCCTTCTGCCCCAGCTCCAGCAGGATGGAAGTCAGCTGATGGTGACAGATGACGAAGCGTCATGGATTGGTAAGGACTTGCAAATTTCATGGGTTATATGAAACAAAATTCACGAACTAAGCACGTCACTTGACAATGACCTATCACAGTTCAACCCACTTCACAGCACCGTCCTTTTAATATTACCCTGCCGTCCGTGGACTGGCGTCCCAAGCTGCACCTTCCATCAAGTTTATGCAATACAAATGTGCCTATAATTCATAGGACTTAAAACTCACACGGCTACTGAAATTTACACAACCTTCTCGGGCGACGACCCGCAACGTTGTGGAACACATGTCCAGGCTTTTTGCAGACTTTCTCTGCCTTATTATCACCATCTTCCTTTCATCCCTTTCCTCTGACAACAGACAAAAATGCAGCTATAGGCGAACCTCAAGTTCCTGTCGTGTGATCCGCATTCACAAACAAGTATGGCAATAAAACGTTCACGTCTGGTGTGGAGAATATGCCTCTAATTTAAAAAAAATCAAATGAAGTCTGTGACGGAGGACGTGACACTACCTTATTTAGGAATATGTAACATGCTAACCTGTAGATCCGATGTGGTAAAAGCAAAAAGATCATGTTTTCACTGTCCATGCCATGAAGGCGCACAGGGGGAGCAAAGGTATATCTCCACTCATTTTTACTCTCCGAACTAAGTGGAGATCCGATGTGGGAGTCTAGTCATGATAGTGTAAGCACTAAATCCATTGTGGAGGAAACGCCGTATCTTTATTCAGGGAAGACTATCATGGAAGTATAACCATTACGCCCGGTGTAGGAAAAACGGCATTACCTAATTCAAGGCGATCTAGTCATTGGGCTAATTAACATAACTTCTGGTGTTAAAGAACTCCGGTATCTGAAACATGAAACCAAAATCACGTCGCTGTCACCATCTCATTTCGTATGAATACTGCATATTTGAACAAGAGGCTTACTGCCTGAGGATATTTTCAAAAACTGTTACTGTTAGTAAGGCACATAAGATAAAAACATTAATATAAAAGTACTCATTTCTAAAAATAGGTGCCACGGCCACGAAAAGTGGCCAGCAGATCTCAGTTGTTCTTATGTTGAAGGTCAAGATCAAAGCGACGAAAAGCCACACCCTGCTCCAGACGTCACCCACAGTCCGCGCAAAGACAGAGCCCTCGGAATGAGAGTGGGAATACAAGCGGATTGTCCAAGTATGATTCCTTTACTTAACGTGACAGAAAGGCAATACAGGTTCGAACCTCAGCTGGCACAGGCAATCAAAAATTAAGTTCTTCCCAGATAGTACCTGGAGTATACTACGTTGGCTTACTTCCCAGTTGACGTTCAACACTCAGCACACCACTCGACGCTGTGTAGTTTTCGGTGCTGACGGCGCCGCTGAATAACCCACAAGAGAAATATAAGAACGAATCTGTTAATGTCCTTAGTTCAGGGACAAAAGTGTGTGTTATATCGCGTCTGGAACAACCTTCCCGACTTGATTACTGTAGTCACTTCGCAACAAACCCTTGCGTTTCTGGTGATCGCGCCACAGGTTAGAACATAAGCATACTGACAACAAAGAAAAAAGACTCCCTTCTATAAGGTTCATGCAGCTGGGACATAAGAAAAAATAGGAAGACTTTCAATGTTCATTTCTTGCGATGTTACTCCTTTCGATACCCAGCATGACAATGAAAATAAGTAACTTAAGAAGAAGCAGGCCCCTACTGGATTTGATAGTTGTGGTCTACTGGGTGGTCTGATGTGGCTACCAACCTTGGAAGGAACCTGCATTCTCCATCCCCAGGATATTTACTCTGTGTAAATAGAAGCAGCAGCTCATCCGAGAAGTTGGTTACAAGCCACCAGACCACGCGGTGTCATTGCCCGGAAAAACACAATCTAAATCTCCACCGCCAAACAACCCTCAAGTTTAATCTAAATCTCCACCGCCAAACAACCCTCAAGTTTCAAAGCAAAGTTTCCTCTTTTCCTAACTGCTGTGATAATTTTATTTGATATGCCCTTGTTCTTGCCTTCGCGTCAAGAATCATGCCGCTAACCACTCCTAGCACTGATTTTATCCCTTCGTATTAATCGAAGCAGCTTTCTCACGGGCGAACCCAAGCAATGTTTTCTTATCTCTACGCATGAACTCTCGTAATTTGGCACCTATAGATACACATGCCATAATTTCGGGGAATTCAAAGGTTTACATATTGACTGACTCGAATTTTGGTTCTTAGGGCTACAATGTGCTTTTCTTGAATAGATAACATATATGTTCTGTTCCTGCGCCTAAGCACCACGACATGACAATGTATAAGGAGGTCAGAGTACAGCTCCACGTTACAGAACTTACGGGTCAGTTTATTATTTCTCAAGCGATGTGCCGCGAATTTCAAGTGTCAATGTACGCAGTGCAGCAATAGAAATGTCGCCCTGTTCATCCCGTTGTTGTAATTTCTTCAGCTTGTCTTTCTGGAATTTTCTGTCTCAGCATTTTCATATTCCGTTGCAGGCCATTTGTTACGTGCTGCACTTCTCAAAACAGTAGTCTTTTAAGGCTGACATTTTGTCTTGCACTCTTTACGACCCATTCCTTGCTCCAAAAATGGTAACATTTTGAATATTTTTACGAAATGTAATCACCCGTACAAAGTAAGTACAAAGAAGAGGCCTAATATGAACATTTATTACAGGTGCATACACATACACATACACATACACATAAGTTTTTGCAAATCATATACACAATAATCAAATGTCCATCTGTCCGTCCCAACCTGTTTTTCCGAAACTTGGACTCCCAGAAAAATACCAAATGCATTGAGATACTAAATGCATTGAGATAATAAATGCATTGAGATACTAAATGCATTGAGATACTAAATGCATTGAGATGCTAAATGCATTGAGATTCTAAATGCATTGAGATACTAAATGCATTGAGATGCTAAATGCATTGAGATGCTAAATGCATTGAGATACTAAATGCATTGAGATACTAAATGCATTGAGAAACTAAATGCACGTATAACGTAACATTGAGGCGCGTTTGCATATTTGCTCACTGATTTATCCACTTCGTTTTATTGCCCCATCTCTAACAATCCAATGTACCTGCTTAGAAAAGAAACGGCGTTCAGTTAACTCACACTCTTTCACACGCAACATTCACCGAATGGGAAGAATGCATCGAAACAAGAATTGTTGGCTCATTCATGGCCCACTACTCGTATATGGGTCAAATGCGGCTAAAACATAGCATTGACAGTTAATTTATTGCGTAATTCCAAAGGTTTCTTACGTCTGACAGAAGATGTAACTGTGCGTTGGGATCTTAAAACAAATTATTTTAATACAACAAATTACTGTTTTACGCACTTCAATACTATTTCGTCTACCATCAGGCAGTAGCAAGGAATAGTGTATACAGGAATTTACACAACAATCATAAAATCTCTTAACACTGGACTTAGATCTCGATCCTACATTGGTATTCCACACCCCCGCCCCCTCCCCCAACAAAATTCTGTCCTTGAAATAACCATAGGCTACACTGATTACATCAAATTTCGTGCTGTATACGATGGCTTAACTTTGTCAAAATTGTTTTGTATAATACAGCTCTAAACTACAACAACATTCTTCATAAGGGATGTTAATATTCTTAATTAAAAAATCATGTTGTTTTTATAGTACTGTCTGATGACAAGACTTAAAAAAAAATCAGGTAGGAAAGCCTTGGCTGTGTGAGATTCGGTTATAATCTGTTATATCGTAACAACTTTTATAGAAATATTACAGATTTACACGGAAAATTGGAGAATATGAAGAGGTATATTTTTGTCAACAGGAAATTACAATGTTAGCGGATAACACGTAATTCGTCCAGTACTTGGAATAACTTTTGAAATGCAGTGCACACCGATCCCATTCGACCTTTTTTAAAGTATCTACAACTACCTTAACACAGTAAGAGGGCGTATTATGATGCCTGAAAGGAATAAAAATTAAGTATGTGTGTCATAATGGTAGGTAAACTACGTTCGGTGTTTGTACAAGACATGCTACTTACACGTTTATTTTATCTTGATGCTTGGGTTGACGTTTTCCTATCTGCAGGTCGGAGGTCGGCAGACTGCTAACTGGTTATATTGAGACGCAAGTGAAGGGAGGGTCTTAGACTCACGCTGCACTCTAGGTTATTCTTTCTGTACTAAAATATTAAACCTTACATGACAACGCAATGGGACATACCACATAAACAAAATATTTGGTATGTCAGGTTGCCTATACACTTTGCCCCGTTTCTCTCAAAATGTACAGCGTAAAAAAAAGGTACGTAAATAACTCTGCTGTTTAAATTTGTTGAATTTTCCCTATTTCTAGAGTATGCACTGCACAGAGGGCCCAAAATAGTATACGCCAGGTACATATCCTACCTACTCTTTCCCAGATGGTGCACCGCAGAAATAAATGGTACACATACATATATGCTGCTTGAATTTTGGAAGTTTTGTCCCCCTTACTGGAAATTTGATCCCCATGTAAAACGCGGTCACTTCATAACATTTAACTCCTGAACTACCGTTTCAAGTAAAACAATGGGCTAACCCCAGCAGTCTCGCCTACTGCATAACGATCTGTCCTGCCATTCTTCGGACTGGGCCTGAATTACTCTCCCAGAACTCTTCAACCTCCAATGCAAAAGGACTGTGAGCCTTCAACTCACTTTTCAAGTGGATCACAGTGACTCCTACCGTGTTCGGACAGCTCCGCGACTACCATCTTACGTGGATCAGACGGCCAAGTCCCCTCACGCCCGGGACTACGTCTGAGGGTCGATTCACAATATACAGCACGACACGACACGACACCGCAAAAACCAGCGTGCATTCACATCTACCTTCAGTTAACA
Organism: Coptotermes formosanus; assembly: GCA_013340265.1. Lineage (NCBI taxonomy): Eukaryota > Metazoa > Arthropoda > Insecta > Blattodea > Rhinotermitidae > Coptotermes > Coptotermes formosanus. Next base: position 869,654 of record BLKM01000436.1, on the reverse strand, counting down.
GACAGGCAAAATATTCTCTTCCCTCAACCCCAAAGACAGTCTCTGTAGTTAGCTGTCTGTGACAGACTAGTGTGAATTCGAGCACATGAAAACCATAAAAGAATATTTTGTTGTGTCGTGTGCCGTGCTGTATAATGTGAATAGACCCTAAATTGTCACAGGGCTCCTGAACTACCGCTTAAGTGCAACACAGGCTCTTCAACGATCAGTGGAAGTAAATCACCATATATATTCCTCAAATTGCAGTAGAAATTTTTCTCCAAGCGCACATTAGTAACGCATATTTGTTTTGCTGTGATTTCACTAACCCTTAACCTTTTCTTATTTCCAGAACCCTCAACCAATGTCTCACACTGCGCTACACAAACAGCCTACAAACGTCATTATAATTAGCACGTCTAAGCACGTAGGCCTAAATTATATTTACAGTACTTTTGTGAAGTGGCATAAATTAAAGTGCAGATCGGACACAGTCTGCGGATTACAAGCTGCGAGGCAGTGACTTAAATGGCTGGACTTCCCTGTTCTGAGTTCGCAGTTTTTATTCAGTTCGCCCACACACACACACACTCTCTCTCTCTCTCTCTCTCTCTCTCTCACCTCTCTGCCGATGTTTTCTAACAACTGATCGTACTACCTCATTTTGTTTCAATTACAGCCAGTCTTGGAGTAATTTCAAACCCGATTGGCGCCCTTCTGGCCGGATTTTTGATGGAAATATTCGGCAGGAAGACAACGGTGAAGCTAACATCACTGCCCTACATCATTGGATGGGTCCTTATCTCCTTGTCAGACGACATATTCAAACTCTACGCTGGTAGATTCATCTCTGGAGTGGCAGTCGGTAGGTTACGCGGATGTGTGTGGCCGTCATTTAGCGACGCCGTCAGTTGCTAAGGTTACACAGCGTCGGTGAGGGATGAATGAATATGGAGCATTGGTGGAACGATACCGACAGAGAAAAACCGAAGTACTCGGAGAAGTGCCGGTCCCAGGGCCACTCTGTCCACCACAAACCCCATACGGACTAGCCCGGCATCAAACCTGGTATTCGCGGTGACAAGCCGGCAGCTAACCGTACAACCCGTTAAACCGATGAGATTTGAGGTTGTCATTACAAAACTTTCGGAAGAACCCCCTGCCCCAATCTTCAGGGTGGAAGCAAGGACAGCTGGGATATGAATGGAGCAAACATGGGAAACCATGAAAATGACGAGAAAGATAGGCAGTGACTAAGTTTCTATGGTCTACTTTATACAATGTGTGTTACGGCAGAGTTGTCACGCATCAACATTGAGTTGTGTTTCATTGCAGGAATGGCTACAGCCAGCTACGTTTACGTTGCTGAAATTTCTCAAGCAGAACACCGAGGTATCTTGTCTGCTAGCGGACCTGTTCACGTGTCCCTTGGTGTCCTGGCCGTCTACATTCTCGGTTTCATAGCCCCCTGGCAACGGGTGGCAGCTCTGTGCACACTCGGCGCACTTCTCAGTTTCATCGCCATGTGTGCAGTGCCGGAAAGTCCACCTTGGCTGGCGTCACATGGAAGACACACAGAAGCTCTTTCAGCGCTTGTGTGGCTAAGAAGAAATCCAGCGACCGCTGAAAGTGAATTATCTGAATTGATGGACACTGTGGCTAAAGAGAAGGACAGCAGGCTCTTAAGGCCTATGACAAGTAACAGATATAACATGTTGGCTGTCAAGAAAGTTTTGAAGCCATTTCTCCAGTCCACAGCATGGAAACCGTTTATAATACTGTTGCTCTTCTTCGCATTTCAAGAAAGTTCTGGGATCTACATTATCCTTTATTATGCTGTTAATCTTTTCCAAGAAGTAAGCACAGGACTGAATGAGTATGTGGCCTCAATAGTTGTAGGAGGTGTCCGCCTACTGATGAGTATAGTTGGAGCCATTCTGATGAAGAGTTTTGGCCGAAAAACACTAGCTGTTGTGTCCGGACTAGGTATGGCCATATTTATGGCAGCTGGTGGGAGTTATGAGTATTTCTACGCCCATTTGCCATCAACTGATCGGCCATTAACGTGGGTTCCTCTAATCTGCGTCCTAGGACATGTATGTGTTAGCATGATGGGTTTCCTTCAGCTGCCATGGATGATGAGTGGAGAATTATTTCCTCTTGCAATTAGAGGGGTTATGGGTGGAATAGTAGCATCATTAGCCCATCTGTTTATTTTTGTTTCTGTAAAGACATACCCAGATCTGATGCATGCTCTGGGTACTGACGGTACTTTGTGGCTCTTTGGTGGAGCGGCGCTCTTGGGGGCTATGTACTGTTACATTTTCCTTCCGGAAACAAAAGGGAAAACGTTACGAGAAATCGAACTAGAATTCAGCCCAAAAGAAACCAATAATGCAGAGAATACTAGGACCAGATATACAATAACAAGCGAGTTCAGTCAATGCAGTAAAAATGACTTCAATCACGTTGAAAGCGGGGAAAATGTAAGGGCACCTAACAATCATGCTTCTGGTGAGGTGTCACAAGTTTTCACGGTGGAGACTCAGTATGCTGTGTTGAAATGGGGGGGGAACACTGCTGCTACTTAAAGAGATACATACTGCTTGGTTTTAAACAACTGACTGCTTCGGCTGTCATCAGTGACAACTACGCATTACTTAACATATCCAGAACATTTCCATGAAATGTTCAAATGTGACAATTGTGGTCAGTGCTCTAACATGAGACTGTGGGATCCATAATTAACATCACATGCCATTAACCTTTTAAAGCCTTGCGGTAACTTTACATACTACCAGGTTTAACATTAAAAAATTCTACGTGGTGCCCACATTGCGTTTATGTGTTTTGTATGGATCTCAGAACAAACAGCAACTTTTGCCACATAAAACATTCAGAGGTTGGTTTTTATAACCGAAGTAGAGAGTGTTTACAGCGCGGTATGCACTGAGTCCTTATATAAAACAGATATGCTTCGTCTTCAAAGGGTTAAACTAAGTTAGCAGATTCTAGTGGGTCATGAAATTGTAATACAAGTCAAAAGAATTTTGCACAAAAATATCATTTGTTTGACCTATCATCTGGTAGCGCACAGGACTGGCCCTTGGTGGGTGAGCTGGCCAATCACCCAGGGCACTGACCTGAAGAAATACACCAAAGTAAATTTGGTGCACAGCAAAAAAAAATTGTTAGTACTTCTCTTTTAAACCAGATAAAACAAAATAAGAACATAATGATGTATGTTTTCAATTTTATGTTTTTCTTTGATTGTCTGTTGCTGACATTTGACACATGCTGTATTTTAACCACTGTGTTTAGCAAGAAGCTTTCATCTGCTTCTTCACTGTCAAAATATTATGAACTCAAGCTTGACTGTATGTTAGTCAATAAAACAGTGGTCTGCTATTGGTTAACCACTAACTGTTCATGTGATGTCAAGTTCCTGTAATAAAATTTGTGTTTTGGACATATGCAATAGCCTGATAGGAGATCAAGTTCAGAGTCAAAGAAGCCAGAAGTGTGAAAATGAAAAGCATAACTGTAAATACTCTGTCCCTGTTACATTTGAAATATTCAGCACTTGTTTCATTTGCACCAGCCAGTGCTTTTGTAGGCAGACATCACCAAACAGTTCAGTTTCATCAGCAATGTATATTTGGTCTGGGCACATGCTATCATCATTAACCTTTTAAAGCCTAGCGGTAACTTTACATACCACCAGGTTTAACATTAAAAAATTCTACGTGGTGCCCACATTGCGTTTATGTGTTTTGTACGGATCTCAGAACAAACAGCAACTTTTGCTTTATAAAACATTAAGAGACTGGTTTTTATAACCGAAGTGGAGAGTGTTTACAGCGCGGTAGGCACTGAGTCCTTATATAAAACAGATACGCATCGTGTTTAAAGGGTTAACTAATGTTTGGAAAAAATTTAATATATTTTTCAGCATCACCATGATCAGCTAATTTATTTTCTCCTAAAACGTCCAATTTTCTGCTTCCGTACCAAAGTTTGAAATGTACCAACCAACCATCGAAAAATGTGCAGGTTCCTCAAACAAATTCACTCTCAAATAAAACCCTAGTTTCTTATGATCAATAATGGCCAAGAAACTGCAACCCTTCCTGAATATTTTTTAAATCATTCACATAAAACTTTACCAAGCTTTTCTATTTTTGGCTTATGATGGGTATGACATTCATCCACTGACTTGCTCATATCCAAAGATGACATTACCAGGAAACAAACCGATCACTGATGCTGTACAGCATGGAAGATCCAACGCTGAATTCCCTTCTAAGTCATGCTCTACTTTCTCCACTTTCCATTCACTTTATCAATTTCAATTTTCATTTTATACTTAACACAATTTCTTTACTTCCAGTTGCAGTTCTTCTTAATTCCATCTTGAATAGATGATCTATTGCACTCCAACTTGATGAAAATGACTGTTTCATGTCAGTTCACCCCACAGAGTAAAGTGTCTCTTAGCAGGATAGCTGCGTCATTCAACAGACATGGCGAAGGAACTTATGCCATGTCTGCATGACTGGCTCACCAGTTGTGAAAAATCACTCAGCGACAAATGCATGTTGCCCTCGCAATCTCTGGTGCACTGTGATGGACACTGGTGTTAATACCCAACTTCAGTCACTGTCTCGATATGCAGATGCATAGGTATGTATGTGTATATATATATATATAAATTAAACCAATGGTTTCTTCTGAAACAATCTGTACAGGTGTAAATCATCACTAACTACATTTGCAGTAAGTTCAACATGCCATGTATACTTTATGTTACTTTATCTTTAAATTACTCCAAATTTAATTTTCAATTCACTTAAAATTGGTCAGTGAGAGACAAATTTTGAGCTCATTTCTGAAATCAGCTTTACAGAGCACTGTAAGATCCTCTGATTTTGTATATGTGATAAAATGTTTCCTCTTTGTTATCCAGTGGGTAGCACCATAATTACGGAATAATTATACATTTCCCAGTGTTCTTTTTCATATACCGTTTGCTCTCCTGCTCCCATTTCACCAGTTTGTTGCCTCCCCATCCACACTAAACGCACACACAGCAGCTCAAACTTGAACATGCACAGAAAAAATCTTCTCTCCAAGACTGCAGTCCATCACAATGTTGCCCTTACATGCTGGTACCATGTACCTGATGACAGGTGTGATCACATGAATTATAATCCATGAAAGTGTCTGCTATGTTGTTGCAAATGTGATGACATGCAGCATCATTAATGTGAATCAACCTTTATGGTGTAATTCACACATTTCAGGAAAAGTCATTTATGAATCCATGTACTTAAGGTCTGTACTGTTGATTATTTTTATCAAAAATATAATTTTCCAACATCTACAATATACTGTTTTCAGTTCTATTAATATTTTTATGATTGTTTCTACCCATGTGCTTTAAAGCACTTAATAGGCAAATGACTAATAGATTGAAATGTACATGGAAATCACAATAGCTTAATTGAAGGCATTATTCCTACACACAGGACCTGAGGAAAACCACATGTAACTTCTGGATAGCCAGCGTCTGTGGACCAAGAATTGAAGTTACTGACAACTCAAATATGACTTGTAGTTGAAAACTCTTCATTAACTCTATCAACAATGAATTTGTATCAACAGTAAATGAACACACAAATGTATGAGGAAAATCACACAACACATTTAGAGAATATGTGCACCCCAACTGGAGTACAATGTTCCAGTCTTATTTATTATTTACTTATTTGTTTATGGTTCATTCAGTGAAGTTGTCGATCGCTCAGATTATATAGTATTGAATGACAGGATTATTAATGAATAATTAATTTGAAAGATGAAGAAGAAAGAAACAGTGCCCCGATTTGAAGTACTGCCTGTATTGGCCTGATGGGACAAAGGAATTCACATAAATTGGAAGTCAGGGCAACCAGTCTTCTGGCCAAGATCTGAACCTGCAACCTACCAAATGTGCATTGGAAGTGATACCCATTCTGCTGAAAAATTCAATCTCTTCTTCTGGAATCTGTACACATGTTGAAAAGTTGTGATAATTTACTAAGCTGTGCTTCTATTACAAAGAAAACAACAATGGTGAAGCACACAGTTTAATGTCAGCAGTTTATCCACCCTACAGAGACTAAACAGCACACATAGGTATGCTTAATTCAAAATCTGCTTGTATAAAAATAACTATTATTAAATTTTTGTACTCAGAAAATTACGTGCAGGCTTTATATATATACGCCCATTTGAAAAGATACTATACAGAACACACAGAACTTCCAGACAGTAAAGGAAAAAAGACATAAGATAAAAGAGAGAGAACAATATATGTAGTAAATGCAACTGGCTGCAACATGCAGAGTGTATCTTTGTGTCCGTGAGTGCAGAAGCTGTTATGGAAGCTTAATCATGTAAGATGCTTGCTTCTGCTGGGAATTTACAGCCTCTTCAAACCCTGCAATACACTCTACCTTATTCCATAGACGAGTCTCACAGTGCCAACCACCAGAGGCCCCACACCTTCTGAAAATATTTGACACATGATGGAGCTCTCGTCTTGAAATATCAGAAATTTCTACTCAAATACTAGCTTTCAATTTTTGCAATGAATGTGGCTTGTTTGTATAAACTCTAACTTGCAGTACCCCCACACAGAACAATGACACGAACTCAGATGTGAGAATCGAGGAGGCCAGAATATGTGAGTTATCAACTGCTTGCCAAACACTTCTTCTAGGGCAGAGGTTAAAAAAACCTAAGCACCAAGTTGCTCAGGCAATTAAATTTTGTAGAGTTGTGCTTAATATTTTAAGCATTATTATTGAATTTTCTTTCTTTGCATAAAAATGTGTATCAGTTCACATGCACCAAGCAGAAAGTGCCAGGTAACAGTAACGTTCACAAGTCATTGTGGAATTTTGGGTCTTCCTTACGAAATTCACTACATGACACCCTTTTGGGAACCTAGAATTTGAAGAAGGCTCCTAGATTTTTAGAAAATATGTGGACTCCAGTTCTAGGGTAGCCACTGAAGTTTGCCACATGGGCTGTGGCACTCTTCTGTGTCAAGCAACCATATATTTTTGCCTCTGTTTATGTTCTCCAGAACACTGTCATAACAAAGTGAACACAGTAGGACAAACTTATTGTTTCACACACAAGTGAAAACCCTGTGACTTGCACACACTCATTGCACACAAAGACCCTGAATTTACACTAATGCACGGGACCTTAATGTACTGCATGGGAACTTCTGGAACACTGGTATCTGTTATTCCGCCTGTCCACATTCCCATTTAATGCAAACCATGCTACCTGGTAAATTTACCATACATGAACATTTTGTTCAACACAATGCTACATTTCTCACGCACACTGTCCACATGTGCATGGCTCATAACACATTACCAAGCACCCATCTCATATTTCAGCACTTATATCACAATAAAAGTCGCAGAAGTTTCACCCCAGCAAAGCAACCTTGTATTTTCTTATGTTCAGGGGCACAATCAAAGATACGCTCCATTCACTGTCTATGGTACAACAGATATTTTGGCAGGGAAGAAAGAAAAGACAAGGAGCCGTGACAATGAGGATAAAACATAAACTCTAAACTCCATAACATAAATATTGACCAAAACCAGCCAGATATTTAAACTAAACTAAACTTAACCAGTGTGATGCTCAGAATGCAGAATGTCACCTATGCATGTCAGCCAATTACAGCTGTTCGTACGCAGCTCTTATTTAAATTCTGGTTTTTAGACACTACACTGGGCATTTAATTCCCATGCCAAAGGGTTAAAGATACATATGTACAAAAAGGACGTACACATATCCATAATTTCTCTTCACAAAACAATTTTAAGAATGATGATGTTTAATTCAGTTCAACCAAGGGTTTAATTCTAAACTTTCCAGCCTGGAATCTGGAGCCAAGATACATATGGATCATTGCACATGGCATTTGGTTTTCAAATGCCAGACACAACCAATTTTTTAAAACAAAGGCTGGGCATTTCACCACCAGTTCTATCGTGTCATTTTGCTCTAGCTGGAATGACATATTGCAACTATAAATTTCTATTTCTGCAATTCAATAAAATAAAGCACATTTGTCCCTTGTCGGTACACAAGCAACTAGGTAAACACCTTGTTGATGAAAACATACTATTCTTAGTTTTGGCATGTAAATTCAGAACTTCACTTCTTACAGATCACCAATCTTGTGTCACCAAAAAAAAAAAAAAATAAAATAAAATAAAATAAAATAAAATAAAATAAAATAAAATAAAATAAAGTGAACTGGAAAAAGGCACACAATTTCCTGAAGTTATTATAAACACTAGCTGCTACATACACATATGACTGACAGACAATCCAGATGTGTGCCTGAAAGTTTCTCTACTACTGTCCATGTAAAGATCGCTGGTACCATTCTCTATGCAACTCAGCTGCTGAAATCATTCTATCTTACGTTCACCTTCCATACAGTGCAGCTTCACTGAAATATATTACTATTATCATCTACGGCTTTTATTATACATTAGTTAAGTGTAATAACAGCAAATATTTTGTGCAGTGTTCATTACCTTTCGTACAGTATTAACATACAGAATAAGTCAAAATTAGGTCCTGATTAAAAAGAAATTAAAACTCTGAATTGACCTCATTTTGCCTTATCCCGTATAAAACAAAAGCAGGTGTTACTTTTTTCACTGTCCATTGCTTACACTATATAATATCCACGATAAATCAACGAGCACTGGGCATAGGTGGAATATACTGAAAGGGAGAGACTTAAGTACTCATACAGATAATGAAATACTGCTAACACAGGCAATAAGTGAATTACCACAAGACAGGAGTGTACAAATCCCAGGTGCCCAGAAATTTAGCCCTGGCACCTAGAAATTTGGAGAAAAGTATAGGGGACTGTATGTTTTCTCCCTCCTGCTTTGATAAGTGCAAAGATAAAGTCACACACATGCACTAATCTGTTCTTTGTATGAGGCTATGCCATATTTAAAGTACTGGTATTCTGGTTTGACCAAACAAGTCATAAAATTTCACCTGTTCCTCGCTGCTTTAAGAAATGTTCTTTTCGTATACATGTAGTATCACGTCACAGATTGTTTGCTCTAAGAACACAAGCTAGGGAGTTCACAACCCCATTACATCACCCTACAGCCAAGGTCAGTTCTATTCCTTACTCTCATGCACTATTATGCTATGGTTGGCACCACCTGTGAGTGGAACCTTTGCACGCACTGGCCAGCAAAGCACTACCTTCTGAAATGTGGAGCAAATGACCCAGTCTTCATTACTGCTGAGAACATGGGCTTGATTAGAATGTTGATGTTACTACAGTCAAAATTATGTTTCATTTAAAAGTGCAAAAGTGCTGGAACAGCCCGCTCAATATTTTTAGTTCATGTAAGCTCACATCTAATATTATTAGTTTATACTTATTACAAAGAAGCAATACATCTCCAGATACTGCCCTAAAAATATCAACTTTTTGTAAACAACACCAATTAGGGGATTTGTTTAAATCCTTGTGAAACTTTGCAGTCACAGATTTACAATCTGTTGCAATGCTAACTTATATGTCATGTTACAGTATATTATTAAAGAGAATCAAGGGTCCAATAAATAAATGTAAGTTCAGTCCACCAAAAGGTGATTTTCATATGTGAATGAACAGAATGTAAATTCTTACACTTACAATTGCACAAAATACCATTTTATGCCTGATACAGTTGGTTTAATTTGACTGTTCAAGCTCCTAGATATGAAGACAATTTATGCACCCCTAATGTAACACACAGCAAAGAGCTGACCAGCTGCATAATAAGTGATACTGTTTTTGCACACAGCTGTAACTATCCTATGAGATGAACACCATGACAACATGCATATATACAGACATTAGAAAAGTTGTACAAAGATTACCATAACAGTTAATCCACCATTGCACATAGTTATGTGGAATTCAGTAAATTAATTTTACGGTTTAAAAGTTGAAAAATTCTTCTACACTTAATACAGATTCTAGATAATTATTTTATGAATACCACCAGTGCACTTCATTGTCAATAATTTGTCCATATACCCGACGACAATATAATCATGCTGAAACATCTAGTGGGATGTACTGTAATTGTTACATGTAAAAAGAGCTGTACCTTAGACTGAAACATGTAGTATTCAAATGGAGTATAACTACCAAAATCAATTTAGTATACTTTCCATGGGAGAAAATTGGTTTTAAATTAATACAAGACAAATAGGGATACGACTAAAAAACTGAAAACCATTAATATAAATGACTAACATTACTTATTCTTTGTTTTAGGTCTCCTTTGACTTCTTGTTTGGGGTGTGTGCTTTGGCCGTGATGTACTCCTTGACTGTGGTGTGCAGGTGGTGGATATTTTCTTCTGGTCTCTACCACTACAATGTCTCTTATGGTCAGGGGAAGCAGAGGCATCCTCATCTGAGCTTCCTGTATCATCTGTAGACAGATACAGTAGCTCTATATATAAAGGGAAGATTAATTATAAAATACCATCAAAGGCACACAATATAAGGTTTATATATTACAAAAAAATATTCACCCAACACATTTGTAATCTATTACTGAATCATTTTCAAAGATATGTTTTAAATATTTTGTATAATAAATAAATCTTACATTGTGTGCCCCAGATGGCATTTTCTGATCACTGTTATATAATTAATTAATTAATTAATTAATCACCACCAAACAAAACTATACAATTCTTATATAAAAATAAGGTGTGCACACATGCCACACACACTCTCTCTCTGTCTCCCCCCCCCATGTAAAGATGTCACATTTTTAACAATTTGTGAATTAAATATGGATGCTTTCATTAGTAGCACAGCTTATTAAAGTTGTGTTTTTTAAGACTTACAACCCTGAATCTTTAAAATATTAACTATGTTAAAATTACGTACATAAGGCTCAAGATGACATTATAGTCTTAATTTGCTACAATTAAAATCAATAGGTAAAATAATGAATTTATTCCATGTTGCCTTGAAAATTTATAGACATGTGTAGGAGGTAAAATTCTTTTTGCTCACTGCAGTTCCCATTAAGGGACACAGATGTGCCTAGTTTTACAATCTTGTAAAAAAGTATGTAAATGTATTTTTACTTTTAGCCATCTTTCAAATATTGAATGCCTCTATTTACATTTTTACATTTTTTATGAGAGGGTTGATTTAATAGAATCTCTACTCTCTTGTGCCTTCCTGTTGCTGTTACAATAACAGCAGCATCTTCATCCAGTTTCATTACCTAATGAAGAAGCTTGTTATTTTACAGTTACTACAAAAGGAATGTGCTACAGTTCACAGCAGGAACATTCAATGGTTATGCACAGTAATTTTATTTGTGTTTATACTGTACAGCCAATATCCCCCTCCCCTTGCATATCGATTTTCCTTTTACTTTGAATAGTTTTACAATGTGCACACTAGACTGTAGTCTTCTGGCACATAATACCATATTTTGGCAGGCTGGGTACCAGTCGTTTGCGGAAAACTGCTGCCTCCAGAAGAGTGATACAATGCAGAGCTCAAAGAATTTTATAATAAATTCAGCAGCCTTAGCACATCTTCCAAGGGCTAACATTTCATTAGCTCCATTCTATGCTACTGTTACTTGTAAACAAGTCCTTAAAAGATTTTACTAATCATGAATCAGTATTCTAACCTGCTAACTTGTCTGCACCAGTAACTTTCCTAGTTGGTGTTCTAGGCCTCACAAAAATATCACCTGAAAATTAGAGGTAAAATTAAAAATATCACCAATTACATACACAGTAAATAAGTAAAATACTGAAATATGTACACAGATTTAACAGTGCAACAAGAGAAAATGCTATACTGAGGAGACGACTAAAATCACTATACCTTGCAGATTTTAATACCACTTGGACTAGCAGTTGACATGCCTGTAGATAACAACATGCAGATAACACACATAAAGTAACAATGACACATAAGTCATCACGTCACACCGATGCCACTCCCAACCCCAACTGTACCCAGCACATGTTATTAAACAATTCAGTTCCTATGTCATCTCTGAATGGGCCAAGAGGTAAATGTAAGTACAGTAAAACTCACTTAAGACATTTTCCCACCTAAGTCAGAATAAAAAAGCACCAAAATTCTCCCATTTGATTCACATTACACATTACCCTTTCAATCTATCCCCGCACAAGGAAATTTCCCGCCTAAGAAGTAACAAATTTAAGGACGAAACAATTTTTTTGCCCATTTAATACATTTCGTGTTTCAAAATCTTTAAAAATTTCCCCAAGTTTCCATTTGTTCTGTTTCCAAAACGCAGCATTCAAATGGTGCAGTTAGTTCATATAGGTTAATCTCCAGGGTCATTTCACCAAGTTTCACACAGCCAAATGATGCAACCTCACGGCTGATGCTGCAGTGTTGTATTTCTTCCGCGATGCACACACTGCAGTCAGTCACCCCCCACTATTTGGTCTCTGTCATGACAACCAAAAAATTGTATTGGGCGGCCAGAAGCCAATCCTAGCTGTTCTGTGACCTGCATGACCCTGCGTTTGGCAACGCTGGCATGTGGTAGCTCACTTGCCGTTTCAACTGCCTGGGACTAGGAGGAAACTAAGGCAGCCAATAACATTTGAAGAAGTTCAGGCGCACTAGCCAAAGTCACATGTTGCTGGAGGGACAGCAGTTTGACGCGAGATAAGTGGGTGGTCAATTGCGACTTGTTTAAAAGTAATTTATCGGCAGTAATATAAATGCATCCTGATGTAGTGTGATTGTGAAACATTTGTGTTGACTGTGTGCAGGTAAGTTACATCAGCAATTCCAGAAAATAAATTCAAGACACTGCAGAGTTGGTAAAAGTGACTGGAACTGCTGACCACCCCTTATAGTTTACCTAAAAGTGAACCTATGGAATCTGAAGATGTATACTGCTACTATTTTTGAAAAAAAGAAGTGAGACAACCCACACTTGGCAAACATTTCGAGGAAAAGTAAACGTCTGGAGTGAAATGTGAACTTGCGAATGAAAAGTCAGTTACACTATAGTCAAAAAGGTGTAAATAAAACTGTGAATGAAAGGTTACAGACAAAATGGTTAAATGGTCAGATAAAAGTGAGAATGTGTGAAGACAGCTGCAAATTGTAAATATTCAGCATAAATATGCAATAAGTTCATAACAAATTAAAAAAATAGAACTTTATGGTCCTACCCTTTTAAGAAATTTTCTGCTTAAGAATTCAGATTTTCTTAGAATTTTCAAAAAAGTCCTTACAGCGTCTTACTGTATTTCAACTCTAATGGTTCAGAAAACAAGGCATGTTTCATTACAGTGCGAACCTTCACCAGAGACTGAAAACATACAATAAAATATTCACAAAACATTAAAACTGCAAGCTAAAGTGACCTAAAAAAGTAAATGCAAGCACTATACATAAAAGAAAATTTCCCTCCCCAAAAGCTTAAAATTTGCATGTTTTCCACCTTTAATGTTGATTCAAACTACCTTCCTACTTGGCACTTAATACAGTTCTGAAATTGAAATTTTACATTTACTTCCACTGTCACAAACATCTGCTAACTTCCTGTTGCATCACAGTTGGCACTGTTAAATAACACCACATGTTGCTCAGTGCTAATTTTCTGCTCGATTTTTCACATTAATTATGTAATACTTTCACACAGCAAGTATATCTGAAAGACAGGATGATCTGCCTGTGCCATAGATAACAATGCTGCTTGTGCTCTGGACACAGAGTATTCTCTACTACTGTTTATGTAAATACAGTGAAATTTGGACTGATGTTCCTTGGACATATATTATAGGACATATATAGAAGGTAAATTGGTCCATAGAAACAGGTCAAATTTTCCTACAATATATGTTTGTCCTTTCTACCCAGTTCCTCAATTATATGTTCAATGTGAGCATAAATTTGAAAACTTGCCACTACTGTCATTTTAAACATTTTCAACTGAAAATCAGCAAAAAACATTTCAGTTATAATTGCCTGTCTCCTCTACTGTCTTCATGCACGAATGCTAATCTGTGGCTTCACAGTCACCAGCAAAGTGGAGCTGTGCATCCAGAAGCAACTGCCTGGGCACTTCCAGCAACTTGGCACATGACCCCACCTGGTACAGCCACCTGTCCACGCGCTGTACATGTCTAGTGTACTTATTTTCCTATAGATAGCAGTAGTGAAGTTAAGTAACCTCAGACTAGATGTATGAAATCTGTTTCATAGCACCTGTAACATATTTTAATGAGCAGTTTCAAACCTTGTAACATAATGATACTGAATTTGCTTTCATGTTTTATTGTTATGGAAGCACTAGTTTAGTGTATTTACTTTCAGTAACTACATAAACTTACATTCATTTTAAAAGATCTCTTCAGAAGCATAAAATCCAAATCTCACAGTATCTGTCCTAGCAAAGTATTTGTATTTTAGCTTTGTTTTTAATTACAAGAGGATCTCTCACTTTTTCAGGTGTTAAATTTTGAAGGAAGCTAGCTTATATTCAAGTAAATACAGTAACTGCATGCCAAATGCATATGAAAAGTAAGTATTGGGACCTTCATCAGACTCATCTGATTCCAAAGTAGGCTGTGGAGCTGGCAGAGACTTCCCAATTGATGTTAGTCTTGAACTTCTGCGAATTTTCTGTGCTTGGCCTTTACCACCATGGTTCTCTGAAATAAGAGCATACCTGAAGATCGGAGAAATCAACTTTCTTCCACACTTGAACGTCACGTACAGTATACAACCAATTATCTCAGTGTCCATGCAAACCGTTCCTGTATCTCTACTCGACCATAATGGAAATAATGAAATGAATTATAAACACGAACCATAAGTGAAAAGATAACAACAAGCTTACAGGAAAACACAGAACACACAGAATGAATGAAAAGAGAAATCCTAAATCAGCATAAAAAGTACGGATCCAAAGGTTTGAGAATGCCAGCCCATCCAAGAGGAATACAGACTCATCAATGTAGAAGGAACAGACAATTATACCTACTCCTGCCGGCAAAAAAGTTCTTTTTGATATAATTTTATTAGTTGTTGAATTTAAGGTTTACAAAACCACATTTTGTCATACACACAGGCAGTCAGTCCAAAGCATTATCTCTACCACGAATCATCCCATCAGTTTTGTTAGGTGATGTGGCAAGTTACAAGATGGAACAAAGGCAGAACCTTCCGCCCCATGACTTTATACTGAATACCTCTGTATTTACAATGGTTAACAGCGTAACTGAGATTTATGAGAAAATATCCTAAGCCAGAAAATATTAAGACACATTAGCTGCTCAATTTGATGTATGGATAAAAACTGTAAACATGAGTGAAGGCAGATGTAAATGAATCACTAACAGTAGAGACAAAGTTTCAATGGAGTTCAAAGAACAAAATTAGGACATCTTGCAAAATGTGATGGTAAAAGGACACAACAAAAGCCGGGAAAATGACAGATGCAATGGAGAATAGGATCCCTCTGGCAGCATCAGACTTGAAGACCTTGAATTAATAGTCATAATGGCAACCAGAGGCCACATAGACAGCCAGACCCAGAGAAGCTATAGGAAACAGAATCAAGAAACAACACAAGTACACTTTATGAGAGGGCACAGAAGAATGGATGAGGCTTTTGTCACATGATGAACTACCATATTTGAACACCGTGGCAAAGTGATTAACACACTTACTCAATACTCAAGAGGACCCTGGGTTCACACCTTAGCCTGGAGACCAGCTATCCTGGACAACGTTTCTTTGTGGGTCTCCTCAGTCCCACCAGCAAAATACCAAGGCAGTACTACAAACTAGTTCATGACCACTTGCTTCCCTGTCTTTTCTATGTCAGTTTTCACACCACTTATCATAACATGCAAGCTACAAATGGTGTCAGCTTGTGACAATATCATTAAAAAAAGCACACATGTGATACAAAAAAAGGGAATTTTGAACTCAGAGTGCAGTCTTCTGAGTTAACACCTGTTCATTTTCATCTTCTGGGTAGAACACCTCTACCCACCAAAAGTAATTGGAAGGTTCCTCTGAAATGTTGGCATCCACATACAAAGACCACATGGCATCATAGCCTAGCATGCGACAATTTAAATTTCTGCCACCCGCAAAGCTCCAACTCTCTTATAATTAATTCAAGTTATCTGTTCTTCAGTCACGCATTCTTCCTTCCACTACCATTAATCCATACAAACAAGAGTGTAATGTGTAACATGATACACTTCTGTTTAGAACACAGACAGCAACACTTTTGTCTATTTACAGACAATTGTTCTATAGATTGTTACTTGTTTTCAGGTTCTGGATGATTCCAAAAAGTATATGAATATTCTGTGACACACATTCCGACGCAAATGTTCAAAAGATTCACCTTTGTCAGAATTTTCTCTGTCTGATGTGTCCGAGTCTTCTGAATCAGAATGTTGCCGCAAGCGATTGCAACGAGCAGAGGAACGTGACCGCTGTCTGTGTGTCGCAGAGCCAATTCGATTACCTACAGCAAAAGTACAGACATTATGAATAACATTAATAAACATGATGAATATTGCTTATGTTGATGATTTGGTTATTACAAAGTCATCAGTCAATAAGTGCCTTAAGTCATTAATGTTTAATACAGATAAGAATGTGTACAGGGAAGAATTACATTCTACTAGTAGAATTAGTATAATGTCAATTCCCAGAACTGTACTCTGTGAACCTTGGGAATTCGTAACATGTAACCAGGGGTTCTGCAAGAATACATATCAGTATAAATATGAGTCTACTCAATGCAGTGCAAATAAACCTTAAAGTAGCTGGAAATATGGACTGTGTGGCTTGCACGATGAAGACAGCCATCAAGATTAAACTGAATTACAAAATCTTAATAAAGATGAGTTGTTCACAGAACGTTGTCAGTACATGAGCTGTGACAGCACAGTCATTATCGTAACTAGGCTATGGGCTGAAAGACTAAGAAATTATGATTCAAATCTCCACAGTGGCAAGAAATTTTTCTCTTCTCTAGAGCATCTGGACTAGCTCCGGGGTCCAACTCGTGTCCCATTCAGTGGGTACCAGGCACCTGTTCCCCGACAGTAAAGCAGCTGGGACAGGAAGCTGACCACTAACATCTGCGTAGTGCTGAGGTTAAGAATGTGTGGACATGTAACTCCATTTCTCCACATGCCTTCATGGCACACCAACAAACAACTTTACTGTTACTATTACATTGTCAACAATTTGGACAATATCACACAGTTAACAACAACAATTGTTCTGGTTAATTATGTAGATTTTATTAACTGTTTTGTTATAATCGTAAGAATTGTTCATTAACCAAAACACAGAGATAACAAAATGTTTTTCACCTGCTGGTGTATTGGCTGTTGTTCTCCTTCGACCAGCCACTTTAGTAGCTTTCTGTGAAACCAAAACATCCTCTGCACCTTTACTATTGCACTCGTTAATCTTGGCCTCCAATTCAGCCACGGCAGCCTGAAGAGTGGTTTAAATAAGAACCAAATACATACATCAATATTTTATGTTTACTAATTTATTTATATTTATGTGCTCAGCTCCTGCAATTTTACATTTGCCTGGCCTCAAAATTGTGATTTTTCCAGCAAAATAACCAGTAAATTGAATGGATATACGGTTGCCCATATTGTTCTCAACACTCTTTTCTCCGAAAATTTGAGTTCACATATCTTCCATACTATCCTTGCAATTTTGCCATCCACCTGTCTTGAATTTCTTACTGCACACATAAATGTATTGTTAACAAAGTGAATCAACAGTAGCGAAGAGAGAAATGAAATATTCTGTCCATGCATTTCATGAAATATAACTCACACTGAAAAATGTTTCAAACATATCTTAAGAAGATTTATATTTTATGTAAATTACTGACTTCTTTCATGGGAACCCATTCTGAGAAATGTGACAAGTCTGATTTGGGTTTCATGTAAAGTATGGGTGAAAGTGGACTGATCAAGAACAGTTTAAAATTTGACGATTACAGTCCACTGGGATATGATGCTGTGCTGAATGTTAATCTGTTACTGACATTTTGAATGAGCTTGACGCCTCCATCTTCAGTGCAGTCAAAGAAGAATACAATGCTGGGAGATCTGGTTAAATTATAAAAGAAAAAGTGGGTTAGGTGATAGTACAGCAAACCAATAAAAGAGCAGCTGCCATGGGGTGGGTGCGGTCATATGCCGAGCCCACTTGAGTCAACACAAATGGAATGAAGCATACAAAATAAGGAGCAAATAAAGAATGCAGGCTGAAGGACAGCTAACTAATGACAAAATGAAGAGACCAATCAGGGACAACCAACTGAAGAACGTAAGGAGGAAGGAGCACCTGGATCCATTGGCACTGAAGAGGAGCATAATATTACTGTTGTGTATCCCAGCAGGGAGCTTTTCTCTGTTCCTTCAAGGGGTGAATCTGCTCAATACCAGGCCATCCTCCCTGTTCATGTTATTATGACGCAGCTTGATCTTGATCAGTGCCTTGATAATCCAGTCTGTATCAGACTTTGGTGGAAAGGATGTTACCATCTTGGACCTAGACATGATGCTCCTTCTTTCGGTTCACTACAACTTCGCATAACCCACTCTTACCCCGTACAATGCAACCATTTCCCCCAGCAACCAACTCTTCTTTGACTACCCTGAAGATGGAGCAGCATGTCCTTCCAAAACATTGGTAACAAATTGCCAATCACAATATCATATCCCAGGAGACTGCAATATTCATCAATAATGCTGTGAAAACCTCAAATCACACAATATAAAAAGTGCCCAACATTCTTCAGTGAACAGCCTTAACAGTAAATTTAACTATCAGATGCAGAGCAGAGCAGTTTTTAGGACAAAACTTGTAGATAAACACAAGCTCCCCACTGTGGATTCATTTTTATGTACTCCGTGTACTAAATGCATAAATTTTCGTGTCCGTAAAATGAACACTACCAATAACACACTCACCTCAGATGTCCATATGATGGCAACATTACTGCAAGTATCTACCAATTTATTCACTTCTAACTTACGCAAATTTAAAGTTAACACAATTTCCTAGCATGTTTAAGAACTGTTAAAGTTAAACTAGATAATAAATTAATAAAAAGTCCCAGCTAATGCATTTTCTTTATTATTATCTATTAGTGTTTCCAACATATGTTTTGGCGTCTAATGCCGCCATCATCAGGGGTTACTTATTGTGAAGATCACTCCATGTCCATGTGGTTTATAAAGAAAGTCTTAGACAAAATAGTTCACATTAACACTATGTTGTCTAAGACTTTTTTTATAAACCAAATGGAAATAAAGTGATCTTCACAATAAGTGACCCCTGATGACGGTGACATTAAACACCGAAACATATTTCGGGAAACACTAAGTGATGATAATAAGGAAAGTGCATTAGTTGGTACCTTTTATGTATATACTGCAAAATGCATGGTGGTAACAACATAAAGTAGATAATAAATTGTTTTAAAAATGATTCATATATCGCAAAAAAGGTATTAAGATTATATTATAAATTTGTCAAAAAAATTAAGGACAGTGAAGTCAAAGAAATAATAGAAGTTCTGAGTTATGTGATTCCTAGTTATATGACCACTCTTGGGAAGGCAACTACTGTTGCGTACATTGGGAGACACATAGTGCTATTAATGGTATTGAATTTAAAAGTACAAATTTTGAGATGTCTTCCACAGGCATAACATTAACTCAAGATTTCAAGAAAATAAACTAATTCAAATGTTGTGAGATAAACTTACCCACATACGTTCAAACCATCACTAATAGTAAATTAACCCTTTAAAGACAAAGCGTATCTGTTTTATACAAGCACTCAGTGTGTACCACGCTGTAAACTCTCTCCACTTCAGTTACAAAAATCAGTCCCTTAATGTTTTATAAGGCAAAAGTTGCTGCTTGTTCTGAGATCCATACAAAACACATAAACGCAATGTTGGCACCAGGTACTATATTTTAATGTTAAACCTGGTGGTATGTAAAGTTACCACTAGGCTTTAAAAGGTTAAAATAACTTCACAGAAAATATTAGAAAAAAGCAATGCAAACCTTCATCTCTGGTTTACTTGTTTTGCTGATACCAGCCAGTATCGAGCAAAAAGTTTCATACACTTTTGGTGAATGTAGCTTGTCAGCATAGCAAGGCAGATTTTCACTCAGCCTTCGCAGACTGCGTTCTGAATACTGTAATAATGAAAGACAGAAGGCCAAGTCACTCCATTGCCTCTCATTCTGTGACAATCGGAAACGAAGACACAGCTTTTCAACAAGGGACTCCATCTGACGATCCTTTTGTATCAGGCCCATAACAAACCTAAACACAGAAAACATGGAAGATGAAAAGGATTCATATTACATGATTCCAAATGAAGCATAAGATTCTAACATTTATTCTAAATACACTGACAGTTCTACAAAAGCTACATCAGTATAAATGGAACAGTAACTCAAAACCAAGTTTTTAAAAATTTAATCCTATTTGTTCAGTGCACTGTGACTGTAATCATCCACATCCACCAACACACACAATTTATATAAAATCATAACTCATCCATACACATGAACTCTCCTACATGTTTCAGCAATATATCACCATCCTCATGGAGATATGACACAAAGGCATACAAAAACAACACATCCAATGTACATACACAGCGCTAAAAATGAAATGTTAAAGATGCTGACATCCTTGAATAAAATTAATTGATGTACCAATGTTCATCTTGTATGTGGTTACATGCACAGAAGCATCCAATATTGAAGAATTCAACCCAAAAAGATCAAGTCTCTGTGCCGTGTACCAATGTGTCTCATGTCCTACACATACTGGATGTGTTGGTTTTGTATGGCTTTGTGTTACATCTCCCTCAGGATGATGGTTTATCACTGAAATATGTAGAAGAGTTCCATGTGTATGGATGATTTATGATTTTATATAAATTAAATTGTGTGCATTTGTTGGTGTATATGGATGATTCAAATTTTTCAACTTTATACATGCTCAATATGAGATTTGCTGGTAATTCTAATATCCACGTGATATGCCTACAGGGACTCATCCAAAATGTTTAACAAATATTCAGCTTTAAGTGGGTGCAACGGCTTCACATGCTCCTATAACCTCACGGAAAGAAAGCCATATGGTAACAGTGCCTGAGCTTAATATACGTTGCTTTACATAAAAAATATCAATGGTCACTTCCCACAATTATTCCAGTTTGCCAGGAGTCACAGTCCATGCACTGTAGTTCACATTCACTTACCATAAGAAATACTAACTACAGGATGAAAATACCGTACAAGTGTAACAGATCAATAAAGGATCACAAATAGAACAAAACAGTACAGAAGTACAACTGCATAAAGTAATATTCGTCACGAGTCCCCATGCCATACTGGCACGTCACATAAATACAAAATCACATTTTCCAAGAACACTATGTGTTGGTCAAAATTTTATCCAGGGACATTTTAGCCTCAAATTTTCATCAAGGAATTGTATGGTGGAAACTTTTCATTTTCTTCTGTGGTGCAACAGCCCAACTTAGGCCTAGGCTGCCTTATTTACTGCATTTTTAAGACGTACTGCAGAATCTCTGTTTTATTTTCCACAAAATGCCTTTTCTTCCATAATTTTATCTTTTTAAGTTCAAATATTACATTTTTCTTAAACCATGTGCCGAAATTTAAATACCCACTCTGGCAGGAAAAATGTTAAAACAACACAGAATCACAGAAAGCCTCATCACTGATTTGTTTCTTATACCTGTCAACATCCACAATAATGTAGGTACAGAACTACTACGTAAGTGTTATAGACAAGTACCGTTAAGCTGCAGCTGGCTACAATAAACCTGTACACGCAAGATGTTTGATTTCAATAGTCTTGCCATCTGCAACTACACTGAAGTTTGACAACTGCCAACGCATCCTGAATTTACATGCTTTACTTTTAAATACTTTTTCCATTAAGTGCTGTTTGTGCGTTTGGATTCCATCCATGAGAAACAGTCTGTATTATCTGCACATTTTGAACACATCATCATCACCACTGTCACTGCCACCATCAGGATCATGAACATATTCACTACCCTCTAGAAACTAGTTTGATTGAGCATAGGATACAAACTATGAAATTCATAGAATCTATTTTCATGTTAGCAGTGGTTGCTGAAACTGACTTACCAGTTTATACCACAAAACGAAGTATAAAACCAGGTGTTCCCAATAACTTGTCCTACCATAACATAAAACAGACGGTTCTAGGCAGGCAGGTAGGGGGCCGCGGTGGCGCAGTTGGTTGAGGCACTGCGCTACAAACTGGCAGGTCGCGGGTTCGATTCCCGATGGTGTCATTGGATTTTTTCATTGGCATAATCCTGTCGGTCGCACTATGGCCCTGGGGTCGACTCAGCCTCTAACAGAAATGAGTACCAGGAATATTTCCTGGGGGGTAAACGCGGCCGGTGCGTAGGGCTGACAACCTTACCACCTTCATGTGCCGATTGTCTAGAAATCTGGGAGCCTCAACCTCCTGGAACCCTAAGGGCCTGTCCAGGCCTGTAAAGGGACTGCTTTACCTTTTTATCTAGGCAGGTATTCCTCCTCCACCACAGACACCAATAGGTGTCTGGCCACTCTATGGGCATTTGTTCCTTCATTCTCTGTTCCCACCAGACATAGCCTTATGGGAAAACACAGAAGAATGATGAAGTCACTGTAATAGGAGCTGACCTGCAGGAAACATCACTGAGTGCCAATAATCACACATTAAGTTCTCCATACTTACTTCATTATAGTTTTAAATTTTTCTTCTTCAAGTTTCAGATCTGGAGTGGACAGTCTTGAGATAATGTCTGGCATCACATTATAAAGAGTGTTGCCTTTCTGAGAAAGTTCCATGAAGAACATGGATGCCATTTCTGAAATGAAAAGAATTATAAATGCCCCCTTCTGACAAACACCTCAAGGTTTCATTGCCCTTCCTGGTCTCTACAGGCATGGTAATATTACACAATTCACTTCCACGCTGAGAGAAACCAGGAGGGAACTTCTGATATTGACAATGATACATGTGAATTCCCATTCAAAGTTCTCACCACTTGACATTCAATTCATTTTATTCCAGTTACTGTATTAACCCACATATATGACAATAATTTTCTTCTAATTCATCATCAGAAAAATGAGGGGTCACCTTGTAATCACAAAAACAGTTACATGCATTCTGCACAGGTAACTTCCTGAAAAATGAAGACTGTGATGGATAATCATACTCTCATAAATACACTAAATCATCTCAGTGCTCAAATCCAACACACACTACAGAACTACTAAATGGGGATCTCACAGCAGATGAAAGAATGGTGAACACACCCAACATAAAACTTAATTTGGTCTCCAGACCATGGTGGGAGCCTGGCATTATTGCCATTCATGAAGTTTAAGCTAGTGCTCAATGTGCCTTAACATTCTGATTTCAAATTTGTCTTTACACATTAAACAATAATGTAGTTTGGTAATACTTAAAATATGAATGAAGTTTGCAGCACTGAAACCATGGATGCCAATATCAAGATAATGGAGCTTCCGGAAGTACCAAAGAGAATATAAAACTTTGAAAACTGTGAGTTAAAGCACAGCAAATCAAGGGTTGATGAGGAATGCTAGAAGTGATTAGAACACAGGAAGCAAATTAAATGGCACAGGATGCAGAATTCAAGCAAACAGATTGAGAATTCTGAAGATTGTAAGATTTGAAATTAGTAGGCATTTGAAGAACAAGAAAAGGGAATATATGAAAGACATAATTAATGACAGGCCTACATACAGGAAGAATAAAACTACTACAGAATTGAACAGAGGCATAAATGGATGTAAGGGCAGTTCATCAGTCACTACTACAACTGAGTTGGACACAGGATGTCAATGGTAACTTGCTTGCAGATTCTCATAGTATTCTGATTTTACACATTTTTTCCAGCAGCAGCAGCAGCTTCTGGTCAGAAGACGATTAGTATGGATGTTTAAACTGTGCTGCAATAGTAACGTGCAATCTTTTGCTTGGATGGCAGGGTCTATGCAAGTACAACAGAGATAGCAACATTCACACAAAAATAGTGAATGTTGGCCAACGATAAGGGAAGATGGAACATATCAACAGTGGGGTGTTATAGGAAATCAGTGAATCCTGGCCAAATAGGGAAGATGTAACACAACACACCATGCTGTCATACTTTCATCATATGATGTTACCTGCTATCTTCTGCTCTGCGTCGACAATGCACAGTGCCATTTCTGATATCTGACCCTTTACCTTCACCATATCATTCATAATTAGGTTTGTGAGTACCAACATGGTGACCTGACGAACTTCTGAAGATGAGTCTTGCAATCTGCAACAAAAAATGTACATAATGATAGCAAACATCCACAAAAAAATTTAATACATTTATGGTGAGTACACATGTAATCTGCATGTTATATTAATTTAAAGAATATTCACTGCAGTGTGAAGGTTGCAAAGTGTCTGGATAGTGCATGTAATGAGGTAGCAAGCCACAGAGATATGAATGTGTTCAAACTGCCTTAGGTTAGCTTCCTGCTCATTGCAAACACAGATGAAAATAAAGAATACCAATGCACCAACTGCAGGTAATGTGCACAGTAATTGCCCATAATTTACATGTCAGGAAATATACGGATGTGAGTTTTCCTACAAGGCATGACACATTACATGCTAGTAGTATTAAACGATTAGTTCTAAGTCAAGATGTTAGTCTGCCAATAGGATGGAATTGTATTCCTCAGTATTTTGATTTCATAACGTAAGAAAATTTGTCTTTACTAATTTTACAAGGAAAAGTGAGGGAGCATCTATTAAAAAGATTACACATATTATATGATGAAATGGAGTAAATGAGTTACAGAAATTATTTAAATATTCATACACTGAAAGGCAGTTCCTTTGAATTCTCCAAATACCTTGCCAATTCAAAACTTCGAGGTAACTGGTCTCCATAGCCTCATTCTATAAAAAATGAGGGGATATAAATGTGAAGATGCAACTAGCATTAACCTTTATTTTCCAAAAATGAATACTCTAAATCTCCTGCAACTACAAACTGATGGCCACATTTAAGTTAGGCAGTAATAATCTACTACCCAGGAATGGAGGATTTCACATTACGTGTTCCCACATGGCAGGGAGCCATATTTTAACTTTGGAGTAACTGAATTAGTATTGAAAACATGCAATGCTTGACCAGGTACACTGCACATAAGCAACACTGCAATGTGATGCATGGTGACAGCTGCAAAATGATTGTCCAATCAGAAGGCACTAGTCATTCTCACAGTTAAAAAAATGCCATCAAAATAACATCAAAACAGTTTCCTTGTTGAGTGACAGATGTAGTACCCACAAGGAAGAACATTCATGGATTGGAGACTCTTATTTTATGACATTCTGATTTAATCTTGAGTTCATAAAATCTGAAGTATGCCAGTTGGTTAAGGTACATCAAGCTTTCTATCACGGTCTGGTACTTGGCAACTCACACAGGAGATCAAAGATCTGAGGTAGAGGCCAGCAAAGCATACATCATGCTGACACTTTTGAACAACACCAAACATAACATAAGCACATGCCGAGATATTCTCAACTGCCATACATATGTGACGTTCAGTGATCTAAGGTAGAGGCCAGAAAAGCATACATCATGCTGATAATGGCGAACAATACCAAACACAACACAAGCACATGGTGTGACATTCTCACCTGCCATATATATGTGATGTCCAAGGTTCAATGATGTTTGGAAATCTGTATGACAAATCACCAAGAGCCACAATAAGGTTGGATCTTGTAAGAGGTTCTGTTGACTTTTCCAGCACTGTTACTAAAAGTTGGATATGATCCTCACAGAAACTTGATGATACCATCATCATTTTTGCCAGTGTAAGTGATGCCGCAGTTTGGAGCTTCACGTTTTTATACTTGTTAGGATTAGAACAGATTGTCACTACCAAAGGGCTGGAAAAAAACAGAATTAAATCTCATGTTTTTACAGCATGACAGGATTCACTATTTTCATATTGACAGGCAAGCCTCTGTATTTGTATTCAACATCAGTTCTACAAAAAAATATATATTAGAAATAGCCCAACATGTTCTGAGGCCTAGAGCTCACCACCAGAAGAATCCTCAATGAGCAAGCCAATGAGCTTTGTATTATAACCAGTATGCAATGCAATAATTACTTTCTTATATTAAAACTATCCACAAATGTAAAATTTCCAAAGTTTTTAAAAATTTACATACATAATTCTATCAAACCAATGTAACTACATATCACTTCATCACTCCATATTTAAGTACTGTGTTTTATTTAGCAACTCTTAAACGTTACATGGTTGTAAGAGTTTGAAATGCATATACTACTATCTCCATATACATTCCCTCTGAAAGCTGTCCATTAACCCTATTTACTGAATATATTTTAGTTACTACTGATAAGTTACTCCACTTAGAAAATTTCACACCATTCACAATATTCACACCAAATGTTCATGGGTGTTTTTACAAAATAGGTCATTTGGATGACCAAGAAATACTTTATGTGACAGGGTAATACTGATGGTGATTTTAGGAATGGTGTAGAAACATACCTAAGAGCAGCAAGAAGGCTTTTGCCCGTCACAATTTCGTTCTCACAAACATTACGTATATACTCTGCCTCCTGGTCATCAGCAACAGCTCCCACAACTCCCATCTCATCATCTCCATCAGACAGCTCCTAGATGATTATGGGAAACTACATTCAAGTTTTAAATGAAGCAAGTAATTTCAGTACACATTCTGATACTCCTGAACACAACAAAGTTTTGAGTACTGGCTCCTCAAACTGTGTGGCTGGAAAACTTCATAACAATAACTTGAAACAGAACCCATACTTACACAGACACATACACTGAAATATGTGGTTACAATGACATTTGCACTGAGCACCCACTTGTGGATAACAGACTTGAATAAAGGACTAAGAAAAATGTGAAATAACATATTAGTACAGCTATGTGGATCTGTCCACAATCACATTTTGTGTTACGATTCATCTCACAGATGAGTGACACCTGCTGCAGTTAAGGGGCAAGTGCAAGTGTTTGAGGGTGCATGTAATGGTAGTCACACCATGATGACAGAAACCACCTCAAGACCCTACAACTCCCACTGTCACTAATTCCATCAGTAAGTGCTAAGATGTAAAGAAAATTTATATGGTGTTTGCATGATCTGAGAACCCAGTCTGTCACCAGTGACATGTTTTCACACAATAGTTAAGCATCTAAGTGGCTGTGTAGGTAGAAAATTGTCATGAGAATTCCAGCCAAAACTGTCACATGAAACTAATGTAATGAGATATAAATACATTGAGTCTTAGCTCATCTGTCAACAACAACACCTGGAAAGATTGTGGATTATGTCAGAGAAGACAACGATTTATGTCTTTGAATGCTTCTAGCAGCAGAAACATCCTACAGCTGCCTGAATGGCGCAAAACAGTGAGTTTGAGCCCACATACATGTAAGTCACAAAGTAAAAATCCGTAACAACTGTTCCATATCTCTGATGCCAAAGTTTCAAGTAATTACATTCACGTGTTAAGTATGGTGAAAGAAGGTAAAAAGTATGATAATCAACAGAAACTAATGTGAATTATAACTATCAACAATTTCATTAGTGGGCAGTTTAAAGTTAATATAATGACTTTCTTCTGATGAAGAGCTCCAAATGAACCGTAAGACTTGACCTCGAATTTACAAAACTATATAACTGACGGCACAAGTGCTAATATAACATAATTCACCTTGGATCATGACAGTTACTGATGTCATGGGCAATTATTCAAGCCTGTCCTAACTCATTACTTTCAGAGACTCCACCCAAACTAAATCATGACACTGAGATTAGAAACATTAGCCCTGAAAAACACCCATGTAAATCCTGATTCCCTGATGACTAGGGCAATAGAATATAAAAGCACACACACTCTCACATCAGGTGGAATTCAATGCAAAAATACTGACTGAGAAGGGCAGTAGTAACTGTACACAGAGCAAATTAACAGTCATACTTTGGCTGGAAACATAAGAACTAAGCAGTAAATAAGGGAAAACCACGCACCAAACTCTACTAAGTGGAGAATAAGATACATAAATGTGAAATTCTATTAAATGTTTCATTACCAACTGTATAAAGTGTTGTTTAATTCTTTTTATAAATTCTTAATCATAATATTCTTAATGTTTAAGCTCCATGATGAAATACGAATACAAGCAGGACATCAGCTATGTATGGACTTCACAAAAGCCTATGATTCAGACGGGAGAGACGTTCTGTGTAATATTCCCATCAAGTTTGGTATGCCCGTGGAAAGTCACATCAAGTGCAATTATGTAGTCTTGTAGTCACTTCCACTGCAAAGCAACTGTTCCTTAATCTTCAACACAGCCAAACCTTCAAGTCCGAAGCAGCCAAAAACATTAAACATTAAAAATGTGCAGAATAGTGACAATTTTCAACAGTGAAGAAACAAGCCCTTGTTTTGTATTTGAGACATCAGGGATTCACACTCCCACAACCATCTGTTTTGCAGCAAGTCCATTTACTAGAGATGGACCATATCCTAGAACCAGCATACAATACCTATAATGTCCCAAATACATAGAAGTGCTAGTTACTCAGCTGTAATATTTGGAGTAGTTTGTTATCAGATATGGAGCAACCACAATATGCAACTACTTTTACTATCACGCCACTCAATCTTGGCAGTGAGTGCATTAATTACCTGCTTGTTCCTAGGAGTTTCAGATGCACTCATAGAAATGTGAGATATGTTTTGTAACGAATTCCTACTACTACAGTGCTGTTTCTTTTTCTTCCTGTTTTTGGTATTGAGAGCTTCATCTCTTTCTTCACGAAGCATATTACGACGTTTAAGCTCACAGAACACGGCCACATCCAGATACAACATTTGACGAAGTGCTATGTGACCAATCATCACCACAAAACGTGTCATAACTTCAAAAGGACACTCAACAGAAACCTGTATGTCAGACTGGGAAGGAATGTCTTCATGATGTTTCTCCAACAAACCTGCAACGCAATATGAAAGCTCTCCATATAGAAGTACAAACAAAATCAAAATGTGCAAGTGAACTTACTTCATGTAAGAAGAGTAAAAAAAAAATTGTTCCAATTCTGAGTAATCTATAATGAAAGATTTTAACTAGAGTCTATGACAGTGTGAAAAATTGTCACAATGTCAAATGCTTGTTGCAGTCAAATCTGCATTCGGCAAAGTAAATATTGCACCCAGAATCAAGGAGGGCATTTTTTAGCCTATCTAATAACTACTGAGAACATGGAATTCAGTAACACAATTATGAGCTACTGCTCAGAACTGAAATTGCATGTGGATCATGCTGGTGAATTAGAAATCAGCACAGCAATAAACAAGGCAGGCAACGTATGTGTAACGTTACAGTGAGGCACATTCACATAACCACTGTTGCCATGGAAAAGCCTTAAGTATTAAATATTATGAGTGTGTGTCTGTATTCTTGAATTAGTTATGCAGCATGCAAATCACATCTTTCCTATGCTGTACTGTATTATCATCTGGGGCCTGTCTGGCTCTATCATATTCTTCCACATTACCTCACAAAGGGCACAATTTTCAGAAAAAAAAAATTACTGAACATAAAATGTGGGTTTTGATTTCCTCTGTGACTTCTGTCTGAAACATTTCTCATTCTAAGAAGGACTCAATGGGACATTACCATACATTTACATAGGCCTAGGTGTTCATGTAAAGTACCTGTTATTCTTGTCAGATTTTAATCAAACTTTAATTTTCTCAACAGATTTTTTAAAAATCCTCGAATACTAGACTTCATGAAAATCCATTCAGTGGGAGCCCAGTTGTTCCATGCGGACAGATGGACAGAAATGACAACTAATAATCGCTTTTCACAATTTTGCTAACACACCTAAAAATTACCATACACATTTCATAACTGCGAGAATTCTTGTGTTTTACAAAGCAAATGAACCTAACATGGTGTCACATCTGCATACCACTGAACCAAAACCCACCCTGCCCAGCGGCTCTGAATTTTACCTTTCTGTTACTTTTACGAGACTTTGGTGACACAGTATTTCACAGATATCATCTTCCTTACATAAGCATGAAACACATAATTTCTTAATTTCAGAACAAAAAATGAGGATGTGTGAAAGTGATATATAACAAAAAACTGCACATGTACATAGCTTTTACTGTAAAATTCTGTATTAATCTCACCATCAAACACTTGACTATTTCCTGGAATTTCCGGTGGTTTTCCATGCTTTATCTGATTAAGAAGGTGTTTAATTAATTCCTCGCAAATGACATCAGGTTGCTCTGCCAGCTTAAATCAGTATCATAATAAACATTAATTTCAAGAAATTGTTCACAACTTTCGGTAGCATTATTATTGACCTTAGGAGCATACAAATATCAGTATGACAGCACACATTTATAGTCTTAATATTAATACAATATTAATACATATTATGACAGCACACATTTATAGTCTTAATATTAATACAATATTAATACATATATACACACTGGAGTCAAACTTGGCATCAGCACATTCTTGAGAACTGTACCAACTAATGCTATGAATCCAACAGAACTGCAGCAGAGCGTGTCATCACTTTTCAAGACAATCCAGTCACACCATCATGACCTGTTACATCAAATATGTTAGAAAGTACCAGAACAACTCCAAAGTTCCGGTCTGTCCTGCTGTGGTTTTCATATTTTCAGGCACTAATGGGGAAAATGATTCCAGTCAAACACTGAAATGCCCCAAACTAAGACAGTGATGGTAATGACAATTTCCTTCACTAAAAACAAGCATAATAGCAAAGCATCATTCCTACTGGGGACTGGACAGAAAAGGCAGAAGTGTTCTGAATGTTTCATGCTATTTAGGTCTACCTCCTCTGGTATTAGCTACCCAACTAGTAACTACAACTGATTCATGTTTAGTATGAAAATTTTAGTGTGAAACTGAATAATTAAAGATGCATGTTTGAAATACATATATACGTCTTAATGATGTGACCAGTAATTTGCGCAACTCCAGATAATTGCACACATAAAGATCAGCCCATTTTTAGCACAGACTTTTGTTCATACTGTGATTTGCCCAGAGACACTTCAATAGGACTAGTTCTGGGATTCTCCTACAACACACATAACAAAACAAATACAGTCAATCTAAACATAAGTAAATATGAGGTGATTACTCAGGCAAGGTAAAACAGATGCACAAAAAATTCGACACTGAGAAAGTTTGTACAGAATTCACTAACATTAGCTGTGAAAACAACATAATTCATGCTGTACTACATTACTTCCTAATATTTTTTTTCAGCAGCAGAATTTTCCAAGACAAAATGCCTGTTATATGTCCACCCATAACATTGGAAAGTTGATACACTTACCTGTAATATAAATTAAATTCACCTTGCAACAACTTTTACACAATGATACACTCAATATTTTGTACTCTTTGCCTAAAATTCTTAATGTAATTAACCCTGTCCATGCTATAAAGGCCTCTTGATTAAAAGCACAGGTTATCCTGGTCCACATTTACTTATTGTTCCAGGACATCAGGTAACGAAAAATGTCCTGTCTTCTCCCAGAACTAGCCTGGCTTTACAACAACACAAACTGTAAATTATCAAAAAACATACGAAGAGCAGAAGGTCCTTTAAAAAAAACCCGCACTGAAAGATTTGAACCAAAAGACATCAGATGCAAGATACGAGCTTCTCACAGCACTGCAATCTTCTGGGACGTGGTTGTCACCCAAAGATGGAGCATCACATCCCAGAATGCCTTAATCTTAACAGCTAATATGCACGCAACATGTAGTATGCATGTGAAAAACAGAAATGTATACAGAATTATGGTTTGAAAACATGAAGGGAACAGACTATTTAGAAGCTATCTAGTTGGAGTGGAATATAATACTTTAACCTTTACCCAACCAGGGTAGGTACTTAAATTTTACTGCAAGATTTATGAAATACATATTACTTTAACATAAAAAATAAAATCATGAAATAAACAGCATTCTGTAGAAAATGAAACAGAGATTATGCAGCATGTCTTAAAAATGCTGTAAATTTCCTTGTTGCCTATACATATAAAATGACTTTCTAGGGGTGTTTTCCTACATGCATTCACATACACAAACACAGGTCTTTAAAAGGTTAATTGGCCTTAAGGAAATGGGATGTAAAAATTTAGAATGGTTTCAAGAGGCTTTGAGAGAAGACAATAGTGGGACTCGCTCAGGAAAATGATGAGGAGCCTTAAGATTCAATTATACCACAGAATTTCTTGATCACTGTAACAACAGCAAGTGAAAACACGTCAAATGATTTGACTATTAAATCTTACACTACTATACAGAGTCATACTTATAAGCATTACCTGATATATAACATCAATGGCTTCAGAAGACATTGGTATATAGTAATTATCATCCAAGTTCCAAAATCCAGATGTTAAGATTTTAATAATATTAGTGAAGATATCATGGTCTCTTGGAAATCTACAAATTAAAACGAACTCCCATTATCATCAAAAAAACTTCGCATCTCATCAAACATGTGGGAGGACCAACAGTTCCTGAAGTTCATCACCCTCAGCACAGCTTTGCAAGAACAGTGTTATCCTTACCATACGTGTAGAAATGTAACATATAAAAAGATGATCGAGGTGTATGACATGAAGACTGGCATAATAAATACTGTATTTACCTGAATGCAAGGTGATGCCAATCTAAGATGACCCAACCAAATAAAACATATCTAACACACAATTCGGCAAGGTTCGGACCAAATGTATAATGGTGATAGAAGTGGACTGCATTTAGTTCAGTCTCTGGATTGTGGGATTCATCACCACAACAACACAACCACCGCTGTACCCTGCTACACAGTGCCTGACCAAGCAAAGAATAGGCAGTAACAAACACAACAAAGAAATAAGAAAGAGAGTCTTTCTCCTTTGCAGGCGTCACTGCAACAAACACACACAACAATGTCTTGCCAACAACGAAAATGAAAGCTTAAATAGTATCCAGAAGTAAGCCACCTGTTATTATCCATTAAAATGAAGTAAACTGAACCTAGTTGTAGTCAAAATAGTTCTTTAAGTTTTGCTTATAATTTGTGTCGTGAGACCTTCCATTACTGACCAGGCATGTATTATGACAGTCTTATGAATACATATTCTCATTAATTCAAAGCACTCTTCAAAAGTGCCTGTTCATCCCCTGGTACTGAAACTGCCAATTATGTCAATATTATGAATATTATACATTCTCACTGACAAAGAAAACAGCCACTAAATGTTTCCATTTTGTACATGTTCTTCTTACAATAATTGCAGTCAAATAATGGGACTGCTTACTTATTATGAAAATGTGACAGTAATTCCACTGACCAAGAAAATAGTCACCCAGTCTCATATAACACATACAACACTTCTTTACATTCCTTTTAACCTAGTAAGTGATACAAAGCAAACTTCAAGAAAAAAGTATTCTTACGTCTCATTAAATTCAGAATCTAAAAATGATATTTTGTGACATCACATGTCTTTTCTATTACCTACCTCCAAGCCATTACATGAACACATTCGAGATTTGCAATTGGACAGCACAGTGATTTAAAAAGATCATTTTTAATATTATTCAACCTTACATGGCTGCCCTGAACACAGACCACTTCATGCGTTATAAAAATTGCATGATATTCACTAACAAAGGGCAGATATGATATAAGAAGGAAAACACATACATACATATGTATGTACATACATACTGGAAAGACAGAAAAACTGTACATAATATGGATTTGATGCAACAGTCCAGGTACCAAATAATGGCCTATGATTAAAAAAATTAGCTTCTGTACCAGAGCTACCTTCAAACGTGGTAAATATGTGTAATGAAAGGAAAAACGCACAGTCAGGCCAGAAGTTCAGGGCAATCAGCATTTCTCATTGTGACCTTGTAGCCAGCAAGAAACCAGCCAATGAAGCAGAGCAGTAAACTGCACGTTACGTTGCCTGCCATATAATGAAGGAATATAAGCGTAGAAGCAAAGCTCCATACACTTCGTACCAGATGGGAATCAGACATTAGCTTCATGCCCTGGCTGCCTAACCCCCCAACACAGTCCTCAGTAGGCCTACCCACTGCTTACCAACAAGCAAAAGAAAGTTTCTCCACTGCTCAAAATTTAACTGTTACCAACCAGAACATAGGTCAGTATACCAACTATGCTGTCCCAGCTGGTAAGACAGACAGGTGGGCTACCCTGTTTTTGTAATATGCACAGGTAACAGTGACAAACAACAAAATTACTTACCTAAGTGGAGGAACTGGTGAGTTTGGTGGTAGTTTCTGTGCCACTAGTTTCAACAGAACTTGACAAGTTTCTTTAGCCAGTCTGTAATTCCTCATCCCTCTTTCTCCAAACCCAATGCTAACTAACACGGGAATATTACTCAGTACAGCGTGCACCTCAGCTCTGAAACAAAGTATGTCCATGTACTTATCTTACTGATGTACTAAAACCCACCAATTTCATGACTATAAAAGGCACAGTCACATATAGGTAGCTACTGGACTGTACCATGAGCTCATTCAATTCAGCACATACCTTTACACTATTTTTCCAAAATCCACTTTAGTATTATCCTCTCACCTAACTAACTTCATGTGGCAGAGTCCTTGGGAAGTAACAGAAGCAAATGCTATACCTCAGTCTCCTATACACCAGAGCACTCCACTTTCAGATATCCCAAACATCTCATCCTTGATTTCCCACAATTACAGCAATATTGGGTAACCATGCTTTGGTATCCTGTCACCATGGCATGGCATTTCCTTGAGTTTCAGCTAAATGACATTTGTGTATATATTAAAAAATCAGTCAACAGATAAACAATATCGGGTGGTCCTCCAGGTGCGGGGAGTACAATAACAACTGTCCCCCATAACAAGACAGAATGTTACAAACTATTATATAAGGCCTTGTTCCAAGAAAAGCTTCATAAACTGTACTGCCCACCAAACACAGAATGATTACACGAAGAAGAATGACATGGATGAGACATTTTAGCATGTGTGGAAGACAAAAGAAATGTGTTCAACATTCTACTTGGAACACATGAAAAGAACAGACTGCATTGGAGACTTACGACACAGATGTTAGGACAATACACAATGCATCTTAAACAGGATGTGAAGATGAGGTCTGGATTCATTTGGACAACATCAGCGATATGAAGCCCAGCACTATTATGCATAAACCACTTGGTGTCAAGTAACAATCCAGTAACAACATTAAGGTACAAATTTGTTGCCCAACATGGCCAAGTACTGATTAAACTTCACTGAGTTGTGAAAAAAGAATGACAGAGTTCGTCTCAAGCTTTATATGGCCAAAAATGTAGTAGTAATTAGTTATCATAATTTTTCCTCTCATGAAACTGACGTGGGTGTTTGTCCATTAGACTCAAGAATTTGCTTGTTTACAGTTCCATTCACATAAAAGTGAACTTTGTCAGAACAGCATGCACTGTGCAGTAACAGCCTGCTTATCTTACCAAAGCAGCACAATGCAGCCACTGTACTTTGTCACATCTGCCACGCATCTGCATCAAAGTAATCTTGTATAGAATATACATTCACATCTGGGTGTAATATGTTAACACTTCATATTCATAAAGTTGCAATTGGCTGAAACCTACAGCACTGCAATACACATTTCCCTACAAGTAAGTTACCACATTTTACATCCATACAAAACAATTACATACAAACAGTTTTCAAGAAATTCACATCAGCATGAGTCTCACTAAATAACACAGAGAACTCAGGAATAAAATTTCTTGCCTGATGGAACCGCAACTATAAAAATACATTAAAGTTTCATCACTACAGCTAAGTACATATACATATTTTCTCCCAGTGACCAATTAAAATAATTTCCAAACTGTGCAATTCACCAATCCTTCCACACATTCAATTGAAAATGCTTACCTTGCCACCATTCCTAACAGTACTAGGGCTGCTAGACTATCATCCTCTGATGTATCTGGAATGTTCAGTGAAAACCTCTCCCACATTACCTGTACAAAAATTGTTTTCACTATTACATATGTCTCACAGTTTCTGGGGGTGGTTGCCAAGCAAAATAAACATCATCACATAAACTACCCTACAATTCTATCATCACTGTAAACATTATAAAATACAAATGAAATGAATGTACCTGTATGCAGGCTTTATCTATGGAACCATTCTTAACCCAGTCCTTGATGAGTTCTTCTAAAGCAGCATGTTGCCCCAAATTCACAATTTTTAGCAGCCCACTCAAATTTTTCACCACTTGCACAGCATGAGCTCTGAGGAAGAAGAAAAAAAAAAACAGTAAACTTCAAGAGTCAAGTTTGAACCTCACACAAGAAAAATGACAAGCCCGGCAACAACATGACCATAAGATTATGTCATACCATAGTTCACAAATGAAGACACTGGCTTCTTATCGCAGATGCCCAGTTTGATCTCATGTGAAGTTTGCGGCATAAAAATTACCATTCCGAGCACTGATCTTTCTATATCCATCCATCACTGTCCCCATGGCATACAACAGGCCTGATCAACTAGCACAAGATCACAATCTCAGTCCTTGATTGGGGTTTTCATCTTACTTGGCACTTAACTTGACTGAGACTAAATATGATAACCTAACACAAACCTTCTGTCAGGGCCAAGGCTCAAACCAAATACCTCAAGGATACATGTCAGACATGTCACGACACTAATTAGCCTACTCAGTTTGGACATGGTTATGGTAAGTTTTCACTGGGCATTAGCAATCAGATTTTGGCCACCCAATTCACAGTCACCTTCTGATTAAGCTACCATAACTAGAACTGAGGAATACTGAAAGGCAGTCTAGAATAATACCCTCTTCTCTGCTATGACCAAGTATACTCTTTATGTGATTGAACTGGCTTGATTTAAACAGTGTAGGCCTAGTGTGTGGCTTATACTTATCTACACTTTGACAAACTTAACCATAAGCTTTAAACACTTTTGTACAAATAGTTTACACTACGCTGGTTCACAGTTTGGCCACAGTATATTTGTATCTAGCATCTGTTACTTGCATCAAATATCACGAAACAACATATCCCTTCTAAATGAAGATACTTTAGGATCATTTGAGGAAAGATCCACAGCTCAATATAGCCAAACAGAATCAACTTATGCACAATAATATTGTGCATAAGTTGATTCTGTTTTGATATATTGATGATACGCACAGAAAGGCATAACGTAAAATCCACAGCTCAGTTTTAGTGACAATGAATCAGAATACACGCCAGTAGTTCTCCAGGTAGTATAAAAAAAAGAGCAAAATGAAAACACTGCTAGCACCATTCACTTAGAACTGGGGCAGTCACCACGACACTTACAAGTCTAGAAAGCTGTGCACATACCTAGGTGTAGTACTTTCGGTGACAAGATATAACTTTTTGTATGCAACAGCCACTGCATCTTTAACAGCCTGATCACGTGACCACACCAGCACCAACATTTCTTGAACTCCAATTATAGCATCAGCCATACCAAATTGGAATGCAGATGTGAAGAAGTCTACTGCCTCTACAATATCGGTGACTTGACGAGAATGAAGCAACTGACAGATAACCGGGACAGCACTCGACATAAGTTCCACAAATGTTACGGAATCCTAGGAATCAAATCACAATCTTATAAATGAATAGGGCTCCCTCATCACATACATCATAGAGTAATAGTTGGTACCAGATGAATTACTGCATATGACACATCTAAGAACAGACCACCAAGCTTGCTGACAGAACACTGCAGCCAGTAGTTAGCACTTCCATTTCATATTTGTAAGATGCCAAGTTTGAATCTAAGCCTGACCTGATATTCTGACAGACGTTTCTCATGGTCTTCCTTAGCGCTGTAAATAAACATGAGTATGCCTTAAAACAGACCATAATCATCCCTTCTGTCAACGTTTTTTCAATTCACCATCACCCTTCTACAAAATACTACACAATCAACCTTGAGAAAAAAAGTGTAGCAGAAGTTGTAGATCTCTTCTGGGTAAGTCCCACAGCTGGTTTAAACATTTATGCAGAGTTTTACAAAACCCCATTTGATGGTAACAACTGCTAGTACCTGGCACCTCCTTTCAAATGTATACACCAATGCCTTGTTTTAAACCCCAGTTGCATTTCTGAAAAAGTGGGCATAAAGCAAAAAGGCACAAATCAAAAATAATATTCCCATAAGAAATAATAGAACAGGTATTGGTTTGGGGGCAATCATAACAATGACCACCTGTTTATATGCAGTATATGTACATGCATTTATTATACTATCACTGTGTTACTGATACTAATATAGAAATAAACCATTAATTTTTAGCCTATGTAAACTGAAAAGGAACTGTAAACAACTTGCACACACTTGTCACGGATTGTGCATGTTCCATATTTTCGCTGTCAAGAATTACTAAATTCACCCTCACAACCTTCATAACTCAGTCACTTTTTTATCATCGTTAAGATTCTTGCTGTACTTAGATTGTCGTCATCATCTCAGTTTTTTGTTCCAGCCTAGTTCGGAGATATTAGGCTTGTCATAAATGGTAGATTTTTCATATTGTCACTGTCCCAAATGTCCTGACATGGATTATCAAATTCACTCTTACAGCCTTTACTACACAGTCACTTTATTACCCACAGATCATACATAGTACTACCACTAACATCATTGCAGCATTCATTCAT
The DNA here is from genome assembly GCA_013340265.1 of Coptotermes formosanus. NCBI lineage: Eukaryota > Metazoa > Arthropoda > Insecta > Blattodea > Rhinotermitidae > Coptotermes > Coptotermes formosanus. The sequence goes on along the minus strand of BLKM01000436.1, from coordinate 830,515 downwards.
CCATCTAGAAGTCAGTTTTTTTGGTTCCTCAATTGGACGTGTCATTGCGGCATTTGTTGGGGGGAGAAAAAAACCACAAATGCAAATAAACCAGCCAAAGGATATCAAACCCAAAATGAGCACAAATTTAGAAGTGGTGTAAACTGGCTGGGGTGTTAAAGCAAAAATGTGTAAAACAAGGCCTAGGTGTATACTCTACGTCCTCCTTTGCCACATTCTTGGCCACTCCCCCCCCCCCCCACCAACCAAACAAAGTTGGCATGACTTATTGAGGGACCCTCATATACCGACATGTTAATAATAATTAAATTTGAAAACTATTGCTTATATTGTACAGACCGCAACAGGCAGGCTACTAGGCCTCGAACTCAATGCTGTTTAACAAGTTCCAGAAACAGAAAAGATTGGAAACTACTGCCTTAATGAACACTAGAATTTGGGTAATCCATATAAAACTTCTCAATTTCTAAAATTTCATGTAAGATGAATGTTAATTCAGAACTTGGTACCAGAAATGTGGACAGTAGCCAGCTTGCTACATGAACAGTCATGTTAACATTGCTGTGTAAAATCCAGGTCACAGTAGATTACGATGTAAACAACTGAAGTGATCCCACACTACAGTGATAACACTGACAACTGAAAACAGCACTCACTTGTAGATACTGCACAACTGCTTGCTGTGCTTCCACAGCACTGTCCACCACAGACTGACACTCTATTGCAGACTCCTGAGAGGCTGCACCAGACCCTGCCTCGCTCTGGCTGCTCTGCTGGGAACTTTCTTCAGAAGAGTTGCATTCCACAAATATCTTATGGAGCAGATTCAGAAAGTAAGCCACCTGGCTCTCCATATCCATATCACACCTAAATGACAACATGTATGTTTCACCTGCAAGTAATCTTACATGTCCTGCAGCTGAAGTTTCATTACCAGCACAACGCTGCTAATTTGGCAGATACTTCAACAAAAACATGCAAACTCACAGGACTGTAAAGAGCTAGAGAAATAGATGTGAACCCAAAGTCCACCTACATAACATGTTAGGAACAAAAAAGGTTTGTACCTACTGATTATGCCATTAGATGTTTTGGTGGACGACCCCCAGGCGTGTCGGCTGCCACGGGGCAAATTACTAACCAGAAATATCTCACATCAAAGATATACAAACATAAACTGATTTAAGAAGCAACAATATTCAAAGTACATTTAAAACAAAAGCATAACAGAACAGTGTTCATACCCAATTCAATTACACATCACAGGGCCTAATAACAACATAAATGAACTAGTCCAATCAGCCCGCAACAACTTCAGCAGTTTTCAATCATTAGTTATTTAAAACACAGGCAAACAAACCTAAATAACATAAACTCCACACATGCTAGGGGTAGGGCAGTCTCCCCCATGCCTGGCTCTCATCAGTCAATTTGCAGCCCAAAAACACCCAGCTAGGTACCAGTGCAAATGACAAAATGTATAAATTTTTACCTAAGCTCCTGGGCACCAGGAAATTGCTTTTCTGCATTGCGTAGAAGATAGTAGGCTTCCAAGTACTGCTTTTGATCGAGCTTCACACGGATCTCTTCCAAGGACTGAGCAAGAGAGTTCTGTGTCAATACCTGGGTCAGTGGCTCATCCTCACTTGAACCTAGAAATGGAAGAAAGTCCACACAAGAAGTTTAAAACACTAAGAATAACAATGTACTGTGGAATGTCACTCCATTAACCTATAATGCCTGTGGGGTTCCCTAAGGAACCATCACACGTAATTTTCAGTAAAACAAGAGGGGCCTACAGCATACAAATGTTTGGCACCCCTTAAAAACGCACGTTTTGTCTAGGAGCTCCTGTAATGCAACATCCTATTTTGGCAGAGTGCTGACAGCGTGCCAACCTCTTATCACTATTACACAGCTGTTCATCAGTCCATGAATCACTTTTAACACTCAACCTACCTAGTTTAACCAACATATTACGAAATCACACTACATTTTTCTTGTTCTTGACATACAACTGACAGGCTTCACATTTCATTACTTGCTATGTACTGGAGACACACCTCAGTCAAATCATGGCCACAACACCACTGATCCTAGACAGTTTTCATGGCTTTTCTTAATCCCTCCATGCAAATAGTAGGGCAGTATCTCCAATTAGGTCATGACTGCTTCTTCCCACATACAATCCTATTTATTATTCTTGCTCATTGAACACTTCATTGATACTGATAGCATTGCCAACTGAATGATAAATAAATAAAAATGACATATGACTGTGACCCTTCACATTCTGTCATCCATTATGCACAAACCAAGTGATGTGGCGCATGCAGTAACACTTCTGACTTGTATCTGGGTGGTGTCCACTTTGAACCTCAGCTGGTGCATAGACTATTTAACTGCAGTTTTTCACAGCCATTCTCTATCACTCCAGACAAATTCTAGGAGACACCACAAATCAGTCCATGATGACTTCTTTCACATACTACCCAATACATTCTTCACTAACTACCTTATCATTCAACACTATAGTCAGAGCTAATAACAGCATCACTAAATAAACTGTAAATAAATACACAAATACAAATAACCACATGTACTTGTGATGCTTTGTATTCTCTTATTCACACAATAAAAACCTAAGAAAGTTGCTTTAAGTGGTAATGATTTGTGGATCAAATTTTGGCCAGGCCACTGACTATCACAAGTAAGCTTTTTCGTGGACAACCAGTCCCCACAAGCAAACAGAGCAGAATTTGTCTTTTTTGTTATTGCAAATCGCAGCTTCATTGTCAGTTTCACATTATTCACTCTGTTGTCCGTCTTATGGCAGGTCCATAGCCCCTCCCAAAGTAAGTGCCCCACGAAGTGTGATCTAGTGCTTCCTTTTTCAATTTCCAGTATCCTCACCTTTCATTAAGGTCATTCAGTAGCCATTTATGTCTTCTCCCTCATCTTCCTGTCATTTCTACCCTTCCTTTTATCTCTCCTTCAATGACATGTCTTAGAAGGCAGGTCCTATGCAAGATGTGACCAATCCAGTTAGCCTTCCTTCTTGTTATTGTTTGTAGGATATTCCTCCCTTCCTTGACTCTTTGTAATACAATAAAACTTGCTCAAGACATCCCCAGTTAAGACGTTTTCCCACCTAAGATGTCAGGATAAAAAGGTAACAAAATTCTCCCATTTGATTAACATTACACGTTGCACATTTAATATGTCCCCGCATAAGAAAATTTCCTGCCTAAGACATAACAAAAGTTGGCAGTGATTACTTTTTTTTACCCATTTAATACATTTTCTGTATCAAAACCTTAAACAATTTCCCCAATTTTCCATTCATTCTGCTTCCAAAGCATTCAAATGGCGTGATCAGTTCATATAGGTTAATCTCCAAGGTCACATCCACAAGTTTCACACAGCAGAATGATGCAACCTTGTGGGATGGGGGTGTTGTATTTCTCTCATGATGCAGAGACTGCAATCAGTCAGTCCCCACTACTTGGCCTCTGCTGCTCTTCCATCACGACAACCGAAAGATTGTATTGGGATGCCGGAAGCCTATCCTAGTTGTTCTGTGACCCACACGAGCCTGCATTTGGCAATGCTGTCATATGGAAGCTGACTTTCTGCTTCAACTGGCTGGGAACTAGGAGGCAACTCTGGCAGCCAATTACATTTCAAGAAGTTCATGGGCACTAGCCAACGCCAATCGGAGTTCCACCTTGCTGGCATGTAGTTTTACAATGATGCGCATAAGCCATGTGGAAACCACCCCGCTGGGGGGAAAGCAGTTTCACCCCAGATGCATGGATGCTCACATGCAACAACTTGTTTAAATATAATTTATCAGTGGTAATATAAATGCAGCACGGTGTAGCATGACTGTGAAAAATTTGTGGTTATTGTGTGCAGATAAGTTACATCAGCAATTGCAGAAAATAAATTCAGACACTGCAGAGTTAGTGAAAGTGACTGGAACTACCGACCACCCCTTATGGTCTACCTAATAGCAAACCTATGGAATCTGAAGATGTATACTGCAACTGTTTTTGAAAAAACGACAAGACAACCCACACTTGACAAATACTTCACGGAAAAGTAAATATCTGCAACAAAATGTGAACTTGTGAACGAAAAGTCAGTGACAGTATAGTTGAAGGTGTAAATAAAACTGTGACCGAAAGGTCACATACAAAATGGTTGGATGGTAAGATATAGGTGAAAATGTGTTAAGATAGCTGCAAATTATATCAATTCGGCACACAAATGTAATAAATTCACAAAAAATAAAAAAAGTAACTTTTCGGTTCTACCCTTTTAACACATTGCGTACAGGCCACAACGAAAGTCGTAATTTAAATCCCATGCACCACGTACGGGCCACGACGAAAGTCGTTTTCGAAGAGCGGGTCCTTTATTGAAGTATAGCATGTGTAACTACATTCTTATCCTCCCAAGTTCACTTTCAAGTTACATCAGGAGCTTTATGGCACCCATAAAATTAACACACCGTGAATTCCTTCTGTCCCTTTGAGCCAGGAAACATAAATCATCCCAAAAGTGGTCCTCTCCATGTGTCAAAAATTTGAGTGCATTTTTGTATATTGTTCATACTGTGTATGCACTTATTCACCCCCAAGTTTGTCAACAACGAACTCGTACAACCAATTCAGTAACAACAGACATTCAAGTCTTTATTTACCCCGACACCTTTTGAAATACTTTAAAAGAGTTTAAGACTTGTAAAATTTTTTGAAGCTGTTTTTGTGCTTTTTAAAGGAAGCATCCCCTGAGGATTATGCTGTGATGTGTTGAAACATGTCCGGGCAAATAAGGACTTTAATGTCAATTGTTACTGAATTGAGTGTACGAGTTGGTTGTTGACACACGCCAGGTTTTCTGTACGTGTTCTGTTATAGTTTTGGCTAGTAACACCTGTGTGTTCAAGGAGGAAGTGTTTGACAGTTGGGGAAACCATAGCAGAACTTTATTCTGATCCAGTCAGATATATCCGATTCTGAATCCAGTGATACTGGAACGGTGGACAGTAATTCACCAACAAAAAGTGTGTGGAAAAGTTCGCAGTCTCGTTTAAGTGACAGTAGTTGACAGTGAACATTCAAATACAGACAGTAGTGACAGTGAAACACGTGAACAATGTGACACTGAAACTGTTGACGGATGGAGTAAACATGTCAACATTCCTAAAGTTGAAGGATTTTTAGGGAACCCAGGTGTCAGTGTAAATATAGAAAACCCTACAGACATAGCCCAAGTTGTTAGCACTGTGATTGGAGAAGACCTCGTTGAACTCTTTGCTGAGCAGTCAAATTTGTATCAGAGGCAGAATGTGGAAAAATGGAAAACGTCCCCCAAATCCCGGAAATGGACTGACATTACCAAATCAGAGATGAAAAAATTCTTAGGCCTACTACTTCTGATGGGTCAAGTTAGGAAAGATAATTTGAAAGACTACTGGTCTACAGATCCCACAATAGCTACTCCACTATTTTCACAAACAATGAGCAGAAATCATTTCGAGGCAATATGGCAAGCTTGGCATTTCAATGATAACAGCCAAATAAAAACTGATTCATCCAGACTCTTCCAGATTGAAACCGTCTATGAATATCTCCTTCAGAAGCTCAGATCCGTGTACAGTCCAGAACAAGAACTATTGCTGGATGAAGGGATGATCCCATGGACGGGGCGCCTAAGATTTCAAACTTACAACCCTGGCAAAATTACAAAATATGGTATATTAGTTAGAATGCTCTGTGAAGCTAAAACAGGGTATATTTCTAATATGGAACTATATACAGCGCAAGGCAAGAAATTGAATGACACGGTAATGTCAGTACTAGAAAACAATTTAGGTGTTCACCATCATGTTTACCAGGACAATTTTTATAATAGTGTGAATCTGGTGGGAAACCTATTGAAACACAAAATCAGAGTATGTGGCACAATGAGACCTAACAGAGGCATTCCGAAAGATCTGGCGAAAGAGGCAAAGGAACCGAAGAGAGGACAGTCATCTTTTCGAAGAAAAGGTGATATATTGGTGCAAGTTTGGAAAGACAAGAGGGTAGTCAGAATGATAAGTACCATACATGATTCGAAACATGTCAATACAGGAAAGATATATAGAAAAACCAGTGAAGAAATAAATAAACCAAACTGTATAATGCAATTCAACAAGTACATGAAAAGTGTAGATGGTGCGGATCAATATTTGAGCTACTATTCAATTGTCAGAAAAACGGTGAAATGGTCAAAAAAAGTGGTATTGTTTCTACTAAACTGTGCTTTATTTAATTCGTTCTTGATTTACAAAACATTGAACAAGGGACTAAAGGAACAAAAATACAAGAAATTTCTTCATGAGGTCGCTAGAATCTGGATCACGGAACGAGGGGACATGGCAGATTCCAACAGTGACAACGACAATGCTGTGCCATCAGAGAAGAACCCTACACCAAGGGGGTCAGCAGAGGACCCAACGGGAAACTGTCGGGAAATTTTATTAAGCATAAGTTAGGAAAAATAGTTGGTGGGGGACCAAAAAAAAAAAAAGAAATATCCAGTGAGGTAATGTAGGGTTTGCTCTGCACACAAAAAGCGAGTGAAACAAGATATATTTGTGAGTACTGTGTTGTGCCACTATACAAAGGAAGCTGTTTCGAAAAATATCATACACTAAAATGTCAGTAGGCTATCTGTGTGATGATAACGCCAAGTGACGTCATGATGCATCAACTGCAGCACGGAAACGTAAGTAGAAATATCCCCTTCTTTAAAAGTTTATATGCCTGAAAATGTCCGGGAACTGGGTATTTAATTTAAAAGGCTGACCTGTCTGCAATGTGTTAAGACACTTCCCGTTTAAGTAGTCAGATGTTCTTGGAATTTTCAAAAACATCTTAGGAGAGTTTTACCGTACTTCTTCATTTCTCACACAACTGGTCCAACTGATCATCTCCCGCCTTCCCCAGCAACACATTTCAAAGTTTTCCAGATATTTCAGACCTACTTTCTGAAATGTCCAAGTTTCAATACCATACAAAGCTATGCTCCAACTGTAGCACTTTACTAGTTTCTTCCTTAAATTTAAGTCCAATTTGCTGGAAAAGATCATTCTTCTTGTTGCATGCTACTTTGCTATGGCCATCCTGGATTTAATTTAATGTGTATATTGTGCATCATTTGTTATCATGCTACCTAAACAGTTGAAATATTCCACATTCTCCATCCATTTTTCATCTATCATAATCCGTACTGGGGATGGTTTCCTTGAGATTCTCATTACCTTAGTTTTTACCAAATTTGTTTCCACACCATAGCACCTTCCTGTTTGCATTTAGTCTAACAATCACACCCCGTAGCACTGCTTCTTCCTTAGGCAGTAGCACAAGCTCATATGCATATTTCATATGCATATAACACATTAAGAAAGCATTGCTCTCCTTTTCCATTATAAATAATTTTTTATTACAAACAGAAAGAATTACACTTGCTTTGCCAGTCTGTCATTTTTATGGGTAAACGCTAAGTGTTATAACAGTGTTTCGTTATCAAAATACTATTGTAAACACGTCTTCAATGCAGCATTTTTGCATGTAAATACTGTTTAGCAGGACTGCAAGAAATGTGAGCAATGACTTTCAACTCTGAGGGATGTGTCCGCTGTTTCAAAATGAAGGGCCAAACAGATCAACAAGAAACCTCATTAAACCAATCAATTAGGCATGTCCATATAAAAAGGTGCACAGAGAATGCACATTTGTATAACTGAGAAAATTTGTCAGTGCATTAATATTTAATGTGTTAACCAACCCTTTAGTGCCAAACATCATATATTTGTAACATGACTTGATGCTCAAAACACTAAACATTATATAATTATGGCTACTCTTATGCAGCCCCTATTTAAATTCTAGTCTTTTGCAGATAACACCAGGCAATAAAGGGTTAAATCTCTCACATCAATAGTTCATTGCAGAGTTTTTACTTTGTGTAAAATACCCCACCCAAGTTATTACCTCTTTGTAAGATATCTTCGATAACCTGAACAATTTCTGGTTCATGTTTAAGCCATGCTTGTTGCCTTCCAAGCTCAGTGACATGCTTCCTTCTGTCTGCATCAGTGCCATTTTTTCCTTGAAGTTTCCGCAGGATTTGCATCTCTGTTTGTAACTGTAACTTGAGCTCCCCTAGACTCAGCTGGTAAAATATAACACAAAATATTTCAGTCAGTATAATCTGAAACATCAGAAGGCAGAATCAGTTACTTAAGTGGGACAAAATACAAGGAATAAGATCACTGCCATTTTTCTCACCTACTTCTTCATCAAATATTATTAATCTTCTGGGTTTTGACACCGTGTAAGATGAGAGGCTGACAGCAATATTTTCAAGGAAAATGCTGCCTCTTTCTTCAGGGTGGCAGAATTATGTCTAGGCTATATAGGTGGAATGGGTGTAATGTAGTCAGTGTAAACCATGGAAAGAAGAGAAGGGCAGAGCTTCTCTGACCTAATGCAAACTGTGAAACAGTAACCAGGATAACCAATGGCCCTGTTCACCATCCCCAAGATGATGAAGAATGGACGTAAGTACAGAGTGTCTAATATTATGTATATGTAGCCCTCTTCTGGGTTCTAGCACATGTGAAGTGAAGCGTCAGAAGTGAAAAGCCCTGTTTATGAGATCACATGGGAGTCAATGTCACCTCAGAAGGATTAGACTATCCTGCCATTAGAGAAGGCCTTTTGCTGCCTTTCCTTTGGTATAACTACAGAAGTTGGCAGCACAGGAACACAACAGTGACACTGATCATTGCATCCTACTTAACAACATCAGGATTCTGGCCAGGAAACTTAGGCACACAGAACAGCTTGTAAGGGAAGCAAAAGAGATTAAGCTGCACCCTAACATCAACTGGGAGGGCAGGTTCACCCTAAGCAGGCTGTGGAATCCTCTCATCCACTCCCCACAGGAAAGGGCACAAAGGACATTCTCCAGGCGTGGAATAGCCCTGTCTCCCTGAGGTGACCTACATTCCCTTTGACCTCCTAAACAGGGATTCTCACTTCTCACTGAGTGTTTATTATGATGCATGTTTATCATAATAAACACTCTGGATCAAGCCGGACACATTTCAGACAGTACCTGTAGACCTCACTGCCAATGGTACACATCTGTATTACGTATTTTAATGACAATTCCTTTTAGACACTGGACACAACAATTTTCATCTAGGACTGTATACGTAACACATTATTACATAAAAATTCTATATTCAAATTTGTGTGCACATGTGCATAAAAAATGGCAAAAACTCATTTTAACCTTCAAATGATTGAATTGGTATTTAAATTTTAGTGCACTTTTATGAAAAACATAAGCATTATTTGAACAGGAAAAGATAAAATTACAAAATAAATGGCAGTTTTTGGAAAATAAAAGATTATGCAACATGTCTTAAAAATGCAAATAAATTTCCTTGTTGACTAAATATATGAAATAAATTTCTACAGGCACTTTTTATGTGCGTTCATGTATGCAAATGCAGGTCGTTTAAGAGTTAAGAAAAAGCAGTATTTCATCTGTACGACTACTGGCAGTAAAATAACTGGCAAGTTTCTACCAAATCACAACTTTTTTACATTTTTTTATGAATAACTCTTTTACTGGTACACGTACTGTTAACTTTTTGTACACTTCTCATTCTACCACTGGAAACTCCTTCATAATAGCCCAGCTGGGCCTCAGCAAGTAGGAGACTGATCTAAGAGGACTAGCCATGTCTCCCTACAACAGTGCATTTTGTTGGTTTTTAATTTGTATAGTCTTCCTTTGTATTTTACTTTTATTATCTGCACAGCCACTTTACCCTCAACAAGTCCTTTAATTACATATAAAACAATCAAATAATATTTTTAACTAAGCCGCCCATGTAAAATGTAAAACTTGTGATAGCTTCATGACATTCATGTATGCATGCCCTTGATAATAGTCTTATACTAAATGAAGTACACAGATTTTCATGAACATTGACTTATATGGCTGTTCAAATGTCATTCAAAATAAAACAGCAAAACAAACCTTGGCTGCAAATGGATTCCCTTCCAGAAATGTTGTCACCAAATGCATGGCATTTTTCTTGACATTGCAACTCTTGTCCTGAAGGCGACCTACAACTAGTTTCAACACCTGAGCCTGCCGCGATAACGGAATACATTTCTCTTGGCAGAGACGCTGCCATATTTGAAGAACCTGGAATAGTGCAATTACATTGGGTTTCAAAACAAAAAAACAAGTGCTTTTGAATTCTGCTACTTTATAGCCTACACACAATTAAAAGTTCAATGTCTACAGCCTTTGGTATAATTTGGCTGTGATGCTTCTGGGAGTACAAGTGGTAATTAAAGAGTATGTCTCCTACAAAATACCATCCCCACCTTCCAATGATTATGAACTTCTTAGCCCACGTTCCCTACTTTACAAAGACAGGCATATGGCATACCTCACCCCATGTCTTATTAACAACCATTCAACCAAGTAATCCCTAACACCAAGTCCTACCAACACATTAGCCACCCAAGTATCACTTAATTTAGGGTCCTGAAATGTTGCGTAGTAACGGATCTGAAGACACAAGCAACTTTTTATTGTGGTTATATTTTTGTAAAGCATAAAATAACGGTATGGTCTATATTCAAGCTATATGTTGGATGGTGACAAATAACAAACCACGGAAGCTAGACATGGGGAGATAGATAACAAACATTCCCTAAAATTCTGAATGAAACATTCTTTTGTATGTTAAAAATTACAAACAGGACAGTGTGAATGAAGATACAATGCATACATTTAATGCACACTCCTCCCTGGCTTTAGGGATTTCCACTCTAATGAATCATGATAATTTCTGCCTTCTTCATTCTTTAAGGATTACTTGTATGGAGGTCTATAAAGCAGGTCAGGCAAGAACAATTAAAATGATAAGTGTGGCAGTAGTAATGAAAATTCTATAACCAGTATAAACTTCATACTACACTGCCATTTGGTAAGTACTTAACAGCATGAGCTTGAAATGTGAATGAAATATTTCTTCCCTAACGTTGCCATCTAACACGTTGGTGCACCTTATGGTCCAAAAAATACAGTACACTTTGCTTCACTTACCTTGTCTTTGTTACACTATTCCACTATGGTGTACATGAGACACTACACAGCCGTTCCCTAAGAAAATGTGGAACATCTATGCACAAATTTCAAGATTTGACACAAAATGCACCACATAATGGCACACATATGTGCAACTGCAGACTACTGTGTTCCAAAATGCATTTCCTACTCTAAACACAGGGCTGTACCATGGCTTAGGCAGTTAGTTGATGGCCTCTTGTCACAGCGGCCTGCATTCAACCCCAGGCCAGTTCATGTTGGATTTATAGTTGACAAAGCAGCACTGGGACAGGTTTTCCTCTTAGTACTTCAGTTTTCTGCCTGTCATCACCATTCCATGATGCTTCATATTCAGTCACACTCATTCATTCATAAATCACCAACCCTGTATCGTGGCCATACTAGGAAAATCAACTAAGTAAACATTGGTTGAAAAATGAATTTTTTTTAACTATTAATTCATATCTGTCATCTCCTTGACCTGGAAATTCTCTAAGTCGATTCATGAATTATTTACAACGGTACAAACACCTTGGTTTTGCTCAGTTCAGGGCAGATTGTTTGCTGAAACAGAAAACACACTAAGTCCAACAAACTCCGTTTGACTTCGTGCGTTTTCCTTTTATGCCCATGATATAGTCTACAGAAATTGACAGCATCATTATATAACATGCACTACTCTGAAAACTATGACAAACTCATGTTATCTTCCAACTTTACACTGTTAGAGACACAGCAAGTCCATCATTGCTTCTGCATATCCACAGCCTTGCAAGTTCACCAGCACTTCACCTACCAATCTTAGGGCTCAGAAATAAACCCAGTGCCTCCCAAACACAAAGCAGGAATGTTTAACCACCCAACTACAACATGCAGTTCAATTCCAAGCCTTACAGCTTTGTCTGTAGAACTGATGCCAGTTTCTTTCATAAATAATAACACACAGCAAAGCTTCATGAGTGGCTAAGCTCAGTCAATACAGTGACTGGCAACGCTATGGACTGGACAATCAAGGAATCAGGTTCAATTCCAAGAGAGGCAAGAGATTTTTCTCTTCTCCAAAGCATCCACACTGGCTCTGGGGCCCACCCTGCCTATCCAACGGGTATATGGCTCACTTCCCCACACATGAAGTGGCCAGATCATGAAGCTGCCCACTCACCTTCATCTGCTGCCCCCCAAACGCCTTTTATCACATGATGCTTAATTAAATGCAAGAACTGCCTTTTCTTTACCTGTATATACCAAGTCCTCTGTGCCCTAAATTAAGAAACAGAAAGGGTCTAAAAATACAGTGAAACTCGCTTAAGAAAAACCCGGTTAAGAAAATTTCCCACCTAAGTCAGGATAAAAAAGCATCAAAATTCTCCCACTTCACTAAAATTACCCTTTTAAGAAATTTCCTGCTTAAGAAGTAGGATTTTCTTGGAATTTTCAAAATTTTCTTAACAGGGTTTCACTGTATCCTGCACATGTCTACCATCTCTAAGAACATATCACTTATATGTAAAAGTAAACCAACCTCTAAGCAACGGCCAAAATGAACCATGCCAGGCCTAAATTCTATTGCTTTGACTTTGTTTATATTATTGGACTTCATATTTACTTTGGTATACTTCTTTCTTTGACTAATAGCAGAAACTTCATCAGCTCTGTCAGACCATTAGCAGAAAAACACGTAATTGGAAATTGTTCTATCCAACTTTAACTTCATTTCATCAGTACTTTAATCTCACCTTCACCCTGACAAATGCATTCACATCATGCAGGTGATCCTCAAGATGATCAAGGAACTGATCTCGCATATCACGGGAACTCTCTTCTAAATTCTCTACACTCAGCATACGTAGTACTATTTCTCCCATTATTCCTAAGACACACATTCTCATTGCTGGAGACTGGAAAAAATAACAGTGCAACAATGTCTACATGAATGCTGGGCAAAACACAGTGTGTCACAACAAGAAACAGTTAAGTACTGGAATTTCAAAACAGCAGTTGATTTCACATACTTTAGATATACAATTTTTATAGGAAACATTACTTCTACTGTTTTGTACTTAATATACACTCTATGCAACACAAATCAAGTACCTAAAATTTTACAAGTGCCAAACTTGGAGTCACGTAATTGTACAGTTTTTGTCATAATTCCATTCACTCACAATTTCCTTGTATTTGTCTGCATATGGCCTTGTCTGCCTTCCATTCATTACAATTATTCATGACTGACATCGATTAAAAACGAGACCAATATAGGGTCAACCTAATCTTAACACAACCACGGATTAAGGTACAATAATTTTCCGAGACGTCTACCTAAGTTCCGCAGCAAAGCCTTGATAAAGATGACACTGCAAACGACCGACTATATTCACTTGTAGCCAAGCAGACAAGGCAGTATACTAGCCTTTTGCAAAGATCAAATATGCTAGTCTGAGTCTTGGTACCAGCATAAGCCTTTTTCTTTTTGCATGTTATATTTGCACAAGTAATGATCTTCACCATGCAGTTATGCTATTTAACTGGATATTTCAGAACTTATTTGTGCTGCATCATAAGGCTAGAAGTGCAACTGAAGGAGGCACTTCTGTTATTTTTCTATGATTTGTTGCTTACTGGCACTAACTTAAAGGATGTGTGTTCAAATGTGACTGCAAACGTATACAATGGCGATTTAAAGAAACACAGTTTTTAAGCTGTGAAGATAAAAGTGTCATGTTCCTTCCAAACACTCAGAACCAATGACACAGCATCACAACGCAGACAACTCAAATCCTACAGGAAGAATTGGGTGAATGATTGTGTCACGCTCAAGGGAGTAATATTCCTGTGGAAGGCCGTACAGGTAAGGAGAAAACAAATGACACAGCACTGACGATGTAAATTCAATTTCTGTGTTCAAAAAGCTTGCTGTCACTGGAGAAGACGAACTGCATATGTATCACATTTCAGGCAGTCTGAAATAATCTAACTGGCAGTAATCGATGACAGTTATTTGAATCAATAATAATCTATTCCTACTGAAATACTTAATATTTTAGATTGCTCATGTGCTATTCCACGAACGCTTTCATCAGTCATTTCTTTATTCTTAATCTAATGTATGAGACTGAGGCCAGAATAGCATACAAAGTACAGCAACTATGCTAAAAGCTGGACAGTCCAGGCTTCGAATCCTGGTACGGCCAAATGGTTTTCCTGTTCTCTAAAATGTCTAGACTAGCTCTGGGGTCCACCCAGCTTCCTATTCAATGGGTACAGGGTCTTTGCTGGAGGTAAAGTGGCCAGGGCATGAAGTTAACCATTCACCTCCAATCTAGTGCCATGGTTAAGAATCAGTAGAGGTATACTTCTACTCCTCCTATATGCCTTCATGCCACAGGCAGGGAAAACTTTACCTTCTTTTGTATTGCAGTGCTCTTTTCTGATTATGCTATGTTTTATTATAGGCTCAGTGCTCAGCTGTTTCTTTAGTCTCAGCTCATTTATCGCAGAGAACACGCTCTATGTTGTAGCTCATGCCCAATGCTCAACAGTTTCTTGGGCCTCAGCCAATAGTTCACAATGAATACCGTTTGCTTCCATTTTCAAAATTGTTTCCTTTCCAAAAGCAGGTACCTCACAGAGAACTCACAACGCAGTAACAATGGTTACCTTGGCAGCTGAGTGTAAAGCATGCACCTCACAGAAAACATAACCCAGTAACAACAACTACTATGGCAACCAGAGTGACTCAATAAATCATTCACTCACTCAACCACTCACATCATTCAGTCACCCACATTAAGGGTATGATATACGATACATTCACCTTGAGGCCAAGATTCTCACATCTACTACTAAATCCAACCAAATTAGTTCTATTATCAGTGCTAAACTTCATTATTTCTTTGTGAAGCCATTTTTACTGCATTTTGGTGTAAACACTGGTACCGTTTTATTTAAATGCACAAACTGAGGAAACATTATTCAGAAAGTAGCAACTCTAACACACAAAGGATGCTCAACAGTCCACAGATGACAGAACACAGCTTAACAATGAGAATGGAAAACATTCCCATACAATTACTGGTAGGTATTCCCCAGTTCAGGTCGACCACAGAAATGTTACTGATGTGGGAAATAACCAACATAACCATGAGGGATTAAAATGGGAGTGCAATGTTTGGTGATGGTGACCTACACCTGTGCAGGTACAGACCAGCACTAAAATCATGAATCATACCTCTCCTTCAAGATGTATAGTGAGTGCATTGATAGCTGGAACTATGAGCTCTGGAACTCTCTCAGCAACTTCCACAAGGAACTGTGAATATGCTCTTGTACCAGATGTGTCTTGCATCAGATCAGAGCTGTCAGTACTACCAATCTCACGTACTATCTCACGAACTATAGTTCGGCAACCAAACTCTTCAACAAGTTGCACAACACCTTGAGCTAAAGGACTCACCAAATGTTCATACAGCTTCAACAACTGGAACACATATACACACACAAATATGCCATCAACTGCTCTTATCAGCAATAATTTCAGGAAGTCTTCAAGCCTGGCACATGAGCCAGTGCATTAGAGTACAGTACCATCCAAATTACTTTTATCAAGTTAGCAGTCAAATGACATTTCAAAACAGTACAGATAAAGAAATGTGAACTATGACCTCTTACTCTGAACAAGGAACATACATTTTGAGTTAGGAAAGTGTTGAAAACATATATGGGAGCATAACACGAAAATGAATCCCGAAGAAACATGGTGCGAACATATGGAATGGTTTCATCTGGCTTAAGATAGGACACAGTGGTTGACGATGAACCTTCAGGCCCATAACAACATAGACTTTTGGATAATCTGAATAATAATAATAATAATAATAATAATAATAATAATAATAATAATAATCATTTCAAAAGAGACATACCACAGAATTAGTACCGCTGGAAAACACTGAAATATTTATATCCCCAGACCAATGAAATCAAAACACACTGTAACTCCACAACAAACTATGAGCACATACATGAACTATCTTGACACTGCAGCTCAGGCCATGATTGTAGCGCTTGATCAGTATTCCCAGCACCTGAAATACTGTTTCCCTCATGTATTTCATCTTGGCTGCAGAAATACCAGGATCTTCTAAGATTTTATAGCAGCAATCAGCAATAAGACTGTAAGTAAAAGTGATGATCAAGGATTACATTAATTTCTTGATTTATAAGTAATACACTCCTTTGAAGACAAAACGTTATGCCCACAAAAAATCAGATGTGGTCTAGTACTCAAAGTACAAGAAAAAGAGTAATGCTGGTTTTAGATCTCTTCAAAGTCAACCCAGAAAGTGAAATCCATTACTTACTATTCCAAACACAGAGCCAGTGATCACACCAGGAGGCATGACCTCTCAGTTATAGGCCCTTGATGAGGTAGTTAACAAACCATTCAAAGATGCACTATGTTGCCTGTATGAGGAATTGTTGCTATGTGGGAACTATCCACACCAGCATGAAACATAAGACAAAGTAAAGCATTCTCAGGCAGTGAATTAAGACTGTTTGGTACAACACTTCACCATAATCCATTGTCAAGGGCTTTACAAAGTACTCCATGTCAAACAAGTAGTATACGATGCCCTGTAGGAGGAAGATTAGGAAGAAAACTCTTCTTCTAGTAAAAGTGTTGGCAGTAACTGCTTTACTCAGAAGTGTGTATCTAACTTTTTACTATAATAATAATCAAATACCATAACTTGTAATGATTATTTAATGCCAGAATATCAAATATGCAAACACTACATAACATACAAACTGGGCCAATGCAATTTCCTGCAAACTGAAGACTGTGAATGGACATGTTTTATAATTGGGTTAATATGGTACATTTTTAGCTCCACTTTTAAACTATATATTTGAAGAGCATTTTTGTTCTTTTGTATCATCTGTTAACAACATGGTACACATCACTCACTATATGTGATACAATTAGTTACACTGCATACCTTATCATGCCCCAAAGCACTACAGTTTACAGAATTATTACTGCATAGAAAGCATATATCTGCCAGGAATTTAGAGTGTTTTTCTCCCGCATTCAAGCTACCTTATTTTATAGAAGCATCTCAAGTTGCCTAACCTCCTGCTTGTAAGCTGGCCTCACACCTAAAAATATTTCTCCACATACGGTAAAGCTTGTTTTGAAACAACAGCAATATATCTTCAAACACTAGCCTTCAGTTCCTGCAAAGATGCGCATTATTCATGTAAGCTCTATCGTTTGGTGCCCCCCACAAGTAATAATGGCATAGATTCAATCTGGAGATCTAGGAGAGGCCACAATCTAATAGTGATCAGCTATTTGCCAAATACCTGTTCTAAACAACTCACTGAGAAAGTTGCTGTTTGGGCTATATCATTATCCCAAATAAAGTAAGTATACATTTTTTCCTTGTTATGTTAATTTCCTGGAGAACACTGACAAAAATAACTGCATGTAATGTTTGGAATTTATGGTTGTACAGAAAAGACATGCCCCTACGATTTTGCAAGCATTTATTGCACACTAGAATCTCTGACTTTAAAGCTATAAAAAAGAGCTTCACAAACTGCATGCAAATTTTTGGAACAGAAATATCTGTTGTATTGTCTGTTTGCATTGCCATTTAAAGTACCATCCCTCAGAACCACCTATTAAAAAAAGCAAACAAACAAACAAACAAACAAACAAACAAACAAACAAACAAACAAGTTCCAGATCAAGAAATATGTTAACTAACATTTGCAATAGTTCCTTCTTGCTCACCAGTCTAGAGGAAAGAGTTCTTTGTATGGTCATAGTGTTACAAAGCTTTGCTGACATGTCAGCTGACACTTTTAACATTCCACTTTACAGAATCAAAGGAGCACGGATTTTTTGTAACATTTTTCCACCAAATAAACAAAGCCACCCAACTTTTTGTCAGTTAAAAGAAAATGTCTTCATACATGAGCTTTGTCCAACACTGAATCTGCCATTCAAAATGTTTCCACAATAATAGTCTGTACATCATTCCACTACATGACAGTTTTGACAGGGGACATTTTTTTTTACAAAACTTATGATGACATTTTTACATGAATCACACTTTGAAAAACTGCTGCAAATACACACTATGTGCTCAAATGAACACAGTTCTCTCCTCTCTCTCTCTCTCTCTCTCACACACACACACACACACACACAAAGACTACTTGAACTCAACAAATAACAAATATATTAAAGTGTCCATAGCTTGTCTCAGAAAAGAACTGGAAGACGTTAAGGAGCTGTCGAGAAATAGAGTTAGATGGCAGAACTTCACAGAGGTCCTATACTCCAGATAGGAGTTACAGGACAGGTGCAGCTTGTCTGAGATTGCAACAGTGACAACACAGCGATCATGGCAGCTACAAGGCATACACAAACCATGATCGTAAGTTCTGAAGCTCAGGGATGTAACATACCTACTGCCTTGCAACACTGATTTACTAATTACTTTTATTCACAAAACAAACCCACTTACTTGACAAATTCCTCCTCAACTATAGGAGGTTCCCACAATTTATTCAACGGAAGCTGTAGAACATTATGCAGAAGGACCAGGGCACCATGACTTTTTGCTTCCCAGTTAAAATCTTCATACTCTGGTTTCTTGTGAGTCTTCTTGCGGCCCTTGAAGAATTAGAGAAACCAAATGTCAACTATATATGATTTTCCAAGTGGTGGTAAATACCACTGACACACAATCCAGAATGACATTTAGCGTTAATAAATAGAATGCCAAACAGAAAGTCAGGGAACCAGACTACAAGAATACAAAGCAGTGACATCAAACAACATCAAGCTCAGTACATATTACAGACTGCTACAGTACAAAGCACAGAAAGTACATTAGTATACCAAAACAAAGAAATGACACTTGGAGGCAGATTACAATGGTTTGATCAAAATTTGTGATCCATGATCACAAATAATTGCAATGTCAGTGACTAAAGGTACTTCATGCTGGAACTGTGCCTTATATGGGGGGGGGGGGGGAAGTCACATTTTTGTGAGAAAGTCTCTTCGAAGCAGCTGCTTCACAGTGTCATTCACACATATTAAGTAACAATGTCTCAACTTGCCCAGTACTTCAGCAGCCAGTTAATGGGAAGGCTACAGCATAGGAATAAGCTACACTCTAAAGTAAATTTAAATGCTTTTTATCAGAAGTGATGCTGCAGCTGCACTAACTTGAAAAGCCTTGCAGCCCACTGTAACTAGCATATGCTGGTCAGCATACACTGTTATAAGAAACCAGGAAATTATAGCTGAGAACATGAGAAGGCTGTTACATAGTAATTAAAGTATGTTTTGATTTGTGTGCATTGTTCTTTCCTGGCTGGCTTGATCAACTACAGGAAATATTCAATATTATATTTCGAGTTTAATACTGGCCCTACACTTAGTCCACGGAATTCTGCTAAATGAACTCATTACTTTGTTTGAAGGTGATACTTCTGCAAATCCAATGTGATATAATCCCTTGCCCATATGCAGTCAAGGCTTCTGCAATTCTGTTTCTGGATTCTGGTTGCTGCATGACAGGTGGCCGACTGATTCAGTGATATGTTAAAAGTTAATGGTCACTCCTCTACAGGTACATATATACTGCATTTCCTAAAACTGTAAAACCATCACCAGTCCACAAATACACAGATTTCAACAACATTCAATATTACCCTAGTTAAGCGAAAGTTCCACACGTCACATTACGTAACACTACTATTCTAAGACATAAGCTGAATACCTGCAACTACCCCATATTGACCCATAACCTTACATAGGCATCTCAGCCAAAACAGCATGTGTACCACACAGTCTAAGCAATAAATGTGTTCTGAGTGCATGCCAAGAAAGTTGGAACAGAGCATGAGAATACAGTGTACTTCACCCACCTAGCCTCACAGAATAGAAGCTGCGTACTGAAGTGAGTCACTTTCCAAGAAATTAAAGTGATCATACTTACAGAACATTCCAGGGTGCTATCAGTTACTGGACAAAATGCAGGTATATAGCTCACCAACTGGCCCAATCTCAATTACACAAGAACCACACATCCCCAAAAACTTATCATCTTCATCCTAAGATCTTCCTTGTGAATCCCACTGTTTGACTACTGGCCCAATCAGCACCAAGTAAAATGTTCAACTGTCAATCCCAAAGCAAGACTCATGACAGTGATGAGTCAAAACTATATCATCTCTCTTGACCTTAAAACAATCTGAGGAAGTGGGTGAATTCAACGTGATGGCAATGAACACTACAGAGAACCACAGGAGCTGCTGGATGTTCATCCAGGTGAGGTCCCAAGTTTCATTACCTTCAACACCAGCAGCAACAATAAGGACAAAAATAAATTCAGCATCCAGTGCAGAGCTGTAATGGAAGAGGTATGAGTAGTGAAACCATTTTGGAAAAGGCTCAGGGACACCAAGAACTGCAGCAGCAGCAGCAGCAGCAGCAGCAGCAGCAGCAGCAGCAGCAGCAGCAGCAGCAGCAACAACAACAACAACAACAACAACAACAACAACAACAGGAGGAGGAGGAGGAGGAGGAGGAGGAGGAGGGTGGTGGAGGATGGAGGAGGAGGAAGAGGAGGAGCTGTGTGTGTGTGCGCGCGCACGTGTGTGTGTGTGTGTGTGAGAGAGAGAGAGAGAGAGAGAGAGAATTTCTTTGAATTTGTTTAAGACTCAGCACTGTAGATAATTTTCTACCTACCACGCTCAGTCACAGTACGAATATTACGGCTAAGCTTCTGATTTTCTGCCCATTGAATTGGGCTGGTACGGATTTGTTACATGCCAGAGACGCACAAAGTTACACAAGCAAACAGTTGCACTCACTGCACTGTAACACGACATAATGTGCAACACATTAAGACTTCTGATACCATTCATGAGGAGAGATGGCCCTAATTCTGAAGAGACAGATGTCAATTAATGTAATATTGTTTTCATACTTCATTTTCTACATACTACTACTACTACTACTACTACTACTACTACTACTACTACTACTACTACTACTACTACTACTACTACTACTACAATACTGCCATCACCACCACCACCAAAACAAACACAAGAAACCCCACCACCACAACCATTACTACTATTACCACCACTCCTCCTCCTCCTGCTAATGTGATAAGCCAAAAACCAATCTGATTTTATCCACAGCCTAATTAAAATCTGAGGCATGTACAACTGAAAGACATTTGCAGTGCTGCTGTGGGGCATAGATGGCAAAACTACGTGTTTGAATCAGTAAACACTTCAGTAGAACAGTAGTTTCTGGGCAAGTAGCTAGGATGGATGACAATGCAGTGCTGCTTAAAGATGGTGTACCAGGAAGTAAATCCAACCAACAGAACCAGAGTGACATTAAGGTACCCTGTTTCTGGACTTCAAATCATGTAATGATACAATTCATGCAAGTGTCAAACACTTCAAGAGCCATGTACGAAGATCTCGAACAAATGTCCAGGTAAACGCACTGATGGTGCCATCCTGCTGCACAATAATGCCTGTCCCCAAGTGACCGAAAGAGTCCAGTACCAATTAAATGCTATGCTGCAATGGGAGGTGCTCCAACATCCTGCATACATCCCACACTTAAACATCACCACACAACTTTCATGTATTTGGACCACTATAGAAAGCCGTCAAAGGCCATAAATTTGTGTTCGATGATGTGCAAAAGGCTGTGGTACAGTGGTCTAGACAGCAGGCCAAGAAATCCTTTGCAGAAGGGATATGCCAACTTATACACCAATAAGACTTCTGTCTAAATGCCTGGGATGACATTGTTGCAGTAACTTCACCAGTCAGCATCCCTGAACAATCTCATTTGCACACACTTCCTACCTTCTAAACACTACATTTCTGAGATTTTCTGGGGTCTCTAAACACACAGTTTTTAGAATGTTGTAGGTTACTTAGACAATGATTAAATTCCAGCTGCTGTACCATTGTAATCAAGTGACAGCTAGGTGTCAGTGTAAAATGAACTACTGAAGAAAACATAGAAAAATGTAATTCTTAACCTTTTAAAGCCTAGCGGTAACTTTACATACCACCAAGTTTCACATTCAACAATTCTACGTGGTGCCCACATTGCATTTGTTCGTTTTGTGTGGTTCTCAGAACAAACAGTAACTTCTGCCTTACAAAACATTAAGAAAGTGGTTTTTATAACTGAGGTGGATGGCGTTTACAGCACAGTATGCACTGAGTCCTTATATAAAACACTTACACTTCGTCTTTAAAGGGTTAAACAAGCAACATGAGCAAAGTAGTTTTTCCATCTGTTTTCTTTGAATTTTCAAGCTTCCAAAAGATGTCTCAGATACAAGTTTAGTTTAGATTCTGATAAATATTATATGTTAAGTAATGTGAAACAAAAAGTATGAAATTTTCTGTTCTACATTATTTAGCAAAATACTAATTCCTCTTTACTAACAGAAAAACTCATGTATTGAATGACATTTTATTCATTCATTCATTCATTCATTCATTCATTCATTCGTTCATTCATTCATTCATTCATTCATTCATTCCTGGAATTAAAGCTGACTCAACTGCAATGTCAAAGCACAACATGTTCAAATAAACGCTTAAAAGCCAAATTCACTTCAACCTAACTCCTGTTAGTCACATTCCTTTATTGACAATGTAACTGGTATACTGCAGTTAAGATTAGATGGCACACGAGCACAAACAAGATTTCGTCTTTCAGCAAAACGGACGAGTCCATGTGACTCGGCGGGAGTGACAGTTCAGTCAACTACTGGCAGCTGAGGTGTGCAGGTCAGCTGGTAGCGTTTGTACTGTGCTGGAAAGGCTATGTTCCACGGTCGTGGTAAGCTGCTGGGTACCCACTCCATTTTCCTGTTGCCCCTTCACTTCCCCTCCCACGTGTCGCCATGTGCCATGTTATCTTAATTGTGCTCTACACTGACATGACTAAGTCATAACCTCATTTCAGCAAATGTGCACCAGGTGAAAATGAGGTTGATAGGAGTAGCTCTATGAGATGCCTCACAACTCTCACGCTCCCAAATATTCCTAAACATGAAATAGAAAACAGAAGCTCCAATATCTGCATAACATATTACCTTTCCAGTCTCAATGAGCATTCCACTTCTTGAATCGTGAGTAAGCTTTTCTTCAAAGGCTCGCATCATTTGTGTCAAGATGTACGTTGCCATTTTTGTAACATTCACAGTTTTAAATCGCAGCTCGGAGTCAAAGTCTCCCTCTTCTAACAGCAAAGTCAAACTACTTTGCAGCACGCTGTATCCTGTATGAAGAAAAACAAAATCAGAGACACTTAAAACTTGGCAATGTAACTTCAGTACAAAGGATATTCAAACAGAAACAAAGTTTTCTGCTGACAACTGAAAACAGTCAATAAATTAAACACATCCTTTAATGAAAAACAAAACCAGAGATGCAAGATTTGTGGTTCTCACAATAGTGTCACTCAAGATATACAAGCTTCCTGAGATGTGGCACTGTGCACTGGGCAAGTAGTTCCCCTACTCTACTCACACTACTTGCCCAACAACACACCATCTATCTCCAAGGCCATGGATATTTAATAAAAGTTGGTACGGAATGGCCATAAAGTTAATTTAAACAGAAAATAATTTTCTGCTAAAAATGGCAGCAAGCAGATCAATAAATCAAATACATTAAAAAAACAAAACCACAGACATTTCGAAGTCGATAAGTTAACAGCACAAATGATATTTTAACATGTGATATTTTTCAACATAAATGAGTCGACAGAGTCAATAAACCAATCATACCCTTTAAAAAATGCAGACACTTAAAAATTTGGTAAAGTCACACAATAAATAATACTTAGGGTAGAAGACATCTTTCTATCAAAATGATTAAAAAAGTCACTAAAGCACGCATGCACACAAATATGCTCATATTTCTTCTACTTCTTGATACACTTATATGACTGCTGTGTAACAAATTCATCACCCTTGCAATTCCAATGCATATGCTCTATGCTTCTTCTCGAATTCAATCCTTTGTGACCTACACCTACGCACCAAGGCTCAGATCAGTGTTTTCCATCTGCTGATCCATGATTTAATTTATGCCAGTTCACACAGTTTAGTTATCATCTTACATACCACAGCTGGAATATTGTAACTTTACAACTATGGACTTTTATTTGGTCTTTCATTTTCTTTGGAATAACAAAAATGGATGGCCTTGCTAATTTTTCCTCTTTTTCAGCATAAATACTGTGACCAGCTGCGTGTAAGAAAATGGACACAGAGCTCTGGGGCCAGCTGTAGTACTCCTACAAAATGGGAGGCTAAGCCATGTTACAAACTCCAGATCCTTGCCAGCCAGATATGTCTGACATTTTAATCATTAAAAGTTTCTTTCTAAATGTTCAGTTTTGATTGTTCAATGAGGATGCCTAAGATGTCTCTTCAGTTTCAGTTCCAGGTAACATTATTAATTCCTATATTATAAATAAACATATTCAGGTCTGCTAGTAATAATTAGATTTGTTATCTATTACTTGTACTGCACAATATGAGACAGTAAGACACAGGTCCTCAGAAACCCCACTTCTGTTTTACCAGTCCATGAATTAGGAAATGACTGGATGTCACAGTGAGCACTTCTAGTGACTGTGGAAGTGATACTATACTTTCAGGTTGAACATGCTTATTGATCCAGTCCCCAGCAGGAAGTCAGCCAGGCAGCACTTCTAGTCACCAGTGTGTTAAATTCAATACTACGTGATGTCAAGTGGTCAGCTTCGCATTCCTGATGATGGATTTACAAAGCTTAACATGACTTTTCATTTAGCCTTTAGCATGCAGCCTTTCAAATGCCAGTTTACTACTGAGGCCAAAGCACTGATTAATTTAAATGCTCACTGCCAGACAGTGTTTTCCCATTCAGAATGAGACGTTGTACATTTAAGGGGACATTGCCCCATTCATCCGTTAAAGGTTAAACATTATATACCTTTCATAATAACATTCCATCCTTTTGACAATGTAGATAAATCAGCTTGTTTGAAGTGTACTAACACAGAGAAAAGGGAATCAAAATGGTCGAGAATGAAGTCAGTACCAACTTCATTAATCGCATTTCTGCAATCTGTAAACACAAAGACATTAATTAATTACTGAACAAGTTGTGTTTGCCTTGTGTGTGTATAAATACATATAAATGTGCGGGCTTTATTATACACACTCACACTCTCTCTCTCTCTCTCTCTCTCTCTCTCACACACACACACACACACACACACACACACACACACACACACACAGGCAACAGCAACACAGGTTTAAGTCCATTAGCTGTTGCAATTTAAATCCAAAGAAGACGCCTGGCTCCTAAATTTTTGAGCTGACTCCTACATTCAAAGAACATTTATCAAGACCTGACTGTGCCCCCCTTGAGTTTCTTCATCTGGAGCAACATAAAGTATGTCACTTACATTCCACCATTGTCCACCACATTGCTGGAACTTGCTAGATGAATATGAGCTTCTGTGTTTAAAGTTACACATACCACCCTCAAAAATGTGTGGAATGCACTTTAACACAGACATGATATGTGCTGGGCTATACACAGTACCTTCAATGAATATTTATAAACTGTTAACTGTAGGCCAAAGAAACTTGCTCACACAACCTGCCAAAATATGTTTCATTTTCATTCCTGTACCTCTAAGTTCTTGAGCAATATTTAAAGTCATCTACATTTCATGTGTTAACCATGTATTGGCTCTGATCACATACATAATTACACTATTAATAAAATCTACGGTTTTCACAGAAGTGAAACTCAGAGTGTATACTGTAGATACATTCAACGCCACATGCTAATGCTGCGTAGGCAATGCTGAAAATTCCAGAACGCGCCAAGACCGAGCCACCTGCAGTGCAGTCCTTGGCTTCAGCAGCAGAAACTGTCACACCGTGAGACAGTAGCAATGTTTTAGATACCCTAACAGTGCTGTGACTATGTGGCATAGGGTACATTTCTCTCTATATGGTTACAATCACTGGTGACATCACAGCAACAGCCATATGCATGCACAGCAATAGTTTACCCTCATTCTTGCCATATTTTTAACACTTTTCATCCTCAGCCCATGTGTTGTGTAAGTATGAAGCCTTGGTGACACTCAGGCATATCAATCTGGGATCCTTTTTGTTGGACCCTGAGGACATTAGAGGTTTTAGTCTGGGCCCAATCTGGAACTTCTTTAGAAGGACAGGGCTCTCATTACTTGGACCTAGTGAGGGGCCACAAAGGGCCTATCAAGGCCTACATGAATCGGGATCGCAAGGGCTCAACCCACACTTATTCATTCATTCATTCATTCATTCATTCATCCATTCATTCAACACTCTTCATGCTTGCGACTATAGCAAACTCATCATAGCTGGTTAAGTCACTGCCAAACATGGCAACATCATTCACCCAGTCGGTTTTCAATGACAATAAGTAACCCTATTATGACAACATGTAACAGTGAACACAAACCCAAACCATAAACTTAAGGTGACACTGTCTATAAAATAAGTAACACTAAACACAAACACAAATCCTGACCTTTAAGCAATAGTCATGTGCTGTGTGTAAAGCAACAAACAGTGCATAACCATTTCTGGCAAAATTTCAGTGACATACAGAGCAAGCCATCCATCAACAGTAACATGTGTCCATCTGAGACAAAACGTAATTCAATACACAAAACCAAATTGTAACCTTAAGGCAAGAGTAACATTTAGCCAACCCTGCCATCCAATATGGCACTGTTATGTAATAAGAAGGTTGGTGACAGCATAGAGAACAACAAAACTTGGTGAGTACACTAAAATAAAATACAATACGTAGTTCCTTGGTAGTTGTATGGTGTAGTTACAGATGAGCCTAGATAAAATTACTCAAATTTTGTTCATTACCAAATTAATTCATCAGGTAACCATCTACACATTTACTTTACTACCCACACATTGATATATACAAATATGTTACATTCCCAACATATAAATAGTGTCCCTTCTACTGTCCCTGAGAATAGCAGTCATTACAGAATGTCCCAGCAGATGCAGGCAACACTATAAAGCTTCTGTGCACAATAAAAGTGACACCTAGCGTGTATACACACAGAACTAAGTTTCATACAAACTTAAAAATCAGGCCCAACAGTTTATTTCATATTTGCCATTAAACAGATAAGATAGGAGTTTGGCAACAGCAAGCCTTACCTTTACACATACTGAACATTATCATGAATATATGGCAAATTTATCGCATTTCTTTGTCTTTTGTTTATGTGCTGCAAAATGTTTACTAGCATAATCCCAGCTAAATGCCACATTTGAAATACATGTAGGTCTTTAGAACCTTCCTGTAGTATTAGAATGGTATTTTTGAAGATGGCCGAAACATATGAAAACTGAATAATAGACGTATTTGTGATCCACAAGTTTGCATATGTTGTTGGTTGCATTATTTGATAAAACTGAAGTACACTGTAAACATGTATTACAAAAAAAAGTACCACATATACTGTATCACAAAATACAGAAACAAAACAAATTTTACCTGCAAGTTTATATGATAACTCTGGCAGGCTGCAAACGTTAGTAACACAATACTGCCCAGGCTCCCCTTGCAGTAATTCATCTTTATTCGTAGGAATTACAAATTCAACGTCTGTCATCTTAGATTATGATTACTCTGGAAAAGCTAAATGACGATGCATCAACTATATACACTGTACAATGCTCATCAAGTTAAAGAGTTTTACAAAATCATGAGCTTCAGCAACATTCCTGGGAACAAAACGTCCCAAACGCAGTGACGCTAAGTGGAAATCAGAGCCCAAACACATGTATTCTATCTACGTAATACATAATTTTCACTAAGTGTAAAGCTATGTTACCATACCATATATAAAACACTCTAATAACACTATATGAAGTCAAATAATGAGAA
This sequence comes from Coptotermes formosanus, assembly GCA_013340265.1. Taxonomy (NCBI): domain Eukaryota; kingdom Metazoa; phylum Arthropoda; class Insecta; order Blattodea; family Rhinotermitidae; genus Coptotermes; species Coptotermes formosanus. Next base: position 802,255 of record BLKM01000436.1, on the reverse strand, counting down.
CACAACGAATAATGCAACTGCTACAATTCACAAACGAAAATATTTAATCGCCATCTACCGCCTTTCAACTTCCTTTCAAACATCTCAAAATGGTTACTGCTGTTTATGGCTCGTACTTTGTAACCACATCTAACCACAATCTGTTTTCACGAATTCTCACTCACAAGCCGTTTTCGAGACACGTAAAAAGGCCTACACCTTGAAACCCTTTAAGAGTTAACGTTGGCCACATAAAGCATTGCATACCACGTCTGGGAATAAACAAGTAATAGACTGTTCTGTTTCTCCAACTTTGAACTCTGTATACGTCATTACCCTGCACGGTTCCCGTAAGCGCGTTAGGCCAAGAATGAATGAGCGATTAAATAAATGTATAATAGTAGTTTATAACACTAGAGCTTGATGAAAAGGTTGTTCGCTGGGAAACATACACGAAAAAGATTGCTCTGCCAAGGCGGTACGCGCCGTTTTTTTTAATATATTGCGTATTTTGTATACTCATGACCGCTCATGACTTATTCCACGGCCTACTGCAATTTTGGCAACCTTGTGATACATATATATATATATATATATATATATATATATATATGTGTGTGTGTGTGTTTGTGTGTGTGTGTGTGTGTGTTTGACCACAGCGCTCTAGCGAGGCGAGGTGGTCTTTCATCGTACGAGAAAGCAATGTGTAGCTACACGTGCCGAGAATAGTAGTGGCACGTTATCATCGTTAACTCTAAGTACGTTAAACAAAGGGCGTGAAACGAAGTGAACAAGAAGATTTATGAAATAAGAACTTCTGACCAAATTGACAAATGCTCTTTCAAAACAGACAGGCCGGATCTGAACAGAATAACATCAAATATACTCCCTGCGCTGCTGCACATATTATCTCCTTGCTGCAGTCATGATCACCAAATTTCAGCAAAACTGCGTCCCTGAATTACAAGTTTCTTGTAACAGCTTCTGACAGACCTTGATGATATCTGAATGTTGCACTGTGCACTATACAACACTGCTCAACATTGTGTTCACATTCACCTTGCAACTGTGCCATTCTTGGGTGAAAGAAAGAAAGAAAGAAAGAAAGAAAGAAAGAAAGAAAGAAAGAAAGAAAGAAAGAAAGAAAGAAAGAAAGAAAGAAAGAAAGCTCAATCTGCCTTTGCTATTGGCAGCAACAATACTGATTCAAATGTACAACTGGTGGTATACATTGCTATGTTCATACTTGGTACAAGATGACCCACAGTCAATACCTTCACATAAAAGCATCACCATGCATTGACATCATCACTTAATAAGAAATGTGTTCTCAACATCATGCTGTATTCCCTAACGAAAGAATTCCCAGTGTAGGCTCAGGCAATGTGTTTGACACACTGGGGAAGGAAGAGCTTTAAAATGTGTCTCCCCAGAAACTAACCTAAGCTATGCAATTTGTACCCTTTTACACTGCTATCCAAATATCAGGAAAAATATAGCAATCAGGTACTGCTACTTCATGCTACACAGGGGTAAAATAAATGGGCAATAAATGCAGGAATTTTAAAAAATGTTAAGTACGTATATGCACACACGTGCTAACACGCACGCGCACACACACACACACACACACGAAGAAAGAAAAAAGGGGGGAAAAAAAGAGGGCTATAAAATCTGAAACATATTCTAGTTTATTAAAACAGCACTGTTACAAATCTTGGTGGACAAACATGATATTTCCAATAAAATGTAATATTATATCTGGTTCTTGTAAACATTAGTCAATTATCATGTTTGTTTTTCACCATGTTCTCACATGGCCACACTATTATGACATGTGGATTGTAGTGCTATTTGATAAATGGATGATCTTCCATACGTTTAGTGATAACGGAGATTCTTAACACATCTCACTCATGAATACTGGTTCAGAATTCCAAACCTGCTACCGGAAAATTACACCACCACCAATAAAATCATTAGACTTCTGAAGTAACATAACATCAGAACAATTCACATAACAAAAAAGGAAAACAGCACAGATGCTGAGGTCTGCCAAGAATGGATTAGAACTTAAGATCCCAGGCGTACACTGGATTTTGTGTGATTGTGGAAAATGTATGTATGACAGAATGGAAGGACTATTGAGGCGAGATGCAAAGAACACCAGAGACACGTACATCTGCACCACCCTCAGAAGTCAGCTGTGGCAGAACATAGCACTAGCACAGGTCATTGCTTTGATTTCAGTGGCACCTCAATATTAGACAGAACAGCAGGATACACGGACCACCCTGTAAAGGAAGTAACTGAAATACACACGAACAAGAATAGTTTTAACAGAGATGGTGGCATCATACTCAGCCAGGCCTGGTCACTTAGAACCAACATGTTAATCAACATAACAGCAGGACCAAACAGAGCAGGTACTTAGACTCCACCTGTCAACCTACGTCTTTCTACCAGCTATAATGGGCAGGTATATCATGACAGATTTCAGAGGTAGTCAGTTCTGTGATGACTAGGACAGAGATGGTCCTTGAAACGTTGGTTTACTCGCCATTCAACCACCTGATGCAGCTGCTAGCTCGAGAATATCTTATTGAATAACTGAACTTACTAATAATCTTTCCAAACGGATGAAACTTTGAAGAATGAAGAAAATTACATTCCATTACTTGCATATCCATTTGTGCTTATTTTTTTTGGAAGTTCATACATTTAATTTTAAATCAGCATCAGTCTACACATATGTATCAAACAATACATTTATTTATTTATTTATATATTTACAATGCTATACATACACAATCTGTAACAAAACTGAGTGAAAGATCATACGACAAACAATTGTAAAAGTACACCCCTTTTATATATTTTGCAGAAAAAACTGCCACTCTGAATTTCCACTTTGCAAATAGCCTTGAATTATGATAAACATTAATTTATTTTCATGACCTGCGTTATATTGTCAATAAAAAAATTCATTCACCATGACTGTTTTGCATGTCATGAAATCTCCTAATTTCATGCCCTTGCGTAAAGTGCTTTCAGTCGAAATTATAAGACCTGGCACTTGACACGTCACAGTTTTATATATGGCAGGTTCAAAATGTTCAAGGACACAAACCAGGATAGCAACAATGTGGCACTTTTCAGTTGCTGTCAGACATGTCAGCTTGGGAAATTTCAGAGAACACAGCATACAGAAGCTGGAGTGCAGCAGTGAAGAGAACATACAAACAGTCTAAAATATTACAATATTGCAGACCTACACGGTGCACTTCAGCACTATAATGACCATGTTCATTCTACCTGTTCACACTAGGCAGAGCTTGAAGTGGAGCATGATGAAACAGAACGTCACCCTCTACATTTCAAGGGGTGCTAAACCAGTCCAGCACATGTACACAAGACACTTCAATAAGCAACAACTGGTAGGTCAAATGCGGCCTGCACAACATCACAAAATATGCTCTTAAGGTGGCAAAATCACATGCTCGTCAGAATGTAAAGTCCGAAGTTAATTCATGTTTACGTTAAATCTCTGTTAGTCCAACTAATGTGTTTCACGGGTTGCTGCTGCCACTGAAGTTTACTGCATTTCACCTGTATAAAACGTTAAAGGCTCCACGTAGGGTGATCAACCCAGGACCCATATCCTTCTAGGGAAAGGCCTTGCATCTGAGGGTGTGTAACATTCGTAATTATTTTTAACAGATGTCAAAAATAACAAGAACTTATAGACAAACAAATTTGCAACAGAACTGTCAGTAAATGAGGCATCTGTCCCAGTGCATTACCATCTGTTTCAATGCTGCTGAGAAGAAATCAAGGATCAGTACTTGCACCCACGAATACACTTGGACTTTTACTTATTGAACAGGCTCAGTGCCTAGGAATATACTGAACTATCTTTCACAACTTTACAGCCAAAGTTGTGAATTTCGAGGTGCAACATAAACCATTATTATTGCCTCTTTCCCCTACATTTCTCAAGGGCATGGAAATAAATTTTCTGCAGGAAAAGTTTTAATAAAAACTCACAACAGCTATTTCACCTGTTTTATATTGACTTTATCTCAACTCTAAATAAATATGACAGCCTCATCCTTAAAGTTAAAGATTTTCTATCTCACCTGGTGCTTTCCTTTTCCTTAAGAGAAATATGAATGTCCAGCCACTTTTCTCCAACTTCAAGCACTTGTCTACATGAATATTTCACACTTCAGTTGAAAGACAAGTTTATAAAAGTGAAAAATGCCAACACAAACTTAAGCAGCATTTTCCTGAGAGTGATCTGTGTTTATGATTACAACAACAGTATCTGCTTCTTCAATGCCACCTTCTTTGTCTGACATCAAATGATCACTACATCCAAGTTCAATCACTGGTGGTTCAGAATTCTGACCTACATTGTAAACTTCATCTCCTTTTGATGACTCCTGCTGCAAAACTTGAACTGTGTTGCCATCACCAGCTTCAATAAATTCAGCATTTAAACACAGTCGTAGATTCTGACCTGACACAAGTTCATAAATTCGTCCTGCTACATAATCATTTCCTTCTCCATCATTTGATAAGATAACAGTCTCAAACTCACCACTTTCCTCCACTTCAGTTTCCTCTAGCGCATCCGAAGTCTGTATATGAATAACCTGTGTATTACTCTTTGGATTTTCATCACTGTCTATACCTGATAACATCTGCACTAAGTGTGGAGCTACAGTTACTTGCGAAGTCTCACTTTCAGAAGAGCTATTACATATGCCTGAGAAAGAAACACACACACACACACACATGAAGCAATGTTACACAAGTCACTTTTGGGAGTGTTATTACATATGCCTGGGAATGAAACATACACATGACACAGTCTTACACAAGTCTTCTTACAGATATTTCTGATCTCTGTCTATCCAGAAAAAATTTAAAAAACCATGAAAAAATAAATTCAGGAAATATTTGTTATTATTCAGCTCAAAAGCTCTTACAATCCTATTTGCTGGTACTTTCACATTACTAAAGCAAATGGCATATAATCCCATAGTTTTCCAGTTTATTTTGCATAACTGTGACACATACCCTTTTAATTTCAACGAAGGGCAAAAACTGTAAGTGTCAAAACATAAAGTGGTCACACAAATATTGAGACTAAGAGGCATGAAAGACTAGTCCTTTGGAACACTATCCTGCAACCTTTTCTTACCAATGGTACACCCCAATCTGTCAAAGCATACAACAGCAGAACACAAAACTCTGCCCCATGGCACGGAAATGCACAACACAATCCAACCACAAATGTGCAGATTCTACATATAAATGCTTGTTCCTGAAAGCATGCTGGCACATGGAAATAAAATATATGTAAAAAAAACTCGCAATAAAGAAACAACTAAATACATCTAAAAGAGAGAGACAGACAGACAGAGACAGACAGGCACTAACCCAGCCATGTGACGTCACATCTCAGACCAATGATTACCTCATTTCCCGACTTTTTTGTAACAGCATACAATAAAAGGATATAAATGCACAAGAAATAACACAACTACGCATCGTTATGGTGCACAATCTTTCTTCAGAAGCAAACAGCTGCTTAGCCATGCAAGAAAGTCCTCACCTCTTATGGAACCTGTAAGAGCAGTACCATCTTCACAAGGGCCTGCCCTGCTAAATGGCATCCTGAGCCAGCCAAATTCAGACCATTCATTATTTGTTTAATATCCATGTTCATATTAACCTCCCATCCATCCCTCGATCTCTCATGTGGTTTCTTCCTTCCAGATTGTCCAACTAAAATTCTGGGCAGCATATCTTACTACCTCATCCACTGCATGTCATTTACATATCACCCTTAATTTCATTGCCCTGCCATATCTGGTAAAGAGTACAGATTATGAATCTACCCATTATGCAATTTTCACTACCCTCCCATTCCTGCCTCTCTCTCAGGCCCCCCATATTTGTTCTCAAACAACCCTCTTGCAGCCTATGTTCTTCCCTCAGGGTACGACCAAGTTTCAGGAGCAAAGTCTTTGGCAAACAAGTGGGCAAAATCATGCTCTCTTTTTGAACCCAAAGAGCCAAATTAGTAATTGAAATCACGCACAGGTAACTGCAGCGCTCATTTGTATACATATAACACAACACAGGTCAGACACTTTAACACAACCAAAAGGTAAGGGGCCACTCCATAATATGCCATAGGAAGCACAAAGGGGGAGGACAGGTACAGGTCTACTCATTCTTCCTGTCAGGCCTAGATGGTGGTGGGTGGTCACTGCCATGCCCCAGCCACTCTAACCCCAGGAAACAGCCACAGTACCCATTGTAAAGGAGGCTCCCTGGGCCTCAGGGCCAGTCTGGACAGGTGTGGAGAAAACAAAACCTATTGCCTCTGCTCGGGTTCAAACCATGGACCATCCAGCCTGTAGCACATTGCCATACTGCATATGTTATCCCAGCCCCACCTTTAACATCACCACTGTACCCAAATGTAATAAAGGTTAAGAAATTAAAACAAAAAGTCTACCCACATTTTGACCTCTATTAGTCAACTTTTATTCATGCACCCTCATTTATTTCTTTGTTACGAATGTGCCAACAAGGTGTACCTCTGCATACTGACACAAGAGAAGACATATACACATAAGAGCATATTCCAACAAACCTGACAGTAAATCCACTTGGACAATATGTGGTGTTGCAGACAAATCTTCATTATTCACTATATCTACAAAACTGTCAGCATTCTGGGCAGCTACTTGAAGAATTAATGTGGTTGGATCAACTATCTCCTCCCCTTCCAGTTTCACAGGTTCTGTCTTTGAATTTAATGAAGCCATTTTACCAAGACGTGAATGATATGAATGTTCTGGTGTATGAATACGATTCATGCGCTTGATTTTGGCTTGTTCTGCTTCATCATTTATACGTTTTTGCCTCTCATTTTCACGTGCCCGGAGTTCATCTAGAGTTACGTTTCGACCAAGTTTTGTAGATAGGTCTTTCAGGTACTGCTCAGTGACTCTTTGACCCTTTTCAACCCATTCTGGGTTCACTTGATTGTTTGAAAATGCCTCGCATTCCTGATCCGCTTTGTACCTGAAAGAAACAATGCACAGTCATTATATGAATCCAACACAGCATGTTACAATTCTTTAGCCATCACCACCACAAAAAATTATAATTTATGGTTGTCATGCTGTTTTCTGCAATTTCATTATGACTGTCTTAACCTCTTAACTGGGCGTGATGTATATGTGCGTACTCGTATCGCGCCATTTCAGTGGGTATGACGTACTATTACGTCCTCGATCTTTCACCACTGCTATCTCCCGGCTATGACAAGATATGATTTAGGTATGAGTACTGTTAAATAGTAGACTTTTTTCCTCTAGGAGGCACCACCAACCGCCCTCTTCTTGGCAGCCAGTGCCATCCACAACAATTATTTGAAACACTGGTGTCGTGACTGTGAGAAGGCCATATGTGTAGTACCGTGTTTTCAAGTCTACCACACAGATAGAAATTTAAAAATCAAAACAAGTCATAAATGTTGCAATAATTATGAATAAAAGCTACATTTCATCTTTAAATCAGTTTCTCATTACATATTGAAAGAAAGCCCCATTATGTTTGCAACCCTTCTCATGCTTTATAGGAACTACGAAAAACGGGCAGGATTAAATACCCAGGGGAGGTCACACCAGCAGCCCAGAAAAGACCCAGTTAGCAGGTTAAACAGAAAGCTGGAGAAAAGTGTTTAGTGAAAAGCTTCATGACTTTAATGCCTCACCACATATTATTAGGATGGCCCAATTAACCCTTTGAAGACGAAGCATATCTGTTTTATATATAACAACCCAGTTCCTACCGCGCAGTGAACACCCTCTGTCTCGGTTATAAAAACCTATTAGTTCATGTTGTATAGGGAAATAATCGCTGTGTGTTCTGAGATCCATACTAAACACATAAACGCGGCGCAATCACCACGCTGAATTTGTGAATGTTAAAACTGGTGGTACGTAAAGTTACGGCTAGGTTTTAAAAGGTTAACAAGAAGAAGAGGCACAACTCTTGATATGAAAACCTGATCAAGCTACAGGTTGGACTGAGGAATCATTGTTCAATTCCCAGCAGATGCAAAAGCCTTCTCTCTTTTCCAAACAGTCCAGACTGATTCTGTGGCCCAATAAGCCTCATATTCAGTGCACACTAGGGTCTCTTTCCCTGGAATAACAAGATTACCACTTACATCCATCTCTTCCTAAGAGTAAGAATGAGTGTAACTATACCTCCACTCCTCCATATGCTTTCACAGCATGCACAAGGGCAACTTTACCTTTTACCTCAACAAATGAGACCACTTGGGTGAGTGGGGCATAGATGGGAGGATATTTAAAGTTGTTTTTAAGAAACAGGATGAGACAGTGTAAACCTGGTTCATCTGGCTCAGCATATAAACCAGTGGCAGGCTCTTCTGAACACAACAATTAACATTCAAGTTCCATAAAATGCATGGAATTCTCACCTAGTTCAGTCACTATTAGCTTCTTATGTGGGACTCTTCTCTAAGGAATTAGATAATTAATTAGCCAAGTCAGCTGATAAAACAAATGCCACTACCATAAAATAAACTGCTTGAATCAGCACTTACTTTCTATATGAGAAATGTGGCATGTTGTGGATTATCTTCACATGTTTGGTCATGTTGCCTTGAGTATTACATAAATATGTGCAAAATGGGCAAGAAAAAGGCTTCACTTTGGTATGTATTACAGTATGACGTAACAAATGGTGCTTTGTTTGGAAAGTCTTATGACACTGGGAGCAAGGAAATTTCCTTGGCTCATGAACAGATTTACGATGCACCGTCAGTCTTGCCAGGCAGGCAAATGAACTCTCACACTGCTCACACCTGAAACAACCAAATAATCAGCACTACATTCAAATGGATCTTACAGAAACTCTTAAAGATATACAAATTTAACTTGCAGTATCCACTGCAACAATCAGAAGATACTCCAAAACATAAGCATTGACCTGTGCATAGGCACACTGTGAAACATTATAATTAACAGCAAAAGTTAATGAGTATGGTTACCTAATAAGGACGAAGAACATGTTGTTCAGACACAGACACAGACTGGGGGGAGGATTGTGGGAGGAAGGAAGAGACAAAGAAAGGAATACTGAAAGTAATAAATAAGTGGCCTTTTTCAAAGATATGAAACAACTTTTGAGACTTATTTAGCCAACAGATGTTGATCTACTACACAATGGGAATGAAGATCATTATTCTGGCAAACCTTGGGTTGGACCATCATGTACAGACGTTGACTCTGAACCGAATTAAATGTAATTAACACAGTATATCAAAAGATACAGATGAACGCAACCCTCACTTCCTAGTTCCTGGCATAAGTATCACTTCTAAGAGGTTTAAAAAATGCTGCCCCCCTCCCCCCCCATACACACACGCACACGCACACACACCACCACAACATTCACACCGGCTGAAATTCACCCTCAGAAGTTCTTCTCAGAAACTTATGTTGGGTTTTTTCGTATGTTTTCCTTTACCTCTTCGTCCATATGGAGTTCATTCTGTACACTCTCCCATTACAATTTTTCCCATAAATGACAGTAATAAGGAGTACAACCAAGTAAAAGTTCTGTTCATGAACCACAAATTAGCACATTCTTCTGTCACCACAACCCCTTCCAAACCTGTCATACAATTGTCTGCATTGTAAACAGTTACTGAAGAATGCTGAGACAATGCATACCTTCTTCTGTGAGCTGTGCAAACAATTCCGCCAATATCACTCTCCCACACCTAAGAGAACTGGATGTTCCCAAATACAAGGAGCCAATAATTCCTTTCTGCACACCCACACACCAACTTTTACATCATAAGAGGAATTTTATAGATTAAATGTGGACTACTGTAATTGCAGTACTGATTACACTGGGAAGAAACACAGGTGTGAAAACAAAAACAGCTCCATTGGGGGTGGGGGGTCAAACGAGGGTCGACTTCACTATATTAAACTGACTGCTAAAACCATTTGCAGAAAATAATACTTCTATCCAAATCATCTGGTTCCAACACATGAACTGCCAACACTTTGTAAGACCAAAGTTTGAAGAACTCCACTGCATTGGATACCAACAATTTTGAGATGGTGGTCCACTGGAAAAGCCATCTCAGTGATTTATGTGATGCATTTTCTAAATCATATACTATTTAACCTAATATTTCTTTGGTAAGCACAGCGTTTCTTTTAGCAGGTTTCTTGTCCAGAAGTGACCCAGCAGACCAGACTTCATTAATAACTTTACAAATGCCTGCTGTGTTTGAAACTGTGATACTGTAGAACTTATGACAAAATACGCTCTCACTTTCTGGCACACTACACTTCACTGTGATTCATTCAGAGAAACACAGTGTTCAACTATATATCAAACCATATCCACGCACAGCAATCAGCAGTCTTTGACATGTTGCTGGTACCACTGCACTCTGGTATAAATAACTTTGAAAGGAGATGAGGAGAAAGATGAAGCAGAAGATGAGGAGGTATATGCAAAAGATGAAACTAACAGAATGGCAAGCTTTACATTGTGAAGACTGCTTGTAAATGATTAACCTTGGTGGCTAAACCAAAGATCATCACAGTACATTTGCAGGATACTGAAAATAGCAAGCAGAAATTCAGAAGTTAAATATAAGCATTTTTATATAAAATATAGAATTACACAGGTAAAATAATAGGTCTGTACAGTCTTCCATGCATTGTAGGTGAAACATGTTAAAACAGAAAATGTACATACATCATAAGGGAAAATTTTGTGAAAAAAATATTTCAACCTTTAAATTTTGATGTTCGACATCCCCATTGGCGTATGTTAACAACCTTTAAAGCTGCAAAATTTTTTCAGCAGTGTCCTGCTAAACAAGTTTGACTCTGTTAACAACAGTTTAGCACCACCAGTAACATTAATAAAATACCTGAAAGGTTTTTCCCCAGTATGTGCACGCATGTGTTCAAGGAACGCATTCCTCTGTTTAACGCGTGCACTGCATACTGGACATACATGGTTGTTGTACTCTCCACGATGCCTCATGCGTATGTGTACTCTCAGGTTATTGGCTCGAAATGTTGCAAAGCCACACTATTAAAAAAAAGTGAAAATACAAGAGTGAAACAGTTCATCAAATGTGTGAAAAATCCTACAAAGCAAAACCGTGAAAGGTGAACTGGACCAGCCTACATTAACACTTTGGTGCTGAAAATAAATTCTCAGTGCAATCTGCAAAACCACAGATTTAAATTACAGGATGTACTATTTTCATGTGAACTCTTATATAAAATACAAAAAAAAAAAAAGGAAAAGCAGAAACTCCCAACAGGGCTGTACAAGAATGGCTACAATTAGCCGATGCATGCACTGCATTTTTTGGGAACTGAACATAACACCCTGCAGTGCAGTATATGCATTATTTGGCGCCAAGGTATGTACATGTGTGCGTGCGCACATGCAACATGCACATATATTAAAATTTGCTCCCAATTCTAATGATATTCTTTTGTACAATAAATGTCCTTTTACTCTCACATAGATTACCCACAAGGTTAATTTCACACTTCACAGCAACATGAAAAAAAGGGTTGATTTGAGTATGTCACTAGTTCTAACATGAAACATCATTCTAACTGCACCATAAAATGCTTACCTAACTTCTGAAAGTTGTTTCAGATATGCTGACTGCTCTGTCCCTTAACCTCAATGCATATTACTGACAATAGCCACCCAGAATGCACATTAATGGCATTTGTCCACCCTCCTTTGAGTGTTCTATTTCTCAACTTGCCTCTACTGCATACCTACACTACCATAGCAAACAGTAGTTCTTCTTTCAGTATGACTAATTTTCACACCCTGTGATCACAGAGACTGGATTCCAGATCACTGTTCTTCTTTGGTATATTCTATCTATGAAGCAGCCATGTTAAAAGATGTTATAGTATTACTGCTATTCCAAACACAAAGAAAACTACACAGGCAGAAATCAAGAAAGGTTCATATTGTTTATATATTGGTACACCATAAATCTTAGTGCTTCCCATTATCACTAAAGCCGACTTTATATTTTACTTTCATTTATATACATGCAAGCAATGCAAAGGGTTTACAGATTGCTCTCCCCTTTGAAACGTCTGTCATAGAAGAAAAAATGTAGTTACACGACTGGGTTTTGAAATGCAGTGACCACAGTATGTAACCAATATAATTTATTACAGATTCTGCCTGCGGCAATATCACTCAGTAATCCACCCCCCAGAACACCACCCCAACAACTACATCCACAGAAATCTCAGTGACATAATATGGCAAAATTCAGCTAGACTCAACATTTTAATGATATTAAATGAACAGGTTTAATATATAAGTCATTCTAAGTCCTCTCAGTTATGACACTGTGAGTCTGATAGGTGGGTACCAACACTTTGAAGCAATATGCGGCCTCAAACTCTGCCCTGACAATGGATGCAGTACATTCCTCCAAAACAGTTGTACCCACTTACCAGGTTACGATGTGTCATAAACAAGATTACAACGTGAAATTTCACCACCACAGAAACCTAACATCATGGGAGTACTCACCTCACTGCACACATGCTTGAAAGGCCTCTCATGAATACTGCGAACATGTTCTCGAAGTGTGGAGTCCTTGGCAAATGCTTTGCCACAATACTGGCAAACCTGATTGCGTTCACCTGTGTGAATTGTCATGTGTCGCAGTTTGTCCACTTTGGTGTATGCACGATATTCACAGTAGTCACAAGGATAATCCCGCTGTCCTCTGTGACGTTTCATGTGAACATCTGCATTAAAACACAAAATAATCAAAATACGGCAAAATCTGGTGTCTCTAGCACCTCCGGTACTAAAGGGTGTTGGATATTAGATGTTATACCTAACAACTGTCTTAGTGTCCAGAGCAGCCTCATGGACAGACCTAACCATCCGTCACCTGTTATCCAGTCCCATTCTCCCCACCATAGTTTCTATGCCCTTTTTATCAATAACGTGGTGTACATGTAATCCAAAAACCAACAAAACACCAAGAAACACATTTTGCTGTCACTACTGGAACTGTTCACTTACATAGCTGACCCTGTAAACAGTCCTTCATGATCAACTTTTGCTTTTTGAACTCTCTGAATCAGAGCCAGGTGCTGGTGGTAGATGAAATAGTGAAATTTTTAATAGGCCTCTGTAAATTCCAGGTTTAAAGAACCCCGCTACACCTAGAAGTGCTTCAAAAGTTCACCTTAAACCCAGGCATTAAGACTCTCAGCTGTGGTATGGGAAACCAAAATAGTAAGTAATACACTGCAAAAATCATGGTTCTCATCAACTAAGTTTGACATCTATGTAGTTAAGCAACACATATACAGTACACTCAAGTCTTACTCAAGCCTGATGACTGTGGAAAAGCTTTGCCACAGTCTGGGCACACATAAGGTTTGATTCCAGTATGGCGACGTGAATGGACTTCTAATAATGACCTGCTACTTGTAATGAAGTTACAATCTTGGCAAGTCAAGTTGTCAATCTGTGGGACTTTGTGCCTTTTCCAAAGGACTGAACCTGATGCAGTTCGTGAACATTCTTGCATTCCTGAAAAAAAAACAGTAGCATAACATACACAGAAAGAAACTGATCTTTAAAAACTACAGGATAAAATGTTCAATCTAAAAAGATAATATTACAACAAATGTTGGAGAAATTAGATGCAAAGGTGTAAATTATATTCAACTAACCGTGTAAAGAGTATATAAAATAGTGGTTTCCAATAAGCATGAAGATAAGCTTTCACATTCCACCACAACAGGAAATTTCATTACCAGGGGGTGACCATCTACTCTTCAAGATCTGTCAACATGGAATGTGTGAGATGCTAAAGTTGCACTGTGACTAAGAGGTAAAAAGTGGGTTTGGAGGCAAATATCCAACTATTCCCAACCTCAATACTATATGGCTAGTTCAGCCCTCGGATATTTAATGACACACTACTGACTGCAGAGATTATTAAGCATCAAATGAGACAACATAATAATTCTGTACAGTGAACTGGAAATGACAAAGAATGGAGTCGTAACCATCTCCATGGTACTATTCCTAGTTTTCATTTGGACTGATGGATGGCAATTATATCAACCTAACTGGATATGCAGTAGTCTATCTGGCTCCTGATGCAACAGTGAAGCTAAGCACCTCCTGCATATAGCCCTCACTAATTACTGCTTGACCAACCTTCCTAGCTTTAAAGTGGTTTGAACGTAATTTCTATTATTTTTTAACCAACTCATACACTAAAAAACACAATGTATCAGGTAGCATACAAGTTGGTTAAAAAATAATACAAACTAGATTTACACGTACATGGTATGGAAAACTTTAAATGGTTTGAAGGTAATTACAGGGAGAATACTGGATGAAAAAACCTGAATGTATCATCATTTGGTTTCTCAACTAGCATTTAAACACACACTGCGAGAATGCACAGTATGCAAGAGTAAAAAACAGACCAGAGACATTTAGCTATTCTTCTCCAATATCTTCTGCATACCAAGTGGTATTATATTATTACCTTCCTCTGTCTTAATTGCTTCCTCAGAGCTATTTAAATCGTGGATTACTACATTATCATCTTGTTCTGAGCAGCTTGAATTTTCTGTTTGTAAGTCCTCTGGAACTGCAGACTGGTCATCAACCACCTTTGAGTTTTCATTTTCAAGGCACTCTGTGCTATTATGTACTGCTGAAACTGTTTTGTCAGAATTTAAAACTTCTTTCCCCTCTTCCGCTGTTTTATCTGAAGTTTCTGCAGTGGATACAATACTGTTATCAGAATTTAAATTTTCTTCTTTAATTTCTGAGTTAGTAACGTCTCTAGAATGCACTGTAGCTCTTATTGGCAATTCTAGGTCAACATTACCACCACAGTACCGTATTTCTTTCTTTCTCTTCTTCTCTTCACTGAGATTCTTAGGTTTTTCATAAAGATCTTCGTGACTTTTTCCAAATCCACGCACGTGAGCATAACTGATTCTTTTTGCTCTGCGCCCTCTGCTGGTAAATACAGCTTCGACAACATACTCTGTAAACAAATAATAATGTGGAAACATTTAAGCCTTTTCACCTATGAGCAAGCCTCAGTAAGCCTGCTCAAAATCCAGGACTGCTTTCTGCATGACAGAAGAGTCCATTTTAACAACTTCACAATGCTCTGACCAAGGCCAGACTAAGCCACATTTGTAGCTGGAGAAAGTTAGGAGACTGCCTTCAGTCTGCAGAACCAAGAAAAAAAAGCTGGTAACATCAACGTACATAATACTCACGTTTTGTAATTATGGAGTGGAAAATAAATATTTAAAAATGTTCTTGTTTAAGAAACAAAACAAAATTGATTATTCCTCACTTTTACTACTTTACTTTACAGCAGATTTACATATTATGAGCATCCCCTAGCTCTCTATCACTAAGATCTGGAACAACTCACAGTACACAAAACACCATACACTAACAACAGATGAAGACACCATAAATATAGAACACACACAAACAGAATAACTGAAGGTGCAATAAACTTAAAATAAAACTTTGTGCAAAATATTCAATATTCACTTGTGTTTATTAAATCGAACAAAACTGAGTCTCACAAAATTTCTCCATACATCCACGATTTCAGGCTTCTGCCACGATGCTGATGAGATCTGCACTCTTCTGGGGTATTACGCAGTGTCAAATGGTAATCCTTTGCCGATGTTTCAGGACAACATATCGGTCCCATCTTCAAGGGTCAAGAAGTCCAGACCCCTGAAGATGGGACCAATACATTGTCCTGAAACGTCAGTAAAGGATTACCATTCGACGCTGCGTAACACCCCAGAAGAGCCCAGATCTTCTCCACACATGTTAGTCACTTTATAAGATAACAAATTAACTATTATTATTTATTTAAAGCTCAGAAATTCAACAACAGAATAGAAGTGTGTCAACAGGAGCTCTTTACTGCTACCCTTAAATAGTCTTTCGTTTGTGGAGCTGAAACGGCAGTTAACTTTACTCCTGCAAAAAAGAAAATTTTTATACTCTAGAACTAATAACCAAGCAGTGAATATCACGTTTAATATTCAGATAACTTTATTCAACCTGAAGTGTGAATGGAAGACATTTATGTTACATACATATACCATTATATCAAGTATGTACTCACAGGCAAGTACCAGTATGAGAAAGTTTCAATTACTCGTCTTTATTACTTACTTCTCTCAGCATCTTTCACATTACCAAAAGTAATAATACTGTACTGCAGTCACATGAATTTTCTTACAGGTTGCTGTAATATATGACTAAGTGAACGTACGAATAAACAGTACTTTTATGGATCCAAAATGTAATAGGGACAGTACTGCAGATAAGTTGCTGGGTTTGGGTGGCCCTAAGCAGACACTTGTTTAACTATTCAAATCTTACAGATGGCGGCAGCAAGCTCTCAGAAATACAGGTAACTATTTACCAACCAACACAGCATCATTACCAGTGTCAGAACCACAAAGTTTACATGTTACAATTAATTTTAATACAATTAGTTGTATGTAACCTGTTCAGTCCCACGAACTTTAAATTTTTAACTTCTGAGGACACTGAACAGAGTAAAACATTCATATTCACTATGTGTATTAGTTACAAGTTTTAAGAAGTTTGTTTCGTTTAGAAGTACACACATCAGTAGCCAAATATGAAACCCTTTTATGGGAGGAAAGCAACCACTTTTTGGGGGGAGGGAGGGGAGGTCAAGATTCAAAGAAAAGATACAAAGAGTCAAAATTTGTTTTAGTTTTGACCAAAAATAATAACAATAAATACAACACAATGAAGAAAATTACATAAAAAAGTTAAAAAGTCAAATTTCTCTGCTACAGATGACTGACAGTGAAAAGTGTTACTTACATGTGTCAGCAAAACGTACACAAGTAACATATCACAACTGTACGAAGATGCAGAGAGATTATAAATTCAGGCTCCGAATCAGTTACCAGAGAATTTTGGTACAGCCACCAACATAAAATTCTGCATGTCATATCTGCCATAATAAAAGGCCATTTTTTCGCTGTTTGAATGATACGCGGCTGTCTGACACTTGGCAGGTGTTACATCATACACCGAGTCTCAGGAGGTTTAACAGTCAGTGAAGGAAGTGAGAGAATATCCACTGTCACAACAACCCTTAGAAAGTCTAATAAAAACTCACCACTGCGACAGCAGATGCTGAGAATGGTGCCCTCCTGACTGAATGCAGTCAGCATACGGGTGGAGCACATGATTTACTCGCTGGAGTTCTTGCTGGAAATTGTTGACATCTCACAGTCTGCACTAATTGCACACCAAACATCAACTTTTTCGTCATAGAGGGAATGTGTGCACATGTCCTGGATTTTCTGCACACCAATACCTGATGTGCTGAGAATTTACCTTTCCACATAAGGAAAACCAGGCCTCAGTAGAGAAAAATGCTAACTGTGGATCATCTTCTCCATTATACACAGACTGAATAAACCAGTTACAAAAATACATTCTTGCAACCAGATCATGTCTTCCACAGTTGCAATTGTAACAATTTTGTGGCCTTTCGTCCAGATGTTTTCGAAACACACATCTCTTGAGCTGAGCAATTTTCTGCCACAATTCCCAGTGGAAGTCTGTTATTAACAACATCTAAAGTTACACTCTGGTTTGAAAACAGTGCAAGAGAGGTTACATGGCCACATAATTAGGTGCAGTCTTTGGCCCCTACATTCCCTTGACTTAACACCTTGTTACTTTTATTTGTTGGGAAGTTTACAAGACAAACCCTCATACTCTGGAAGAACTAAGGAACAACATTTGCCGCGAAATGTCAACACCTTTCAGGCAAGAAGTCCATAAAGTGTTCCGCCTACATACTGACTGCATTCGGTCAAGAGAGCAATATTTTCAGCATCTGCTAATCAAAATTAACAACACTTACACCTGTCTTACAATCAGTCATTCAACTGCACACACAGTGGCTGAGTTGTCTTAAATTTTTGAAACACACCTCACTAGCAGAACTTCTACTTGCCTGTTTCAATGTTTTCTGAAAACCATGGAGTTTCTGTCTGTTTATTTTCATCACCTTCACTTCCAAAAACCTGGATTTTACGCTTTCTTCCTGGACGCTTCCTTCTTCCATTTATACTAGTATCTTTGACTGTAATGACAGTAATGGCACCAGTAAACAAGGCTGTACAAGATACAACAGCATTTATTTACAGTGAAACCCTGTCAAGAAAATTTTGAAAATTCCAAGAAAATCCAACTTCTTAAGTGGGAAATTTCTTAAAAGGGCAATTTTAATGAAATCGGAGAATTCTGATGCTTTTTTATTCTGACTTCTTGGGCGGGAAATTTTCTTAACCAGGCTTTTCTTAAGCAAGTTTCACTGTACTTTCCACAGGTCCTTCTATGAGCTAAGATAGAGGATACAGAACATGCCATAATACATGTGTAAAATCTATTTCACATATGAATTGACACAACCACTTGCTACAATTAGAACCATGAACATTAGTTGCACAGTTCCTTTCCAGACACTGTATATCATCACACACATACAGCTATAAAAGTTATTATGTACAAAACACAAGCATGAATGCTTAACATGCATATAGTTACATATTTCCGAAAATCGTTCAAAAACGCCATCAATGGCAGACATGCAGTATTACGTAAGGCAACATGTGCTGGCCAAAGAAACGTTTTATGTACATTCTTATAAGGCTTAAGAATTTTCAACTGAGGTAAATTTATTAACGACATAGTGGGCGTCAGGTGTGAGACAGGGTTAACTATGGCTTGAATTCTTTCACATCGTGATTTAAACTTTGATTGCAGTTGACTGACCACTGAATAACTTGATACTTGTACAGTATACTCGTTCTTGATATTTGACTAGGTTAGCCACTGGCACACGAAGGTGATATTTATACCTTGTGTTTAAGCTGTGTACATCTGAATTTCTCCGACATTCTTCCAAGTGCTCTACAACAAATGATAGCAACCAAGCGTACGAATTCAGCTGGAAGCGACGTATATTAAACTGCCTAGCCCATTACACATAATGGAGTGGAAATGGGCGAAGTGAACTACTTCGAAGTATCTACGTCCGTCAGTGGTGGGACTGTCCTCATGAGTAAGCTTGCACAGCTTATTCTCAGGCTAGAATATGGTCGAAGGAAAAGAAAATATATCCCTACTTTATATACCTTTGATGTTGCAGTACTTACGAAGTTGATCTTCAAGTGGTAACTTTTCCTGGATTTTACTGAATGCGGCCCGCTTAAGATTTTCTGGAAGTGCTTCAAGCTTCTTGAAAAGATTTTCAACCTGTAACAATTGCAACATTCACAACACATAACATGTCGTAACTTACTTTCTGCAATCTTGAAATTGTATTTTAAAACTCATGCCTATAGCTATCGAACAGCAACCTGCACGCAACTAACTCCACATGCCCATGCTACCTACTTCGTCTAATACGTTAGTGCTTTCATCCACATCCATCTGAATTGCTTTTATGAAGCACTTCCCATCCAAAATCAGAACTACATTTCCATACTACCGCACTATTACGTGGAGTAATATGAACGTCATATCCCCCATACATCGTCTCGACCACAGATTAACAAACCTACAGATTTCCGTGGAAACTACATTACAACGCCACAAACGGAACCTGTCTGCGTTACTTGTAGACGTCATCGCTCAATGCCTGCCGGGAAGGGTCCTCATGGTGTTACCTTCTGGAACTATGACATTACGTTACATATAACTACATTTCGTCACTCATCAGCCGTTCTAAGACAGGGTCAATTGGTCAACAAGACAATGTTGGTTGTGATGCACAATCTCGTTATGATAAAACACATACTATTGTTACAAAGCACAGAATACAAAACAAAATTGGTCAAAAAGACAATGTAGGTTGTGTTGTACAACCTCATTACCAAAGAAAACACAATTATCACAAAGTTACAAGATACAAAATACCAGCATATTGCCATAAATAGTGACGTAAACATACAGCACAAGATTCAGGCTCAAACACCAAATTCAATCATCACACTAAATTTTACAATATACAATCACAAAAGCAATAAAATCAAAATACAAATTAATGATACTAAAAAGAGAAAACATTGTTAACAAGAAGTCAGATATTAACCCTTTAAAGACGAAGCATATCTATTTTCTATATAAGGACCCAGTTCGTACTGCGCAGTAAACACTCTCCTTCTCA
This sequence comes from Coptotermes formosanus, assembly GCA_013340265.1. Lineage (NCBI taxonomy): Eukaryota > Metazoa > Arthropoda > Insecta > Blattodea > Rhinotermitidae > Coptotermes > Coptotermes formosanus. The sequence goes on along the minus strand of BLKM01000436.1, from coordinate 781,872 downwards.
GTTATAAAAACCAATCTGTTAATTCTGTATAGGAAAGTAATCGCTGTTTGTTCAGAGATCCATAAAAAACGCATAAATGCAATGTCAGCATCACATAGAATTTTTGAATGTTAAACCTGGCAGTACATAAAATTACTGCTAGGCTTTAAAAGGTTAATTGGTGTCACAATTAACAGATAAAAACTCATCTATTGAATAAGACGTATTTTTTACAAGAAATTTTCTTAAGGCAGACTTAAAAGCCCTTATATCCCTATGAAGTCTTAGTATGTTTGTTGGTAAATGATTAAATATTCTTATAGATGAATAGATAAAATCTTTTTGTATGGAAGAGAATTTTACTAATGGGAAATGTAATTGATTCATTTGTCTCGTGTTTATACAATGTACTGAAGAGTTAGACTGGAAGCTGTCTGGATTATTAACAACAAACATCATTAATGCAAAAATACACAAACTTGAAATTGTTAGTATGTCCAATTCCTTAAACCCTCATCTCCAAGAGCTCCTGGGACCCAATCCTAGCATAATTCTAATTATCCTTTTTTGTATTAAAAATACATTCTGCATAGTTGTCGATGAACCCCAAATGATTATACCATAATTTATCAGCGATTGAAAGTGTGCAAAGAAAACTATTCTCAGTGTACCTATATTCAGTAGGCAGGCCAATTTTCTAATAACGAAACAAACCGAACTCAACTTCTTTACTAATACACTTGTGTGGGTTTTCCACAATAGGTGGCTATCCAAGTGCAAACCCAAAAATTTAATAGCATCCATTACAGAAAGACTTTGATCAGTGTATGTTAAATGTAATGGATAAATTGAAGCCTTAGAGAATAAAAATTTAACAGAACATGTATTATCAGCATTTAATACCAACTGATTTATTTTAAACCACTTTAAAATATGATTCAAAATAAAATCTAAGCTCTGATTTAGTTCAGTATAATTATTAGATGTAACAAGTATACTAGTTATCATCAGCAAATAATATGGTATGAGAAAAGTTCATAATTAATTTTGGAAAATCATTTATGCATATATTACACAGCAAGGAACCCAAGACAGAGCCCTGTGTAACACCACACTTTAGCATGACCCAACCTGACAAGTAGTGGTTTAAGTTCACAAATCGAAGTTCAACTCTTTGTTTCCTGTTCATCAAATATAATTTCAGCCAGTCTAGGATAGCGCCTCTTACTCCATAAAATTGTAATTTAGAAGGAAAAAGTTCATGGCTGACACAATCAAACGCTTTAGTTAAGCCACAAAATATACCTGCAAATCATTCTTTCCGATTCCATGCATTAAAAACAGTTTCAACGAGCTTATGGGTAGCAATATCTGTTGCAACACCTTCCCTAAAATCATATTGTTCAGGGACAAGTATATTACTTTTTCCTAAATGTTGCTTCATTCTTCAAAATATTAATAACTCCAAAATTTTTGAGAAACCAGTCGATAAAGAAAGTGGTCTATAATTAGATAATTGAGATTGTACTCCTTTTTTGAATAATGGTTTAATAATGGAGTACTTTAAATGGTCTGGGGATGTACGTACAGTTAAACAGATATTAAAAATACAACAAAGAGATTTTATATTGTTTGTACCATGAATTTTTTACTATATAAATACAGTTACCAACTAATGCACTTAATCACTTTCACACCCTACATGTGATTACAGCGTGCAACCACATTTTTTCTCATACTTTGTTCGATATTCCGTCACAGCCACACGAACTTTTACTCTTTGAAGAGGCAATTGTACAAATAATTTCCAATTCAGTTATTGGAATATAAATCACATTACGAAAACCATCAGGAAATGATTTTTTGAGTAAGAGAATGGCACACTCATTATCTGTTTAATTCTTAAAAATTAAAAGAATAACTGTTAAATGCCTCAGCAGCTTGATTTATATGACATCAGCAAAGGAACTTCCTGCCTTATCATATAACATTACTACAACCACTACTACTACTTCTACTAAACGCAACTTTCACACACTTGCAATAACGAAAGAATCTCCTTCCATTGTGTTACTAATACACCAGAACCACCCAGAAATTTCAGACATATGTAAAATCCTGCTCCAACATCAAAACACACTCAGCACCACAGTTCCACACTAAATATGTCAACGTTCAAATATCACAGGCAGCTACCATCACAGTACACTACACTGATAATATAATAATATACTAGTGCTCCCATCATGTGATGCAACTTGCCTGCAAACACACCTTTCTCTGTCATCTGTTGGGAACCAATCATTGCCACTGAGCTGTGGCTACCAGGAACAAATACTGGTTCTGCTTGGGGCACCACAAGACCATGTTTCCAGGGGTCCACCTAACATGCATCCGGGAAGTCCCGACAAACTGACAGGTGCATTGCGTCAGTAGTTACACCAGAGCAGTGATGTGTCGTATGACAACCATGTACCATGGAGTCCCGTCCATATTGCGGTTTCTTGATCGAGACTGTAATTACACCTCAGATATTCAGCAACTAGCACCTGCCACTTTTGACCCTTAAAATAGTTTCCTTACTCAAAGCACATAAACAGCATATGGACCCACTAACCTACAACAGCTTAACCTAAAATATGAAATGTATGAAGCTCATACCTGGGATGCGGAGGCTGTATACTATAAACTGACTGTGGGGTGTGCCTGCACAAACGAGTCTTAATGTAATTATGTTAAGGGCTGTTCATGCTGGTGCGAGATACTCACATCTGGCAATTAGTCCTTTTGGCAGGGAGGGACATGGGGGGATGAGCCCACGGAAACGTAACTGTGGCTGGAGTATCATTTCGACTTATGTCCTCCATCATGAGCGAGGTGGAAGGGCAACCTGTGTTACCGATCCAAGCAGTCTTGCCAGACTGACCTAGGATCTAGGGCACTTCTTTTCATGTTGTTAATGTTTAAGTCAGCGGTTCTCAACCAACATGCCATAACTTTTGCCATGAGTTCTGTAAATCCTTGAATAGAGAACTGATTATACAAAACTACATAAGCAAATAACATAACATTAAATAAGGAAATTAAAGAAATCAAGTCGTATTGTTATCTGTAAGTATATTTTAGTAATTAGTTAAAGCACTACAATAAAATGAAATCTGAAACTTGGAAGACGAAATAAAAACAAAGAGCAATAACAGTCACGTTAGTGGTGTTACAGCAATGGCTATATGGTACCTCACCCCACTCCTTTGCCATACACTGTTTATTGACAGGGTCTGCCAGGAAAAATAATTATAAATTTGCATGCATAACATCCTGTGTTGCTCAATCCTTACATAAGCTGTATTCAGTGTAACGAGTGTGCAGAAGTGCATTATTTCAATAATATTTATAAGATCATCATACGTGTCATTAAGTAAGCAAGTACAAAATCCAGCCAAATTCTTGGTGGCAAAGCATAAAACTCATTACACTTTGCAATACTCTTGAAGCAGATTCATGTTTACATCCACAAATAATTCCAGCATATTAACATGAAGGTGATACTAGTATTGGTCTGTGAAATACCTGACCTGTGCACCTCCTTATACAGACATGTAATGAATCTTGTGTAGACGCAGCTCAAAACGTAACACTGTGTTTTGTTTTTATGCAGTGAAAGTTGGGGGGTGGAGGGGGGAGGAGGGATAGGAGCGTAATATTATTCAATTGTGTCACATGCACCTGACAGCTTAGGTGCAAGCATGAAATTGGTATGAGCAAACCATTTTGAATTTTCTAACCATGTATTAGGTATTATTGCCAAAGCAAGTGTTCTTTTGTAAACTCATATCATAATTATGATACTACCAGTTTTTCAACTTCAGCCTCTAAGAAAGCTATATGAAAAATGTACAAAATTTTCAGGCAAAATGTATCTTATTTTCACACAATGACACATCAGTTTTATACCTCACTGTGCAAAAGATGTGACAAAATCATAACACTTCTTACACAAGTGGATTATTAAAGCCCTCTTGCCTATGTTAAAAATGGCAAGAATGTGACAATATATACTACAAAAATAAAGTATTTTCAACCTGACATTATAAAACCCTCATTAAATTATCTTTACCAAAACCCTCATTAAATTATTTTTATCAACAAATCAGTACTGCATTTTCAGGAAAGATTAAAATTTCCTGTTAACAGTAACATTGTCCAAGTATGAAGTATTACAATTAATTTGAAATACACTCATTGTTTACAATGTACCAGATAATTAACAATATCAAATATAACTGTCACCAACTGTACACATGTAAATCCTAGCAAGACCATATTTATTCACATGACACTTCCAACACAGTGCATGAAATAAAAAATTATCGGCTAATACATAGTTTTCAACCTTGTAAAAGCACAAAAACTATATGATTAGCCAATAGTAATTTTCTATTTCACACACAGCATTGGAAGGATCATGTAAATAAACACAATCTTTTCAATGAAATACCAACAAATACACTGTACTACAATATAAAGTTTTTACAACTAAAGCACTTTATATTGTAAGATAGTGCATTTGTTGGCATTTCCTTCAAATTTTAACAATTGGTGCATGGATATGAATGTCATAAAAACAAATTCCAACCATTAAACACAATAAATTCTAGTCCATACCAGCTTCATATGGCATAACATGCCAGCAACAGTTGCCATCCTGAGGCCAAAGATTGGTGAGACATTCAATATTTAGACTTTGATCCTCTCATAACTTTGCCTTTCCAGCAGCTATCTTGTTAAGGATGCGGTGTGCTTCATCATAATGTGGAGTTAGGTCCTGGCGTACCCTATCCATCCAGGTAGCAATTTTTGGATACTCAGTCCTTGCATCATAACCCGCCATTCCTAATGGGAAGAAAACTTACATGTAATAGCATCCATACAAATGACCCCATGGCTATACTGTAAGTTTATAAAGTACACACAACTCTGTAACTGCATTCAAACCAGCGACAATCATTTTTTACTTGAGACAGTGAGGAATACAGCAGATTAGATATAATAATGAGCAGCTCCAGTGTTTATTCAGGGTACCAACATCAGTGGAACTACAACAAATGTCTCACAACCAGTTTTCACAGTCTCCATTCAGCTTCTTGGCCAAACAATGTGATCAGTTTCACTGGTTTCTTTTACTACATCATCAGTGACTAAAATCACTAAAATAATGATTCGTTATCCTAACCTTATCAACATACATGAAGAGCAACACATTAAAAAATAACAAAAGTCTTTAAAGCACCAACCTACTAGTCAGATGTGCTTGTGAATGTCTGACCCAAAAATGACTGTATAGAACTGCATGTACAAATGGTATACTCATATACACAATTACCCAAACTTTGAATGTCATGGCAGGTAAAGTAAAAATTATATTCATGGCCTATTTCACAGTTGTCTACCAAATTTCTGAAAATATGACAGTCATGGTTACTTACCCATATTTACTGTTTTTACACTCTTATTTGTTGACCCCACCTTATCAGAAGGCACTGATTCTGTCACTGTATCCTCTGCAGGCTGTTAAAAGCACTGGTGGTCACGTTTCAGTGCTTCATGGTAAGTTGGCAATAGACGTAATGACATGTCTGTTGTTGTGGCTTCTTGTGAACATGGCAAAGGACTTACGATTAGAAAATGAATTTTCTTAGGATATGTTATACTGTGAAACAGTTCCAACACTTTGGAGGAGTTTGCTGTCTCTGTCTGGGAGATGAAAAGATGCAAGAGGGACATAGTTGGCCCTGGAAATGACCACATGGAGGATGAAAGAATGCGAGATCTCTGAGATACTGACTCTGAAATGTCCAAGAGAGACTGTGAGAGAGGTCTTGGATGTCATGGGCTGTGAAAAGGGGTGTAATGGTTACAAACGTATATCTTCACAAGCAGTTTTCCTCTATTCCTTCAAAGAGTGATTGAGAGGTTTCCATGTAATGCTGAACATACATTGTTGGGATGAAGCTCAGTCCTGATCACCTCTTTGATATTATGGTCCATGTATCTGGACTTCGTGGAGAGGATGTTGGTGTCCTCACTACTGAAGTTAGGCTCTGCCACTGCTGACTTCTCCATCTGTCCAAGGTGGATATGCCAGTTGTGTTCTTCCACCCTATTCTCAACAGATGATCGGTCTGCCCATGTAGGTCTGCACACATTTGCAGGGAATGCTGTACCCTTCAGCAGTCTTCAGTCCCAGGTCATCATTCACAGATCAAAGGAATATGGGCCCATACTGGATATTACAGACATCTTGCAGGTACACGAAAAAAATCATACAACAGATGTATAAAAAATACTGTACAAACAAACATGGGAATATGCTGAATGAATATAGTGCTACCTCAAACATTTAAATGTTGAAACATTTTATTCAACCTACTTACTGACAAATATACAAATTCTGGGAAAATCAGACATATGGGGAAAATTATATGACAGTACTATGTACAATCTTGTCTCACACCCTCTCACACACACACACACACAAGTGTGCGCACACACAGACAGACAGAAATACAGCCATGACTGCAACACAATGACACACCTCAAGCTTAACAAAAGACATTCATCTGAAGATAAGTAATCTCACTATTACTGTTCAGAACAAGCTATGGCAACAGACCTATCATCATACCTTTGCCATTTCACCATGATGCACCAAGACACAATCATCTGCATATAACATTGTAATAGCCTACAGTGGATGCAGTGACTAAATTAGTGCTTTCTGGCAACAATTGGTTCATCAAAACAATAGACTGCAAAAAGCAGTGAGTAAATTCCAATAATTAAATGTGACTGTTAGATGCACAGGATTTCTGCAGATACGTGAGAAACAGGCTACACAAATAAGTCTTACTGTACTACGCAGTGCATGTAATTGTGGTATAAAGCAATCAACCAATTGTACATACACAATATGCTTGGGATATACAGACAGACATACGAGACCAGTGAATGATTTCAGGGTGTACTGTATTATCCCTTACGCACATAAATACAGTGAAGATATTAAATCATTATGTTATGTGATTATAGACAATGTTGATAATGTACTAAAAACAGTGAAATGCATCTGTTGGTTAATAAATTGAACTATTAAAATGCCGATTGTGTGACACATTGATTATAGCTGAGCTGTTACAGGGAATGTTAGGAATAAAGTCAAGTCACAAGTATACTGGACATAAACTTCAGATGGTGAAAAAAGGAAAAAAGTATGAATATTGGTAGGGAGACCTCTTGGAAGGAAGAAACTGGGAAGGTCAGTATGAAGAAGGGAAGGTGATATCTAATTGGTATTACAGACTGACTGAAACGGCTTGGCGCAGGGATCAAAGATTCAACTTTTAGCAACACTGAACCTTAGATATGTGCATCTATGAGGAAATATGAGCATTCATAAAGTGTTCATCCTTATCATAATGTACACATATACAACAAGCAAATACAATAGTAGAAATTATGAACTTACTTGGTTGTTCTATCTCACAAACTCCCAACAAATCAGCAATGGTAATTTCATTACCAGTCAAATATGCTGTATCTTTCAACCACACATTTTCAATGAGTCCCAATGTGCTTTTCATTCTTTTTTTAAATTCACAAACTCTTGCTTCATTTGCTGGTTCACCTCTTATTAGAGGTATAAGATACTAAAAGCAAAAGGACACACAAATTTCAGTCATTTAATTGCGATGTGAAATGACAAACAGTCTTCACAACTTATAGATTGTATTAATAAATTATTGTGGAACTAGGCTACATGTTTCGGTCATGGAAGACCATCATTTAGTTGCAGGTGCAGAAACAGTAGGAAACAAAGAACAACCCCTACTGTATATTAAAAGCAAACCAAAGGACACATAAATTTGACGAATTTAACCGCCAATGTGAATAGAGCAGCAAACACAGACAACAGCCTGTAATGTACATGAAACGCACCTGTTTTTATAAGTCCAAAGAATTACATCTTAAAGGTCGCAATGTTATTAGCAGTACTACTAAATGTAGTCACATGACCATACAAATTTTATGCAGAATTATGAAAACTGCAAGTTGTGATGAAACTGAAACACCTTCTGTGGTCACTGTACTGTCATTTTCAATTTCCTAAAATACACCTATATTAAATTCACATTGCAGAGTTTTGAAACATTTATCACCACACAGAACTTCCACATCACATGCTGGCAGCACTGTACACCAGATCATACTAAAGTTGTTCATACCATGTATCACACAAGCACATCAACTTAGCTCCTATATGTTTCGGCCTCAACCAACCATCCTCAGCATGGCTCCTTTTCAATGCTGATTGGAAGCACTCAGTACTTTACAATTATATTAAACACATCAAATATATGTCTATGTGGATTTATGTGTTGACACTTTCAGTTAACGTAAAACTTATTTCAAAGCCTGTTGTACATTTACTGATTAGTCTGGAGTACATGGTGAAAAAAAAGTGTTACACAATTTACAGGAACAATCTTTCCATGATACATATGCTGCCAACATATTGCAAATGGAAAGTTTCTGTTATAATGAATACATTCCAGACACACACTGCAAAACTTTTGCTCCACAACTGAGTTCCTGCACCTTTGCTCAGACAGTGATTAAAACATAGTGATTCTGCAGTCTTTCATGCCTACAGAAGTTTAGACTCTATTTTGCTACATTCAAGCAGATGCAAAACCTAACTCACTGTATAATACTGATGTCTCTAAATAAACAACAAGATGGACACACAACTCATTAACAGAGCAGCAAAGAAGGTACTCCATTCCTTAAGCCCTACAAAAAGAAGTGATTACAATCAGTAGCCCTTACACCGCTGAGTCTGGTATGAGGTCCCTGTAGCTGTGTGACTGTCTCCACCAGGGATTACAACACCGAGTTTTATATGAGGTCTCTGCAGTTCTGCATCTCAAGGGCTCTGTGTATACCACAGATTAAATAACCGATATAAATGTGAGGTTTTGTACCTAACATAACTGATGGGGTGTCTCTACCATAATAACGCCAATGAATTACATTTCAGGAATGTGTATTGTATAACTGAAGGGCTCCATATTTATTACAGAGTCACATGAGTAAGTTAGATCTGAAATATCCATTTATGTGATTCAAGGGCTGTCTCTACCCTGAACTGCATCATTAAGTTACATTTGAGGTCCCTGTAGTAACGTAACTGAAGAGCTTACCTATACCATGAATTATACAACTGAGTTAGATCCAAGGTATCAACAGTTGCGTGATTGAAGACTGCCTCTACTGTGGATTACACCACTAAGTCACATTTGAGTTATCCGTAGCTATGTAACTGAAGGGTTCTGTCTCTACCATGGATTACACCACTAAGTTACATTTGAGTTATCCGTAGCTATGTAACTGAAGGGTTCTGTCTCTATCATGGATTATACCACTAAGTTACATTTAAGTTGTCTGTAGCTATGTAAGTGAAAGTTTCTATCTCTACCATGGATTACACCACTAAATTACATTTGAGTTATCCGTAGCTACGTAACTGAAAGGTTCTGTCTCTACCGCGGCTGACACCAAGTTATATTTGAGTTGTCTGTAGCTACTTAACTGAAGGGTGCTGTCTCTACCACGGATTAGTTGAAGTTATATTTGAGTTATCTGTAGCTACGTGACTGAAGGCTTCCCTCTACCACGGATTACACCAGTTAACATTGATACCTGCAGTTACATAAGTGAAATGCTCTGTTCGTACCATGAATTACAGCACTAAGTGAGATCTGAGGTATCTGTAATTGTATCACTACAACTTTCAGCACAATCCCATTGCTTTAATTTTAATTGTGTTCAGAGTTTCAAATTCAATGTAAGAGGAAAAAATGCATTTCAAACTGAGAAACCAAAGTGATCAGTTAGGCTGTGCTGGTCATATTCCTTCCAACTGGTACCTGAACCTACCATATGTATATACCCACTATATTGTTACTTCAAACTGACCTTATGTTGGAAATACATAGAACAATTCAACCTTGTGTCCAAGTGCTGCCATTCCAAATACTCGTCCACTTTAGCCTGCTGCTTACTGTCTTCAGGATACCAATGGTCTTGAATATTTCTCTCACGACACAGGTAGCGAAGTATTCCCACACTACGAAGGAATATATTTTGCATAATTCAACCCATACTTTTATCATGACGTACATAATACATACATGCACAAGTCAGAATATAATGTCCCTATGCTGACCATCCTATCTTCAATATACAGACGGCAGCAAAGGTCTCACTGTCTACTATAATTTCAATGTAACAGTACTTACCAAATTGTACTGTCACAATCTTTCTAGTTCCATCACGTTTTATTTCATACACAGTATTCATATGGCCACTGACTTGTGTGTATGTGTGTGTGTGTGCACGCGCATGAACAATCTATGTACCTACTGTAGCTATTAATAGGAGACTTTTTTCAGTCACATTCATGAAACCCTTATTAAATCATAAAGCATTAAGTCTGACAAGTCACAGATTTACATAATGAGTTATTCTTGAGGAAGACTAACCACAGCGGACAGTTCACTGTCCACTCAAATGAACATACCTCTCCCTCAGAATAAAACCATCATCTTCAATAACTGGGACCTTCTTCAGTGGATTCAGCTTTTCATACTCTTCAGACAAGTGTTCACCTGTCAGGTCATAATGGAAATAAACAAGAACAAAAATGTAACTAGTTTTTATTCGTATAAACAACTCTGATTTAGCAAATATGCTTGTACCTCACACAGGACTCGAAAAATGCCTGCAAAGATATGAATTCTAGAATGACAAAATGTACAACAGACTTTCCCCTTTCAGAAATTCACAGAACTGATTCCAGTTCTCTCTCACATGACCAACAACTGTTTAGCTCAGTGTGGTGTGATAACTTTCGTCACCCACCAGTAGCAGCAACAGCTTGTGAAGAAGGCTATTTGCTTCATCAACTTTTACCATTAGATGGCCACACATTTCTATTTAAAATAACTGACCTCTTCATTAGAGGCTACCACACCCTTCACTGGGATAATACTCAAAGTGTCTTTTCCAACAGTTCATCTGCAAGCATACATACATATCACATGACAAGCGTGGTAACGTTGGTAGTTTTATTAAGATTCTATGAACGTTTATGAATACAATAAGGCTACCAGCCAGATTCAAGGTTATTCAATATTTTCCAATTGGATTCCATGAAACACAGGACACTTCTCGACTAGCTGAAAAACTATTTGCTTGTCAAGAGAAGACTCAGCACCATATAGTCCGTTACTTTGTTATGATATGTAAAAAGTTGTCACTTCCTATATTTAACAGCATACCTTGTGCCATATCCACGAATTTAAACTCGTAAGGTATTTCATTTGCTTTTAAGAACAAAAAAATTGCTCGACATGGCTGGGATAATAAATTACCATAAAATTTTAGAGACATTCTGTCCTGCAAAGTATTAGTCACAAAAACCACCACAAATGTTAAATTATTAAAATTCGGGACTTTACAATAGGATGCCCACAGACACCCGCCAACGAACTTTAAATTAATTTCCAGTTACTAACCCGACAATAAGCTCTATCCCATTAATTTAATGTTAACCCGTTACTGAATTTGGATTTTCGGGTTACTGGCCGGAATGCAACAATCCTAACTTTAGTACTGGTCACCGTATTGTAAAAATAAATCGAATATCCTTAAAAACACAACGCCCTGAATAACATCTCCTACTATACAACCCACGCAAACCTCCAACGTTTATCTCACGCGATTCTATTACAGCACAAGCAATAAGTCGTCCTCGTCCGCGGGAAGATCAGTGCGTAGCACGGATAAAGGAAGAGGCATAGAAAAACGACTAGCACTTACTAAAAAAAAATTCAATATGCTGAGATGTTACGCAGTATCAACGGGTGCACACCAAACGTTTCAGAGGAATGCAGTGGTGTCTACGTAACATTGAGTTCGATGTTCTCCTCCGAAACGTCTGTAACCACCTCGTATTTACTCACCAGTGACCGGGCCCAACAGATCAGTCTGTAAACAAATTAGTTTGACGGTGAGTTTCGGAACTTCTGGATATGACTTGGTAAGTTTGAAATATTATAGATAAAAAGATATATTCGGGGCAGATACAACTGCCCTGTTTTATGCAGCTGTCACCACATAAAATAAGTATACATGGGAGAGAAAACCTATGTACTCAACCACGTAGACTCGTACAACCACAGATCATATATTTGTAGCTTACAACCACAGTTTAATACAATCAGGAGAGCTAAGCTGTCCGAACCGTGGATTAATACCTTTAACGAATTGGAAACTCCGTGGAAACGTAAAACTACACCTCGATTTGCGGCGTTTGCATGCGTTGCTTCAGCCTCCCTGGCTAGCTGGCTGTGGGTAAAGCATGCTTCTCGTGGTAATGTGTGGACTTACGTAGCATGACATCGGCAAAGTACATGCTGTGCCGTGCACTGCCCTACACCCACACTGCTATAATAAGGGCGCTAAAAAAATAGCAAACTTCCATATTATTACAAACCCACTAAATACACTTATTGGGAGATAACGTTATATTTCCTCCAACATATTTCTGACCGCATCAAAATATAATGTAACATAATGTTTCCAAATTATTACAAACCTACTAAATACACTTACTGGGAAATATTATTTTACATTATATTTCCTCCGACTTATTTCTGACCGCATCAAAATATAATGTAAAATAATAGGCTATATTTATTACCTAATACATGTAAGCAGTTGATTTCTAGAAGTGATAAAATGCATGGAAAATGCAGAATATTAAGATTCAAAATTACAGTACTCTGAGTTATGGGACTGTGTAATCTGATTGGTGGGTACCGAAGTTTCGGTCAGGACATAACTGCCTCTATCTTCCCACTGCCTGTGAAGAGACCCAGAATGCTCCTCGAAAACATTCGTGACCATATACCGGACTACACGGTGTCCTAACCCAGACTGCATTATCAAGCCTGACTACTGTGAGCACCTCCTCATCATCATTTTGGTCATTTGGGAGTTTTGGTTATTTGTCATTTGGGTCAGGTTAAGGTTAGGTTAGGTTATTTATTTGACACTTTTGACGCTCTTCACACTTATAGGTCTGTAGGTCTTTAGGTTTTGGTTTAGGTCTAGGTCAAGGTCTAGGTTAGGTTTTTTGGCACTTCTGGCACTTTTAGGTCTTTACATTAGGTTAGGTTATTTGTTTATTTTTTCCTTTATTTATTGGCACAATGTAGTGTTCTCCAACCAAACGTAATATCCATGATGTGCTCTTTCATAACCATAGATGAATAAAGGCAAAAAGAAATGGGAAACTGTTGTGGGTAGAAGAGCAGTGGCATCAATTTAACCCCTCATCTCCATCAATTATCTCTATTTTGGATGAAAATATAAATTTTATTCCAAACCTTAAATCTTGAAATGTGGCTGGCAGGAGGTTACAATCCATGGCAAGGTGGCTGAGTAGGACCATCCAGTTGATACTATGTCTGCAATAGTTTGTTATTGACAGCACTTGCAAGCACCATTTGAATATCTTGATTCTCAATTTTTTTAAGTAAATGGACTGACTCAAAACAACAACATATGCCTTTTACATTTTCCCTGCAATGAAAGACATATCGCTGATATGCGTGTCATAATATAAATTCACTATTATATTTAGTCACGTTGGTCATTAGGGTAGGTTAGATTAGTTTACGTTACGTTATTTGTTCTTTATCTTCACCTTTCATGAAGTACAGCAACTTGCTGAGCAACTCCTAGCTTCTCATGAGGGACTCTGTTCCATAAGTTTTTGGTCTGTATAGTAGGCCATATAAATGAACATTTTTGCAGTGCTAAACCCAATTATTGAAGCCACAGAAAGTGGCAACACACTGTCACAGCAGTATTGACAACATCATGCCCTTCCCATTATATCCTGTGACATTTATTCATACAATTCCAACTAGGTGCACTTGCATTTAGTTGTAATTGTGTGAATAACATACTTAATGCACAGAATATGTATACTATGCAGATCCTATGACCTATTCCTCATTTCTGTGTGTGATTGAGGCCCTGGCTCACTAAGGGCTGTTGCGCCATGGAAAAAAAATCCTTTTCCTTACTGCACTCCAACAGACACCTAACACACTGTCAGTGTTACATTCACAAGCCCAATGATGGAGGCACTTCCATCCCTCAAAGTGTTGGACAAAAGTGCCTTTTTCTCCTATCTATGTGGTACTTAAACACAGCCACCGAGTGCTGGCTACCAGTCACGCACATAGGCACCGTTTCTGGCACCACAAGACCTTGTTTCCTCGGGTTCATTGAAGTTGCACCAGGGTGGTCCAAACTACTCGTATAGCAGACGTATGTGATGTGCAATTACTCGACCATCTGTCAACACAGCAGGTATTCCCTTGTTTCAATGCGTGCTGCAACAATTCGAGATACAAATGAAGTGATTGAAGTCAATGGAGTGGGTATATCTGTATACCAGCCTCGAAGGACTGTCGTTTGCGGTACAATAGAGATTATAATTTGCAAGGCTGAGAGTTAGGTAGTTCTCTTTTTATTGGACATGATTGTTGGGAGATGAGAGATGTAAATGCTGAGGTAAGTGTTGAGATGGAAAGGGGTGAATGTATCTCAAGTATGTTATAGGCTTCATTTTCATGTTTGCCCAGTTTGCAAACAGCCAATTTCCACATCCAAAGTACTTAAGTTGCTCACAGCAGTCCCAATTATCTGATTCCTAACTGCAATGTTGAACATTGCCTGAGCCTCACTATAGGGCATATATTTTTCATATACCAGATTTCAAATTGGAAGCGTCAACAACATTGAAAGGGTCCATGCCTGTGAATCTAGTTCAGTGTGTGTATGCAGAAGCATGGGTGGTGCCACAGGAACAGCATGCCACTGCCTGTGGTTGCTTACAAGTGATGTCAGCTGCTGTCATTGCCCAGTATCAAATTTCATGAAGCTCAATTTAGCAGTTCTCGAATAGTTAATACATTTACAAATCGACAAATGGATAAAGTAATGATTTTAATCTGTGCTACATAGGGAATCAGACGCACTGAAAAGTAGTCCAGTAATCATGGAAACTGAGTTGGAAGGGATATTGGAGGGAGCAGTCATTATCTGCTCTAAAGAATGATCCTCACACTTGTCTGGATGGAGTCAAGGAAACTATGAGATTATCAGAATATCCATGCCCCCCCCC